>JAWQUT010000407.1:666351-689001 GCA_033807755.1 Ellobium chinense | reverse complement strand
ACAACGATTACGCATCTGAACATGCAACTTTTTCTTCGGACCAGGTACAGGCAGAACATAAATCCTGCTCTAAGCAAGATATGGTGGTTTTATAGATTTATATTTTATAGCTTAATTCTGTTGCCAATCTAAGAAAGGTCTCGTTGCATGGGAGGCGTTGTAAATGAGGTCCATATTACCTATAATCTACTGATGCAGTCACGTCAGTCTTCCATGAACGCATCTGGATCCCCTATATCGTTTTTGAGTACATGTAGTCGTGAACTGTGGTATTTGATACTGCATGGTGAGTTTAATGCGTAGAAAAATCCGTGGTGTATCTGAATTTACTTAGTGGAGTTGTTATATTTATGTGATATCTGATTTTGCTTTGTGGTATTTCAAGTTTCAAGTTGTGTATGATGTAGGAGCCGGAAAAAAAAAAAGTAACTAGTTACTTTTCAGTTACTTTTTAGTTACTTTCAGGTCTCAGTTTCTTGGTTATCCAAGAAACGAAACAAGCGTGCAAGAAGTCAGCCGGCACGTTATGCCACAAGTTATCACGGCTGTCTTTTGAGTGATATCCATTAAGGCCCTTGATAGACGAGATGTAAAAAACGCAGCAGGAATTACTGCGCAGTCTGGAGATACACTGTAGCAAATGGGTGCGGTCACAAGAGCGACAGGCAGTAATTTCAGTCCTGGCGTAGCAGATGTGTGTCGCCCACATTCTGGTACGCCGCGACACAGCAGCGCATCACCATGACCAAAGCCACCCTGACTCTCCGATCGTCCATGTTGAACTGAGCTGTAGCCTTAAATGTCGCCTGTCACAATAGTAAGCGACACTTTCTGCGCAGAATTTACTGCGCGACAATTGTAGCTCGTCTGTCAAGGCACTAAGTCACTGAATTAATATCTACTTTATTTGAGTTGAAGTCTCAGAGCAGCAGCCTTTGTTTGTTTTGGTTTGAATGGTCATTTATTTTAATACCTTTTTTTAATATATATATATTAATCTACTTCTCCACAAGGAACTTGACAGTTTTACAAAGTGCACAGCCTGTTTTAGAGGGAAATCTTCAAAATACAATCGTGTGTTATAGTACAGTGACTTTCAGTCACACACTTTGAATTTTATTATTATTCCAGTATCAGCTTTATGATCCTTCAGTCGTGTGTGTGTGTGTCGTTAAGTCGACCCCAGGGACCGTAAATCTCGCTTTACCGAACGCATTGTGTTGGAAGCTTTTTCCCCTGTATAAATTAGGGGTTTTTTTTCATTGAAATTAAAATGTATAAGATATTAGGCTTGGGAGTAAAAAAAATCAGAAAGGGTAATCAAATGGTCATTTTGTAACTTTGATCTTCTGTGGCTTGAAATGATAGATTTAACTGTCCTTTCCCTCTTTCTCTTTTAGCTCAATGTTATATTGTCTCATGTATGCCTGCCTTCCTTCCTCTCCTGCCTTCCACATTCTCTCCTTCCTTTGTTCAGTCATTCATTCATATTTAATTATATACTTACGTCCAAAAGAAAGTATACAGTTTTTTACGTGGCATAACTTTTTTCATACTAAACCGATCACCTTCATTCTTGGCTGAGTTGTTGTGAACACTTTTTACAGTGTGTACAATGCGTGATGTCGGGTTGTGATTACGAGTTCACCCTCCCGAACGGGTACTCAGTGTTGACACGTTAACACAATTGTTGCTTTTAAATGAGGGTGTAGACCATTTTAATTGTCACCACGTTTTTGCTTGACTCAGTCGCTATTTGAAACTGGGATTATTGTTTGCTTTTTGTGACAATTTTCGTCATGCCGCGGCTTTCTTCAGACGAGCGCGGGCGTGCGATAGGCCATCTTGAAGCTGTGTTTCTATTAGTCAAGTGGCTAGGCTGTTAAATGACACCAGACGGACAATTCAAAACTTGCAAAGACGTTTCATTGCCTCTGGATCCACTAGAGACCGCCCCAGAACAGGAAGACCAAGAGTTACTACCCTTGTTGTGGACAGATTCATCCGGGTAACGCATTTGAGAAACCGTTTTCAAAATGCTACCCATACTGCTCAAAACATCCCTGGACACCGTGCAATCAGTCGTCAGACTGTTTCACGCCGCCTCAGTGCCCATGGAATACGAGCAAGACGGCCGCTGCAACGACCTCTACTACGCCCTCATCACAGGCGGGCCCGCCTCCAATGGGCGCGTACACACTTCCACTGGACAAGACAGCAATGGGCAACGGTCCTTTTTACAGACGAGTCGAGATTTGTCCTGGGACGACATGACGGTCGCATGCGATGCTATCGCAGAACCAACGAGAGATTTGCTGGTGAGAGCTTTCATAAAGCCCCGAACAGAGGCTATGGGCAGGTGATAGTCTGGGGAGGCATCACAACAGATCATAGAACTGCTCTTGTGCATGTGCCTGTCGCCCTTAAAGGTGCAGCATACATCGCCAATATTCTGCAGCCCCACGTCCTCCCATTTTTGCAGCAGCACAACCCCATCATCCTTCAACAGGATAACGCACCTCCTCACCGAGCCAGGGTGACTCAGCAGTTTTTTGTCGCTAACAACGTCGACGTCATCAACCCGTGGCCTGCAGTTTCCCCAGATATGAATCCGATCGAACATGTGTGGGACATGCTTGGACGAGCTGTGACAAATATGGACCAACCGCCCCAAAACAACAATGAACTGCTTCAGGCGCTCACCGCTTCTTGGAACGACAAAGTGAAAAACTATGACAACCCGATATTTTTCACAAAGACAAATTTATTTTGGGTTAAAATGAAGGACTGTGTAGCTGGATATGGTTTTTGTACTTTACCCGCAAGAAGTGAAAACCAGGCCAGAGGAACATTTCTTTGTCAAGGTAGACAAGAACTACCTACTTTGGGTTTTTTCATTTTAATCCCAGGGTTGGAAAAGTGGAACGTAAAATACAAAAACCATATCCAGCTACACAGTTCTTCATTTTAACCCAAAATAAATTTGTCTTTGTGAAAAATATCGGGTTGTCATAGTTTTTCACTTTGTCTTGTCCTTATTCGATTTAGAACTGGGTGTATACTTTCTTTTGGACGCCAGCATATAAACTACAGCTTCCAGGAAAGGTTTTGCCCAAACACAGTAAGACCTCGATATCAACTATCGGTATGCTGCGCGTTTCTCCTCACTAAGTATACACTCCTAATGCATCGAATTTTTCCTTCTTTACCTTTCAAAATAAACCTTGATCCCAAGTTACAAAGTTTACTTATAAAGTATAACCTCACTATGAACTACAAACTTGAATGGTCCCACTAAGCCTAAGTTTTTTCCTCAAGAAATTGGCCCTGTCACAACAGACTGAACAAAGCAGGTGATCATAAAACATGCAGCTAGGTGCCACTCGCATGTGCCGATCAGGCCAAAATCGCGCTTAGCTTGACGGGATTGGTGGAGAGAATCACGACACTGGACGGCGGATTCGCTTATGATTCGTGACGCAATCGGAGTGATGACATCTCTGTAATGAATGCAGGCCAGGTGCGTTTGCAACCGGCCCACCGTATCCTCTTAATAAGTAAGTTGTATTTGTAAAACGAAATGAAAAAGCCTGACACCAGTGTATTCTGGTTTGCACATGACTGTTATTTTAACGTTCTTCAATCCCCTGATTGATTAAAAACTTAAAAATTTTTGCGGTCTGGTGTCTGTGTTCAACATTCATAGCCACCCTACTCAGTCCTGCTCCATCTCCTCCTGACTAAACGCAGATAAGGTCGCCCCTCTCATCCCCCTCCCTTACCTTGCGGGCGGCCCGACACGACACAAAACAGTTGAAAAATGATGGCTGGTTACCAATGCGATCGCAGGTTGTGCTTATCTCGATTGTTTACATAATCATGACGTGACGATGTTTCCGCAGCGAACAACTGGGGATCAGTGGTACCGTTAAGTGGACACCAAGATCTTCATGACCATTTAGTTTTGCACAGATACACGTGGTCAGACGAAGGAGCCTGCGCCCGACATCTGCTTGCTTTGATTTTTGTGTTCTCCCCAAAAATCCAATTCGGGCCGTCAAGCACACACACACACGCGCGCACACAAAAGTAACAAAAAAGTAACGAGTAACTTTGTGACTGTTACACAAAAATTCGGCCGAAGGGTCTTGCTTGACCGATCTGCGGTCGGAATCGAGTCTACCGTCTCGCCATTATGGGCGGGGGCGGGGGGGGAGGGGCATAGGGACAATGACACATTTGAGGCATGTGTTTCGAGCACTTAGGGCCATACATGCCCGACGGCGTAACGACCCTGCCAGTCAATTGATGGGCTCCTGCAGGGGATGTACGAACCATCCAACCCTCTCCTATCTGGTGGGCGAGCTCTACCCCAGGCGGTTCGACTGCCATAGACAGGAGGACCACCGTCTCCTATTTCGCAACAGTCCAAAGCAAGTTGAGTGCCCAGCGGTAGAGTAGACCTGGCCCGGAGGCAGGGGTGAGCTGAAGGGACACCAGCCTGAGCTGCCCTGGGGATACGGAATAGGGTGGGTGTTCATCTAGAGAGCATTCCGCCACCCCGCTCGCTTGCAGCAGGAAACCGGTCCGGGATCTTTATCTTTTTTCTTTACCCTATGGACCGATCGAGTCACAACTACCGCAAGCAGGCTCCATACCATTGGTAGCGATACTTCTGGTGACAGCGTGGCAACTTTTAGTACGTCATGGATTCCTTTGTAATTTCAGCTTTGTGACTGTGCTCGCTCGTAGCCTTGGACCCTTCTGAGGAACGGAGGCATCCCGCAGAGCCACCGATTCTAGGGCGGGTGGCCCTCCATTCCCCACATCCCTTTGAACGCAGACTACCCCCGTGGAGTGGCGAGTCGGGGTAGCCAGCTAGGACCTCATTGCACCCAGAGACCCGAGAGTAGGTCCAGTCATTGGCCTGCCGTCAAGGCTTCACCACGATTCAGCCCACTCTTCGTTTTGTTTGAACTTCCGACTTCAAAGGGTGTCAACACCTCGGCCATGCAGGTAACCTCTTTTCAGCCCGGTATCGGTCAGGCCAATTGATAACGATACGCTTCGATACTAAAACTTTCCCATCCGCGTTAAACAGGCTTTGGACTGTCACTTTGCTTGTTTCAATGTGGCCGCATTAGAAATTTGTTATCGTTGGCGGGAAGTAAATTTATTCAGATTTAGGTTAAAATGCTAAAATGCGTTATTAAAATCATTTTTACAAAGTTAGGGGGCACATCTTTTTCGAGATCTGGCGAAGAAATTCGGTGAGATCAATTTCTCCGTCTTCGTATTTTTTATACAACTGTTCTTTCTTCTGTCTTTTGTCTCTTTGTTCCTTTCTCCTCTTAGGCGAAGGTTGATCAGCACAACGAATCTTTAGTTTGATCCTTTCTTGTTCATACTTGAGCGTCTCTAAAAATCTGAAAATGTTTGGATGCGGACAGAGGTTCTTGGAAAAGTGCATGTGGAATGCTTCGCATGCATTTGTAGTAGTAACATCCTTGTCATGTCCAGCCCACATCGACGGAGGAAACTGATGTCTGGCACAGATATTGCTGGAAGATATAATCCGCAAATTTCTCTGCTTGGTCTACTGAAGGCTGGATCGGCATCAACGTGAAAACAAAACAGTCTTCAATATCTCCTGCTGGCAGTACTGGAAAGGCGAAAAATAGTTTGAGCCACTGTCCAAGTATTGATTGACTGAACCTATAAGCTGTTGTTAAGCCAAGTGTCTGAATTTTTCTATACCATGCTTGACTTAAATGGAAATTACAAATCTTTATTTTGCAAGAAGGCCACGTAGATGCGAGAGCTGAATGAAATGAAATCTCTAAATCTACGTGTATCTCTTTCGGGCGTAGATCAATGTTAAGATCTTTGGCTGCGTCCAGAATCGTTGTCAGCATCTTTTCATACGTTGATTTTTTCTTGTCTGGTAAAAGGCAAAACACACAGGGTGTAAATCGCCCGTGCTGGAATCCATGTAAAGTGTACATTTGAAGGAAATATTTTGGGCAGGATTTGAAGGTGCCATCACTGAGAAGGCGCTGGCTGTTTGCTAGGAAAAGAAGATTCTCCTCAGTTGTCAGTAAGGCGATGCCATATTCCGCATTTGTCTTACATATTGATAAGTTGTAATCTGCTAGTTCTAACTGTTAGAGGGTTTCTAATACTTCTTCTTTGCTCTGAGGCAGTTTGGGTCTTTCTTTCAGTCTTTGACGATAGAACGAGTTTTTAAGACTTTTCACTTCCCGATATGTGATCGTTTCCGATTCCAGGGCTTCGTGGCAGACTATTTTTTTCCAACTGGCTCTTCCGTCATCTCTTGTGCTTTTCTTTTCACAATTGCTCTTGTCTTTTGCAAATGTAATGTTTTTTCGTCTGGTTTAAGGTGGTTATGTGCTGTTGGTGCTCGCAGTAGTTCTTTCATCTCTACGTTTGTTGTGCCGTTTGATGGACATTTATCGTTTGTACAACGCCATGAGATAGTGCTTTGATTCCGTCGCCTTATTCGAAATCGAAAACCGTCGACAATAAGACATGGTGCCCCCCGTTTGGTCTCGATGACTTCCATGATAAAAGACAGTAAAATGCAATATAGGGCTGTAGAAAGCAAATAAAGACATCAAATTGCCCAAAATCTATAAAAGAGACATGCTATAAAGCACTTGTGAAACCTTTTTTGGAATATTGTGCCTGGGATCCATACCGAAAAACCAAAAAAGAATAGAGAAAGTTTTAAAAATGCAGTGTGATTTGTAACTAATGATTACACATTACAAAGGGTAGAACAGATCTTAACATGAAACAACTAGGCTGGATATCATTACAGGAACAAAGAGCTAGGAAGCTAGGAACTAACATTTTTCAAAGAGATTAATAACCTAATAGACATGCCAGTAGACCAATACCAACTGACATCAAGTGTAGGGAAAATACAAAAGCCTTTAAAAAGACAATGTCACTGTACAGACTTAAAACACAGTAACTTTTCTTTCCAACTACAATCCACGCCACATATTTAATTCAATCAACTAAAAATTCAGGGCCAAAAATTTTAAAACTCAGAAGACAAGGCCACAACAGCAGCACTGGAGAGCAATATAGACTATAGGGGACGGAAAACCAGCGGACCAGAGTAGAGCTAAGAGATACGAAGGATTTTGGGAAAGATTTTGACATAGTTATGATCCATTCACATCGAAAAGTATTCACACACTGAGTTGTTTTCGACGCGGCCAGTGTATCGGTATCGGCAAGGGTATCGGAATACCTAATTACAGGTCAAGAGGGCTGAAACGAGGTGTCGGCGAGTAGGGGCGGTGACCGGGCTGAATCGTGGTAAGAGCAGGTAAAACCGGGCTGAAAGAGGGTGCTCCCGCCGGCAACGGTGATCCTAAGCGGGGATAAGCTACGACTCCATACCCCCGTTTCAATCTGTCCGGAGGAAACCACCCGTCCGACCCCAAAGGAGTTCATTTCATGCCGCTTTGCAACTCTCGGGTTCCCCCTCCTGAGTTCTTTGGAGGGGTGACTTGGCGAACTCGGTGGCCGGTGGGCGTGGAATTGACCACACGAAATGCTCAGAGACATAGAGAATGGTGTTTCTTATGCTATTATCTTTACCTCATTTAATGGCATACATACCACCGACGATTCATGCCACATTTTCCTCCGACACAAGATATCACATGAAAAGGTTCCACTAATACATTTGAAACAGTAGATGGTCGCCACGATTTTGTCTAGCTCTCAATTCCAGTTTTCGCAAAAATACGTCACATTTCTAACAAACCTCTAATAGGTTCTCGCACTTTCACACCATGACTAGCGCGCAGCAACCGAAAGCATGTTGCAGAATTGTCTCCCTTGTACTTGTGAGAGTTAGCTTAGAACTTACAGCTATAGACCTAATTCCGTAAGGGGTTTGCAAGAGAAATTCGTCATGATGAAGTTGGCTGAGTCACTCAGTCAGTCATGCCGGAACTCTTTCAGCTATTGCTCTTAACAACAATGTATAAGCATGTGTCTTTGTGTTTCGGGTTTTGTTTGTCTTCTCCTGAATGTTGTCGTTGTGAATAATGTGTCTCAGAACTGGCATGAATGAAAAGACTACATTAATCTAAATCCTTTTATGTTCTTGAACTTTCAGTGATAACGTCGAACAGGTTTTAATGTTGCCATTTTCAAGTTTCAGAAATTTCCGAAACTACGGTATGTCATAATTTAAGAATTCTTTCAAGGATAACACGTTTCAACAGTTTACGAAAACTCGGGTCAGTCTGCGACAGAACACTGTCTCGATGAGACAGAATGTTGCTATTTCCAAGTTTCTGAGATTTCATTCGTCGCTGGTATGCCATTGTTGTGTTCTTCATTAAAACTGCATCTCTATGCCTTTTTACAGACCAGCGTTTTATAAGAAACGTATAATAACTAATGTAATCATCGCTGCATTCATGGTCAATATCACCATCAATTGTGATTTGTTGTCATTGTCACTGTGTCATTATGTCATATTTTCATGTCATCTTACTTGTTATCGCCTTAGTTATCATCGCATTTTAATAATTAGTTCTTAAATTACTGTCACACCTTTATTATAATGGCATGCAGATTCTGTTTTTAATTAATAAAGTTGGTTTATTCTTGTAAACTTCATGTTCCGACCTTTCCCTAGTGCTTCAAATGCGAGATCTGTGTTCTTTTCCTTCTTTTTCTTGCTTTCGAGGTTGGTTGTGTATTGTAAGTTGAATTCAGAATACATTCTGTCAGTATTTTACTATTATTCTTTCCACTGCGTGTGGGCGTAATCTGCGAATAGAGCCCATTCGTGGCATGTCATAGGGGCGCATCGGGCCGTCACGGGCCGCATCGGGACATTCATGTCAGAACGTGGTATGGCATAGGGGCGCATCCTATCTACAGGCGTATATACTAATAAAATCACAAAAACAAGATAGCAGTATAATAGTTAAGCTGCCACAGACACCACAACAGCAAAAACTATTCGGATCGAGCCAGAAATAAGTGAGCTACCAGAATTTTAAGACTCCCAAATTTTCAAAGCGCTGTAGCTCAAAACTAGGTTTTGCCCGATGCGCCCCTATGCCGTACCAGCTGCAGTAAGTCACAGTCTAAGACTCCTTTCACTGATTAAGTGTTTCAATAATTTACGAAAACTCCTGTTAATCTGTGAGAAATCATTTTATGATCATTTTATGGTGTGTCAGAATCTTGCCATTTCCAAGTTTCTGGATTCAACAGTTTGCAAAAACTGGTTATAATGTGTTGAAAGATTTTGTCGGTAAGTCAGGGTGTTGCCACTTCCAAGTTTCAAAGATTTTGTAAACTTCTAGACTAGAGACGATATTTTGCTATCAGACGATATGTTTTTACAAAGACTTTCATTTTCTTTAAGTTACAGTTTCTGTGAATATGAAAAGACGAATTTTATATGAGCAGTCGGGAAGTGTGTTTGGGTCACGGGTGAACACTAGGTTCGCACGTGGAAGTTAGGGACCGATTCAGGCAGTAGGTATTTAAGAATTAAATTGCTGTGAAGTTAGCGTCCCTGTAGTGTAGTGGTAACACGCTCGGACTTGCAAGCTGAGAGACCCTGATTCGATCCCCGGCAGGGACAGAAATTTTCTAGAGTAGGTTTTTTCGGCCCATCTTCACTAAATTATTGATCAGTCACAGTAATTTGGTAAAATCCCTGGTGACACACTTCCTTAAAATAATATGTAACATCTGAAAAATTATCAGACTAAGCTCACCTTCCTCCCCCTTAAATATAAGAGAAAGAATACTATACTGTACTGCCTCTCCACCCGGTTACATTTAGACTCCAGATTTGCCCCAATTTTTGCATTTTTAAGTCTTCAGCAAAAAAAAGTCCAGTAAGGTTTGAGTTCAGCGCTTAACAAGGATCTGTGGATCTCATCATTTCAGTACTTTACACATAAGCCACCTCTGACCATTGCATTGCTGTTGTTTTTGTTATTCTTCATAGTGAATGTCGTGATGAAACATTCTCCTATTGACAGACTTGCTCTCAATGAGGTTTTCAATGTTCCTCTCAACAGAATGATACTTCGTAGCCCTTATTTTATGACTTTATATTTTATATTGAACTGGTCAAGCTATACAAGTGTCTCCATGGGAGGGGTTATAAAGCCTTATAGTTTCCATATTTCTTCATGCTTCGGTGTCCACCATCTCTTTCGTTCTCTCCACAATCCCTTGCATCGAACGGCCGTTTGCGCTAAACTAGACCTAGACTTAGTATAGTATCGCTTGCCGTCGGCCAAAAAACACCCGTGTTTTGACCTCGATTGGATTTTTTACGTTTCAAATTTGTCGTTTATGCGAGTAGTTATATTGAATAATATATTTACAGATCTGTATTCAGGACGTTAGGCCTAAGAGTTCGTGTATAACATGATTTAATGTCTGCGTCAAATTTTTATTATTTAATATGATGAGATGTGATTGATCAGGGGCGTGGCGAGAGTGATTTTTTCGGCAATCTAGCACTTACATCCAACCAGCTGTCTGAAACCATCAGTGGTCGGCTGGGCTTAGATTTTACATAAGACAAGACATTTGCTACAAACTGCCTTTGTACTGAATATTATACACGGGTAACATAACTGCCATCAACCTTGCTGCATACATCAGAGAAGGAGGAAGGACTATCAAATGGATGTAGTTTTGGGACCATTTTTTAGCAGGATGTCTTTGTTCCAATTAGGACAGATGCCTGGCACTTGAAATACCATACATTTTGAGAGAAGAGTATATTCTTTTTGCATGGAAAATCAGTTAATTTTGACCAGTAGGAGCCAAAATATAGCCGAAGAGCTGACGAGCCAATCAGTTATTTTAGAACCAACAGCTTTAAATTTAATAAAAAGGCTAAAAACTCGGGTATTTGGCTCCAAAAGAGCCAAGTCTGGTAACCCTGAGAAAAGCCCGGGAAGCCATTCACGGTAAGGGTTTTGCCGCTCTTACCCAAAAGAAAAAAAAATAAGAGTCCACACTTCGGGTAATCTATTTTCCTTCAGACTTCTTGCCACCCTTTTTTAAATAGTTTCTCTCGTGACACAGCCTTGTGTACATTGTGCATATGGGGGCGCTGAATCTGCGAGACAGTGTATGGGTTTCCAGATTATCGGCGCGCTAACCGTGACAAAGTCGTGTGGTCAATCTTTGTAAATGGCTTTTAGGTGAAATAATATGAGCGTTATGTTTGAAAATTTTCCAAACGTTCCGGATTAGACTAGTTAAATTGCGTTGTATAAATTCGACAATAATATATCGGTAATCTCAGAGTCATAGATTACATGGACGCTACACCCCTAGATATGATATATAGGCCAAGAACGAAGTGCGCATAGAAGGACGTTCCGCTAACGGGAACTCTTTATCATTTTGTTCCTTCCCCTTTCTTATGGAAGAAGGTCGATAGTGCTGGATTAACCACGCCTACGGACGAGGCCGATTCGTTCACAGCTTACCATCCTCGGAATGCACTCTTAGTAGGCGTGTAAAGCACATTAGAAAATCCTTTCTGATTCTCTCATGTATGTCTATGACATCATACTGCTTCTCAATACATTAATCACACTCTCGAATGGTAACCCCGAAATGAATGCATCCCACCTAAAGTAATGATTTGATCAATCTAGCAAGTCCCAAGACGAGAAAATTTGAAATTTGTCAAACAGGAAGATCCCGATCGATGACGTATAAGTGGGTCATGGAGGATTATCTTCTGTTATCCTAAGTACTAATACCCTCCCCGGCATCTCCAAATTGTAGACTAAAATTGAGCGGCAAAAAATCTTCTGATGCACTAGGCAAGAAGCCGCATTATGCTGTGGGCAAAAGGCCAAAACTGACTGCTTGAATTAGGCTATACGCTTCTGTTGTAATAGGCTATGCGGTCTGCGTAACCGAACGCGTACTCGACTGTCGGGTCATCACGCAAAGGGAAAGCCCTGCTGAACCAGTCAGTGTGAAGTTTTTATCTCTCTTATTTCACTGTGATAGGTTTAATGATCCTAACATGATAGCTAGAACCTGTGGTTGTAGCCAGAGCAGTAGTTCTAGTACCAATATTTTATTCACTTAGACAAGGCAAGGCGAGATGATGTCAGTGAGTTTCACAGGAGACGGTGGCCTACGTACGTGGCGTAGCGGCTGCTTCTTGTTTCTGGTCAGCCATTGTTCTCTCAGTCCGACTCATGTTTCCTTTATCAAATTCCTCACTTATGCTGGTAGCTGTATGAAATGTCTTAGCAGATCTGTACTGGGAGATTGAACAGGACAGTTTCATTTATATCTGTCCCCCAGAAAATCGCGATCGCAAATTTCCGCAATTTTTGAGGCTTTGATGCAATTTTGCAAATTTTAGCAAATTTAGACATTTTCTGCAAATTTGGTGCAAATTTTGCCAAGTTTGTCAGAACAATGCACTTTTTATGCCACGGTCGCAGTATAGCGTCAATGGAACGACAGACAACATGTTCCATTTTTACATCTCTGCAACAGTACCCTGGTAAACAGCACGACATGGTGATAAATATACCGGAGTAACGAAGATAATTTTGGAATTTTTTTTTTGCAGATGTTGGTGCAAATTTTACTTTTTTTTTTTTGCATGCAAATTTTGCAATTCTTGATGCAAATTTATTGGGGTTTGAAATGCAATTTTCTACAGGCACAGATGTATCCAGCTTTAAAAACTCTGGATTAACTAGATTAAGCTTCGCAAACTTAGACCACTTGTTTCCTTGTCATTACTTGTCACTTCATCATGACCAGTGGCCGTATGCATAGTCCATACGTTAATTGCGTTACTCACAGTGAACACTATTAATGTTTTGGAAGTTTCCCGTGGATACCACAGTGCGTTAAATAACGTAAGGATTACGCATCCTATGCATTACATAGGGCCACTGATCATTTTATTTCATTTCTATCCATCCCGTATTTCTAATATGGATAGTATCTCATCATACTATAATGAGACTAAAGGTACGCGCTCATAAAAAGCCTATGCATTTCACTATGAAGTCATTTAACATTTATGAAGTCTGGCATGTCACCATTTTCCTCAATGCCTAATTTCGTGGCGAACTTACTTTTTGTTTTTAATCATAGCGGCTTTGCATTTTCAAAAACTAATTCTTCTTTGTAAAGTTTTACGTAACCATCACGTTTTTTTCCTCAGTCCACCCGTCTGTAAAATGGGTACCTGGCTATAGGCAGTGGAAGATATTGTCAGAATGCAAGTGATCAGCGCCTATAAATGGCAGCGGCACTGTATGCTCCCCAGGGAGTCGAGAAAGTTCTAGAGTGATCAGGCCTGCTGGGGTAATGATAGTGTGAAGTCGAGTGAGCGGGCATTAGCCTGGATACGAGACTTATAAACCGCATTATTATTATTATTATTATTATTATTATATCTGCAGAAACAAAAATTGCATTGCTGTCCTTAGGTTTAATCATCCTGATATGATAGGTTTGACCACTGGCTGTGGCAGGAGCAGTAGTAGTAGTAGTAGTAGTAGTAGTAGTAGTAGCAGCAGCAGCAGCAACAATATTTAGTTCAATTTTCATTTTCATTTTTCTTCTTCTTTCTCCTCCTCCCTCTCCTCCTGCCCTCCCATCCTCGTCTACGTCCTCCTCCTCCTCCTCCTCCTCCTCCTCCTCCTCATCATCATCATCATCGCAGTCACAGATCGCGCCACACTTAAACCAATAGAGATATTATGTCCCGTATCATAAATTCGCTGTTCAGGCAAACAAAGCCTGTTATTAGTGTGTATTAAATAATTTGCGGTATATTGCGCCTAGAGTCATTCGGAGGTGAGGCAGCTTAGGTAGACATCACGTAGGCTTTGTGTTATTATTCTCATTACCATCATCATCATCATCGTGTTTGAGGTTTGTGTGTTCGACTCTTGGGCCGGACGGTTTACGTTGTAGTATCCTTGAGGAAGACACACCACTCCTCTTTTCCTACTCGACTCAGAGGTAAATGAGTACCTGTCTTCAGAGCTGGGGAAACCAGTGCGCTGCGAACAGGGCGCTGTATCGCGGTCGACCAGATATGACTTGGTTATTGGTTTTATTTGTAATAACATATACTTACATATATGAAGGTTTTTTTTTTGGTTTTTTTAATGAATGAGATGTATAATATTGTATAACATTATGAACATTTTTATCCTGGAGTATGAATAAGATTCCTATTTTTGTTTTCTATTTTTTTCTTTCCCGCCTCCTTCTCCTCTCCCTCTTCCTCTTCCTTCTCCTCCTCCTTCTCCATATCATCATCCCCATCATCATCATCATCATCATCATCATCATCATCATCACTGAAACTAAGAGTAATTCTGATCAAGTTCTACACAAAACTATGTGAAATATGCATAATCGAACTTATAAAACTTTTTTTCGTCAGTTTCATATATGAAGGCTTATACTTAATCAAGACACAGTCATCATTGTCAACATCATCACTATCATCCATGCCAATTTATTTAGGAACAGAATTTACGTTGCTTTCCTGACGGCCCTAAAATCAACATTACTGGATGTATACTCGTAATGTCTAATTTTATACAGATTCGACACAGTTTCCTTCAGTCAGATCGGTGACAAAACCCAGGTCGTTTTAGTAGAACAGATATTAATGAAGATCACTTTTTCAGATGAAGATGACAAGTCGCTATTGGATTGCTGTGATTACACTTTGTGGGTTGGTGACTTTTGCTTTGTTCCAAACTTGGCCAACGACGAAAGTTACAACATCTGTTCCGGTATCTACAGAAAGCCCTGAAAAGAAGTATTTTACTCCAAGCAATATCACTGTGACAAATTACGACTTTGAGTGTCTCATAAGCAACAGGCATGTATGCCATGATCTGAGACAACACGGCAAAGATCTGTCTTTCCTTTTTCTTATCTTGTCCGTTTGGGACCACACAGACTTTCGTGAGGCCATCAGAGCCACTTGGGCTAGTGGAGACTTCCCCCAACCGATCCCTGGCGTTGATGTGATCACATCTCCAGCGCAGCTTTCAAATCAGTCGCATTCCGGACAAACAGTGACACCAAAATCATGGCGTCGTGTCTTCCGGCATGTGTTTTTGTTCGGCGTGCCTTCTACCATGTCGGACAGAGAGAAAGCGATGGCAAAGCTACACGATGAGAATGAAAAGTATGGAGACATTGTTGTGTTCAATTTCACGGAGGCTTATTTCAATCTGACGTTGAAGGTAACACTGACGAGCTTTTATTTTTAGGTTCGGATCTCTCATGACGCGGTGCGACAGCGATAAGTACGAGTATGTGCATATGACATTTCCTGGTGTTACGATCATATTGCACGTTACAAAATAGAATTTGATGTGAATTTCACAACTATATAATTGGATCAAACTGCACGTTACAAAATGGAACAGATGTGAATTTCACAACTATATAATTGGATCAAACTGAACATTACAAAATGAATTTGATGTGAATTTCACAACATATAGTTCGCTCATTCTGTACGTTACAAAATAGAAGAAAATATGAATTTCACAGTTAGGTCGTAACGTCCAGTAGGAAGTGCCATATGTGCATACCAACATCTGCTTCAACGTGAGAGATTCGAACTTGGAAATAAAGTGTTCTGTGTTGGCCGCTGTTGCGGATGCCTGGGACGAACAGTCTATAACCAATAATAAAAAACCCCCACTGGTTACTATTTAAAATAATCTTGGCAGAAACGTGACTCTCGTAATAAGTTAACGAATGTCACCGCTAGGCCATACAATTTTGTTCATTGTTAGAATCAGATCTATTCTCACTTTGCCTTTATTTCAGAACCTAACAGCCCTCATAATCAAACTGGATCTGTAGTTAAGAGAGATAGAGAGAAAACCAGGCGCGCCTACAGTTCAAGAAAAGATGTCTCAGGCTAACATAAATATTAGAGAAAGTGACGATTTCATTGAGGAAAGGGAGGTGTTGTGGAGATGGGTGGTGGNNGGGAGTTGGGGGAGGAACTCTAAGGGTGTTGTCAGAATCAGACTCCTAAAATGTGAAGCAGTCTTTATTTGTAGCAGCTACCAGTGTTATCATTATGCGGAACAAAATAACATAGTGAAGAAGCTACTATACAATCTCATACTGGTTATGGGACAATTGATTTTTTTTTGAGATTCATCCTTTCAACCGACATGAAATTACGTGAGTTAAAATCGGGCACACCAAACATGACATTTTGTGTCATATTGCCAGATTATCCGTTTTACAGCGAAACGCGGATAATTTTTTTGTTTGTTTTGCTTTTCAAAGTTAGTCTCCCAAATACACACAACATTCATCTTTCTCCGACTATGATTGCTGTCTTAAAAAGACCAGTCCTCGCCCCTGGCGGATGTTGCTACATGATGACATGATGGTGAGAATGATGTTTCTACAACTGTTCAGTATGGAGTCTTTTATTTTTTATTTTATTTTAGAGTAATACATGTAAAATGTATTTTCCATATTTAAACCCAGTCACAGTCCACGAACTGAGAACTTTAGGATTAAGTGAAATCTGAACAATGTTGTTGTTATTCTTGTTGTTGTTGTTGTTGTTGTGGTTGTTTTTATACATTGTCTGCTACTACATTGAAGTTGACAGTTAAGTAATGATTGTAAGAATGATGACGACAATATCATGATAACGGTAGGCTGATGAGGAGGAGGAGGAGGAGGAGGAGGAGGAGATGGTGGAGGGGCCTGTTTTTTTCAATCTCTTTTCTTTCTTCGTTCTTCTTCATTTCCTCATGTACTGTTTGGTGTATTTATTTACGCATTAATTTATTTAATTTAGCCTCACTTTCTCTTCTCATGCATTCTGCACTCTCTGTTTAGTGGGTTTCTTTATTAATCAGTAAAAATGATGATGGTGATGACGATGATGATATTGATGATGAGGAGGAGGAGGAGGAGGAGGGGGAGGATGGTGGTGTCGGTGGTGGTGCTGATGATAGTGATATTGATGGGGATGATAATAGCACCTTAATGATATTTCGTACTATTAGATCTTATGAGAAGATTACGCCAACATTCTGCGAAATAACCAACATTGTACAATGTACAGTAAAATATCGATATATATAAAGTACGCCTTGATGCACAGAAACTAGTATACTTATCATTGAGATGTACTTAATACCAGGCCCACCCGAATAATGAAATGATAAAATAATAGATGAATCCATGCATGTTACATTTATACTTAATAACAAGATATGCTTATCAAATGAGTTCTTAATATCGGAGTGTACAGTAGCGCCAGGCAACAAGTTGATCTCCTAAGCTGTCGGCGTGTGACCTAGTTACGAGCGGTTACAGTCTCGCGGAGTAAGCTGCTATCCGTGATGGTCAGTCAGCGATAGAACCAAGCCGTCATCCGCTTGTTGCGGTTCTTGGGACGGGCTCCTTGGGATAGGAGCGTGTTAGTGCCTAAGAATCCGTCACAAGCGCTATAAGGGTTAAGTAGACTGACCTATCATCCTGCCTTCAAGGTTACAGACCTGTAATAGGATTGGACCCTTTTTTCCTCTATGGGCTATATAAACATTTTGAGCTGCCCTCTGAACCCAAAGTTTTAGCTTTCACCCAGACCCATACCAGATTGAAGCCCATTATGTGGCCCAAATTTTAAGACTTACCCAACCCTAGCAAGCCCATTGAAATTTTGAGCTTGGTTGCTATTTGTAAACAGAGCCTACATTTTTCACTGGTCAATGCCAAACCCCTCCTCTTCCGCCTGAGCACACCCTTGAGCTGGCAGTTCCAGCCCAGGGCTAAATAGTGCCTGGTAAAATAAAGCAAAATGGACACAGATTCCCATGATATCAAAATTTCCCTCCTGGAGCCCTTATTACTGGAAGCAGGGCATGCCAAAAGAGGGAAAAGGGGAGATGAAATATACCCCCTAAGTTGTAGGACCACAAAGTGAAAGTACAGTTACAGGTCTGTAACCTCAAGCGAGTGTTGAACAGTTCGATCTCGGACGGACGGACTCGTGACTGTAACATGGCTGCAGGCAGTAAAAGATACTGTCAGAATGCTAGTGATTATCAGGGTAAATGGCGGCTGCAATGTAGGCTGGCTGCCCAGGGAGCTGAGAAAGTCCTAGAGTAATTAGGCCTGCTGGGGGAAAAATAGTAAGAAGGCGCGAGAGCGGACTTTAGCCTGGCTACCACACCTATAAGCAGCATTGTTATTGTTGTTGTTGTTATTATTATTACGACCACATGAATACTTGATGTTGTGTTGTTCGGATATGGATTGATTGATACATTTTCAGGTAATTTCTGGGTTAAAGTGGGCCGCCCAATTCTGCCCGGAAGTTAGTCACGTGATCAAAGTGGACGAAGATTCTTTTGTGCATGTTCCCAGAGTGTATGATCGTCTGCTCAACCCAGAGTGGCAGTCTGCTATCTTTGGATACCAGTCGAACGACAACCCTGTAACAAGGAAGGTAAGAACTGGATGGATGGATGGATGGATGGACGGACGGACGGACGGACGGACGGACGAACGGGGGGGATGGATGATGGATGGATGAATGGATAGACAAACGGGCGGATAGGCGGATGGATAATGGACATAATGCAGGAACTGACGTATAGAGTTAAGAATGGGTGAATATAATATATTATGTATGTTGGAACAGAATCCACGTCGTTACTGATGCTCATCATCGTGATTCATTATCATCATTACTATCACTACCTGTTACAATTATTCTATCATCATCATCATCATCATCATTCTTATTTCTATTTTTACCCTTTCCCTCCTGGTGGGTTTATGCTTTATAAATAAGCCTCGATTTTCATTTAAATCCTATTTTCCGTATTTTATATGCCCACCTTGCATTACATGTACTTTTAATAACGATAATATTATGCTAGTGGTAGCGTGTAGTTAGGCCTCTTCTATTCGTAGATATTTGTATTTTTTTAATATGTTTTTACTGTCGAGATATGCCAAGCTTGTCTCTTTTAAATATATGACTTCCTGGCTTGAAACGCTGCTTTTTCCACCCTCCACCTATATTATTGACTGCTTGGAGCTCAGTTTTTCTTGGGGGAGCCCCTCATACTCCCTCCCCCCTTTTACACACAACTCTCTTCTTCTTACCTTAATTCACTCCTCTACCACCTGTTTTATCCCGTGATCCAGGTTCAGTTCTTATCGTCTTTACCCGCTAATTTAAGACTGTCTCATGTAATCGATCATAACTGATTTTTAACTCACTCTTCCATGCTCGTCTTTTCTTTTTCTTCTCAATGTGGTTGCTTTTATTGTGAAAGTTATAACTCTTGTTTCATTTCTATTGATAAAGGCCTTAGAGCCGAAACGTTTAGATATCATTTTTGATCTTAATTCTTTACTAGATTTTTAATAAATTCCCTGAATTAAGGTGGAGCTTTTAATTTTTCTCAGTTTTAAATCATTATCATTCTTATCATCATCATCACGTTATTCATTCTGACTAATCTTATCATTCTAACTCAGGTCGGTATGGGGTGTCTAAAGATGCTTATCCGTTTCCCACCTACCCTGTCCACGTGAAAGGCCCTATTTACTGTATACCAGCCAATGTGTCCAAGGCTATTGCTCATGTTGCCCCTTATATGCCCTATGTGAACATGGAAGACACCCACGTAACAGGTGAAGTCATGTGAATAGCTAGGAAGTGTGTCAAGGTCACGGGTGAACACTAGGCTTACACGTGGAAATTAGGGGCAGTAGGAGCAGGTTAGACTGCTCATTGAAGCATGGCTTAGGAAATTCTGTGGTTACGTTCCTTGATATTCTGAGCAAACAACGAAAGAAGGAACTAGTAGGCATATACGCTTCGAAACGAATAACCCTAGTGAAGGCGACGTCCTTTTTGTGAGATCGGTCGGTTGATGTTTTAGCAAACTGAAGTGAAGAGAATCATTTTTTTCGTCTCACCAAAAACTGCACCCTGTTCTGCCTGTGTTGGATCGGAATTCTCAGGAAAGTGGGCAAGTCATCTCGTCCCGTCTGCACTCCTCCCGCACCCCCCACCTCTTCGACCCATTTTCACGGTGTACATGTATAAAAATCATACTGCCGTGAAAAACGAAATGTCCTTGTGGTGTAAAGGTAACACGCTCTACTTGCAAGCCGATGGTTCTAAATTCTACTCCTGGTTGGGTCAGGAAATTTTCAAGGCGTAGATGTTTTCAAACTTTTCTTTTTAGAATTGATTTTTCTTATTTATTATATAGTGTTCTTGAAACGAATATTCCATACCATCTGTTGCAGTAATCTCGATATAAGCTATGCCTTGGTGCTTCGGAAGACATATTAATAATGAAATGAAACAATAAACTGAAAATGAAAATGAAAATAAGACTTTATTTACCCGTAGGGAAATTGATTTGCAATGTCATACAATGATTTACATCTCATTCATAATACAAACACATAAAACAATACACATCATACATGTAAATACATAAATGAAATATATAACAAAGTCATTGCTGGTCGTCAGCGGTGCAGCCCCCTGATCCCCTCAGCTCTAAAGCCAGGTACTCATTTACACCTGAGTCGAGTGAGGAAATGGAAGTGAAGTGTCTTTACCAAGAACACTACAATGTAAACTGCCCAGCTCGCGAGTCAGACACATAAATATTAGACTTGCAAGTCATCAGTTTTTGAGAACGACTCACAAACCTCATGGCCACCCTGCCTCCCGTGAATCCGTGCATGTGGAATTTACACCTAAATAACAGCTATCCATATCAAATGAGTACATGTGCTTAACTGCAGATTCACTGTACATTTATAAACTCTTTAAAGTAAGCTCAATGGAACCCTGATAACACATCACCTGTCTGACTAAACTCTTAAAAATGTAATGCCAGCGTAGCGCTTTTACCACAAATCTGTAGGCCTACTTGATGGGACAAATTATGTAAGACACTACTTTGCTATAGGTGTGCTACAGAGGAGAATTGTTAAGTAATGGTTGTGGTAAAGTAGTGACAGGGCTACTAAAGTTCTGTTCAGCGTTTTTGGAGAGTCGTTCATTCTTATTACATGTAAGATAACAATTTTATTTAAGAAACTACCCTTGACGGCAGAAAAGGATGTAATAAAAATGTACAAAGATATCTTATTTCTTGCTATATTATTATGAGATGGCCTTATGAGTAAATCACGAAGTATTTCCTTGGTTGATATTTTATGGTTGTCTTTCTGAAATGGTCACATAAACTTGGTCATTTCTTTAGCCATTATAAATGGATTAAAGAGTAAATGTTTGTCAACCAAAAATCGTCGACCAGCGCTCTAGATGGGAACTAGTTCAGTAATCACAAACTCAGTTAATGAGAAACGATTCCTCTACTAAATAAATCACAATTTGCCCTAGTGCAATGAATTTTGTTTAAACCTGAATGATGTAAAGTCTGTTAGAACCATGGCCTCTGTTGTGAGTTAGGGCAGGGAGCAGTGTGTGGCTGTACAGCAATTATGTATTTTCAGCTCCATTACGTGACCTAGGAAGTCTTGCTCACACGTTGGTTTGTTTACATGCTCTGCTCATGTATGATTACTCGTCATTTATCAAAATATCCTAGCATTCCCTAGATCACGTGGTGTAACTGACCCGTCTGAAAGTTCCTCATTCAGTGACTGTCAAATGTGAAGCTGGTGTTTAAGCCCTTGAGTAAGAAATGTTTCTGACCTTCCACTATTATGGATTTCCCCCCCCCCCCCNCCTGGGCGCACTGTATTCTAACGGACAAGCCAGATAGGGCATTGTTTTATGCCGGATAATGGGCAATGTGTTATGTCAGGTAATTTCTACCACAGTTGGCAAATGTCGGAAGAATAATATATCTAATACTTACCCTGAGTACATGTACTTCATTGTACAATTCTCAACAATTCAAAATAATTAAGCTATATATTTGTTGCACATGTTGATAATGCTGCCTGCTAAAAAAATTAAGATATTTAATGCCCAAAGAGTTGTCACAGTTTTCTGAGCCAATCGTGAAAGGCACTGTGGTGCTTGAAAGGGGAGGAAGTTATAAGGCTACAGCGTAGCTCGGAATTCACAGGTCTTGAAACGTCTTGGGGTATCTCAAATTTCTTCCTGGGAAGTCTTGTCTTCATTGTACCAAAATATTAAATATCACCTGGTGATAGGTCAGCGTGATGTGATACTTGAGGCAAAATGTGCACCTTCTGATCTTCTAAACTAGAAGAGTTGTTTTTACGTACTTCTACTTTTCATTGCATTTGAAAATATAGCACGTATCTTGCTCTGTTACTTTATCACACCGCCATGCTGATGAGCAAACGGTAACAGATTGCGAATTTTGATTAAGCTGGGAAAGACTGGTGGATGAGCAGTACATACATGCCTTTTCAACAAAACCATGCATGTCATGGAGTTGGCGCCAGTTGAGAGTATCGAATCTGTAAGTAGGTCATTCAAACTGAATAGTTCTCGCCCGACTATATGAAGGTGTATTTTTGCACATTCTGTCGTATCTATGTAAGGTGGAAAGGATGTGTAAT
>JAWQUT010000407.1:630878-655249 GCA_033807755.1 Ellobium chinense | reverse complement strand
GTGTGTGTGTGTGTGTGTGTGTGTGTGTGTGTGTGTGTGTGTGTGTCTGTGTATGTGTGTCTGTGTGTGTGTGTGTGTGAGTGACAGAAAGCCTTTGCACGTGCACGAATCTGCCAGTATAAGCCTGCGTTGTGCGTTTAGACCATCAATTGTTACGGCCATGAACGACAGTTATTCTCTGGCGTAAAGAAATCTGGCTTAAGTTGGGAGTTAGGGAGGGAGGTTTAATTTGTTTAGAAATTTGTGAGAGCCCCACTACGCAGGTACAATGTGGAGCAACGTGACCTAATGGTTACGGCGTTGGACACAAGATCTAAAGGTCCTGAGTTCGATTCCCGGCCACGGTCATGTTGTAAGTGCCTTGGGAAAGCATTTCATTTACATTTTCCTCGGTCCACCCATCTGTAAAATGGGTACCTGGCTATAGGCAGTGGATGATATTGTCAGAATGCTAGTGATCAGCGCCTATGTAGGGACACTGAAGGGAAATCAGAAAAGTGTCCCTACATCACAGGTGGTCCTTCATCGCAGGGAGGGTTGGGTTCTCCAAGTACACCGAGGTAAACAATGTTTCCTATGGCTTATGCTTGAAAAGCGTATCACAAACTATGAGCCTCATATCACGCGGCAAATATGATGGTACAAATACAACCTGCATGTACAGTATTTAAAGACCAGACATTTGAAAATTAATACTCTTTTACCATTTGAATTATCACAGCACACTGAAAGCCATTTACAATCACTTTTATTTGGTCCTCATTTAACTACACCTTTTTCTTCCTCAATGTTTGTAAAAGAAAACAAAAAAGCTCTTGGTAATAGAAATAGCAGAGGAGTAAGCTTGCAACTGGGGCATATCGGTCGTCCTACTGACAGTCTGTAAGTTTGCGTGATCAGTGTGTATTAGAAACCCTCAAACGATGGAAGAAATCATGACTTCCCGTTCCCCCATTTATGGAGAACCCTATCACTGACAGTCACGCAGCAATTTTATGCTGTAACCCTGTCCGTTCATCAGGAATAAAAATTGATCGTCCTTCCCGCTTGCTTAGAGTTATGATAACAATTACGTGACACTGTGTAGTGTGTAGGCTACCTCTCCCCTCCACCCCCCTCCACCCCCTTTATTTTATACTGTTTTTTTGGCCGCTAGGCGTGAACAAACTCACCTCGCGGCGCCGGTTTGTCTGGGTGCGTTTAGGCAAGAGAGAAGAAAAGCATAATTTCTACTAAAGAACCTGCGTGGGTGGCTTACTGGATTTTTTTTCTCCCTCAACTTGCATTTTCCATTTGATAGGTTGGGACTTGCTTTCAATGTCCTTTCAAAGTCCCACGTGTCCTTCTCAGCAGCGATCACTGTTAGGCCTACCGTTCACTTAACTGCACTTTATTTCTAATCAGAGAAGTTTTTTTTTTCCTTGACTTTCTTTTCTTTACTTCTAATGCTAGATTAATGTTGTTTGTGTGGTCTTTTCCTTCTGTGGATGCCTGCCGAAATGGGTTTCTTCTGAAGGCAGATTCAATTCGCTTTGTGGCCCCGCATGGACTTCGCCTCAACAACTGAACTCACCGCCATCGGGCGCCACCGATACTGAACTTGTCCCAGACCCCGGCATTTTGATAGCACGGAATGAGCTGTCCGGTGTCGGCTACACTAGTCGGTAGTCGCGATTACAACGCCGCCAATAATGAGGGGGCAATGTGGCTTCGTGGGTCTAATATTGTGCAACCAGTATTGCGTCTATGGTAGGTAGGCATACACACGCGAGACATGGTCTTCTTCCCACCCTCATCTCCCCACCACCACAGTCATCGTGCCGTACCCTCTGCTCTTTGATGCAGGTCTAAACGGTCATTGCTGGACTCAGGCTTTCCGACTCAGGAAATGCATAGGGCACACGTGGTGGCTCGTCACAGTGAAGACGGCTCTTTGATCGGTGTCCGCGTCTCGCGATCAGAGGGAGCCGCTGATTGGAGGTCGGTTTCAGTGTAAAAATGGTCGGTGAACGGTAAAAAAAGGGTCCGTAGATCGGAGGGGGTCGGTTGTCGGAGGGACTGCAGAAGACAAGTTTTACTATATATTCAAAACCTAAACAAGCTGAAAATCTGCACCTCTTCAAAATTTACGACAGGTAGCGGTAAATTAAAACATAATATAATTATGTGTAAAGACCATGTACCTTATTGTTGTTTCCTTTTCTTTCAAATATATATTCACAGACCACATACTGAGTTTTTGGAAAACCTCTTCAATTAGGCCACTACTCGCCACTATATTCATATGATTAAAACAAACAAACAAACAAATAAACATACAAAATGCACTTGGCAAATAAGCGTTGATTATTTCTTTTAAAAATCTATAAAATACATTGGAGAACATTAAAATTTAATATCGACACGCTTAGTAAGTAAACACGGATACTGTGTACAGTGTTTTTGGTCCCGATTTTTCTTCTCTGAGGGTACGTGTATGGTTAATGCGTATATTTCTGTTCATAAGTACACTTTTGATCGGCTCCAAGGTGTACGCATTATCCGTGCTCCCCTGTATATTAAATTTCATTCAAACTCTTATATTCAAACACTTTTATATATAATAACACGCTAACAATTCCTAAGAAAGAATTTTAAAAACTCTAGTGAAAGACCAAACTTTCACAGAATAAAACTGATTTGTGGCTTAGATACTTTACTTAATTTTTTTTTACTTTTTGAATTTTTCACAATAAATAAAAAGGAAATGGTGCCGTGTGCGTGTTTCGTTTAAACTTTTCCATTTTGAATTTTTCATTCGGTTAAAATTATTCTTGTGTTTTCTGTTTCTTATAATATCTCTCACTCTCCTAAAGTCTGCAACTCCAATTCAAAGTCTTTACTACGCTCTTGGCCAGTAACACATATTTAATACACAGCCTATACCTGTAAGAAATGAAAGAAAACGATGCCAGACAGATGGAAAAGAAGGATTACCTGAGTTAGGAACATCAATTAGCAGTCCAGAATTTTCTACTTTTTTGTGGAATTCCCCTGTTTAAAAGAAATGGCATATTTTTAGAATAAGTAATTATAATATTTATAATAATAATAATAACAACAATAATAATAATAATAACAATAATAATGATAATGATGATGATAATAACAATAATGCGATTTATGTCGCGTATCCAGGCTAATGCCTGCTCATGCGACTTCATACTATTATTACCCCAGCAGGCCTGATCACTCTAGGACTTTCTCAGCTCCAGTGTCTTAACCACAAATAATATCAAATAATGACTCACGCTTTCTTCTCATTTATTATCTAATCAGCTCATCATCCCTGCCTAATTAGTTGGCTATCTCCAACATATCTTGATCTCTTTCCCCGTTTCTGTTAATCTCAAGCACCATTATGATACATGGATTTTTTTAACGTTTGTTTCCCTTCTTCATGATTTCTCCTCTCATGCATCGAGTGAGCAAGAGTGCATTCATTTTATGTATGTCATGATGCATAAGAGAGTTCTCATGGGTATTTGTGTGTATCCTGTGTTATATGTGTTCGTGTGTGTGTGTGTGTGTGTGTGTGTGTGTGTGTGTGTGTGCATGCATGCGTGCGTTCGTGAATGTGGGTGGGTGGGTGATTGCGTGTGAATGTGTGCGGGTGTGTGTATGTGTGAGTGTGTGTCTGTGTGTGCGGGTGTGTGTATTGGTGAGAGTGTGTGTGTNGTGTGTGTGTGTGTGTGTGTGTGTGTGTGTGTGTGTGTGTGTGTGTGTGTGTGTGTGTGTGTGTGTGTGTGAGAGAGAGAGAGTGAGAGAGAGAAAGAGAGAGAGAGAAGAAGAGAGAGAGAGAAAGAGAGAGAAACACAGAGAGAGAGAGAAAGAAAGTGAGAGAGAAAAGGAGAGAGAGATAGTGAGAGAAAGAATGTATGCTTTTCTAACTGTGCGGTCAATGCTGCTATTTTCTTCATGTGTCCGTGTAAGTCATCTCTTCATGCTATTTATCCTCACTTACTGTTTCCTCTCCTTCTACAACGGATGACGCAGAAAATAACAGCAGAAAGAATGGCAAAGGTGCACGAACACACAGCAATTCCGATTGCCAAAGGAACAATGTTGTCAATTTCAACTGAAAGAGAGCAAAATTTCAATGCGTGGTACTTTATAAATGCTTATGCAGAAAATAACAGCAGAAAGAATGGCAAAAGTGCATGAACACACAGCAATTCCGATTGCCAAAGAAACAATGTTGTCAATTTCAACTGAAAGAGACCAAAATTACAATGCGTGGTACTTTATAATGTTTATGTATTGCCATTCTCTAAAACAGGTGAAAAGGTGCTGCTAACATTGTGCAGTAACAACAATAACAATACCAGTAACTTTGTTAATCTCTGATCTCTAGGTACAAATGTGAATACATATATTAGAAGAATAGATGGCATGATGCCTGATGCAGTTCTACTTTGCTTGTTACTTCAGCATGATTGATTATATAATGGAAAATATTTTTCCGAGATATTTTGTACTTTCATGTAGCTAGCCAGTAAATGAAAACATTTCTTATCGGCAGCTGACCAGAACATGAAGTTTATTGTGGTTCTCGTAAAATATAATAATAAAATAATAATTTTTAAAATAAACCAACATTTTACATAACGCATGATTAGTTCGCTTGAAGATCGTTCAAAAACATCAGAATCAAAATCATTGTGTGATCCTGCGCATTCTAGTGGTAGGCCTACACTTCATTTTTGTTTTCTCAGCTGCTCATCACTCATCTTTACTCCAATGGCTTAAAGCTGGCACTGAAATCCCAAACATCAAGTCAATTTTACACATTTCACACAATCCTCAAGGCTCAGTGATAGGGACTATATAATTGTTCACTTTATATACAGCTCCACTGTCAGACATCACTAAAGATCATGGATTACACCACCACATGTACGCGGACGACACTCAGATGTACACTACCATCAGTCAGGATGATGAACATTGGACTGCTGAGATTATTAACAGCTGTTTCCAGAGTACCAAGGACTGGATGTTCTCCAATAAGCTAAAACTGAATGACAGTAAAGCTGAAGTTACCCCCCCCCCCCCCGAATACCAATAATCAAAGAGGGAATATATCTTTTGAATCACTGAACTTGGGCGACTCCATCATCGCAGTTGATTCTACTGGTTCTAAGAAGAAATTTAGGCTTCTATCTTGACTCTGATTTCTCAATGAAATTGCATGACATAAAGATCTGCCAGACCGTCCATTACCATCTGATGAATACTGGTGAAATCAGAAAATTTCTTGATGAAAATACTCAGAAAATACTTGCACATGCACTCATTATGAGCCATTCTTGATTACTGTAACTCACTTCTGATTGGCACTCCAGATTCTACCCTTGCAAAGTTTCAGAAACTTCAAAATAAGGCTGCTCTATTAATAAAATTGACAAAAGCTTAAGATCATGTTCATCCTAGTTAAAAGGACTGCACTTTTACCACGGCGCAGGACACAGAGATGCAAACATTATTTCCTGTATCTTCAGAATCGGTCACATGATAATAAAGACAAGACAAACACCCCATTTTACAAATGGACAGGCAGGCAACGCACCAGCGGCGAAAGAATACCTAGCGCACCGAAAGGCATCATAGACGAATGCATTAGACTCCGTGAAAAAGTTGGACGATTGGCGAATCGGGCGGATTGAAAAGATCTATCTGAGATTGTATTTCGTTGCTATACACATTCTTTTTTTTTAAAAAGGGTAATAAAAATAAAGAGGACTGATGTGTATAGTTACCTTTTGTGTATTTTTCTACGACTTTAGGTGAAAACCGCATGTTTTTACGTTACGTAGTTCTCAAGAAATTTGTGACACAAATTTCGCTGAAGCGTTTTATTAATATAGATATACGTAGTTTAAATTTTATGAAAAAACAATATGGACTCACAAGGCTGTGAGCAAAAAATATCCCTGTCCTTTTAAAGACTAATGCTGAGGGAATTGTGGTATAAAATAATCAAAATTAACCTTTTGCATAACCAAAGCGCTGATCCTCCAATCTAGAAACTGCCTCAGTAATAAAGTATAATATTCAAGGGTGTCTGAACAAAATTATACAAGTAAACTTACCGATTGTACAATATTTGCCTGTGAAACCACTCTGACATCCATTCAGACAGGCCCCTGTTTCGGGGTCACACCATGAATTATTCAGAGAACCATAATCTTTGCAAAATGGGCTGCATATGAACAGGAGATCGGGAGCTTATTTTGAATAAAAAGAAAGAAAAACAAAGAAATTTATATTGTCACTATTATACCTCTTTAATCCATCCATCCATCCGGTTCTCAGTTGTTGCACATAGGCTTACAGTTTCTAAGTGGCTTTATCCTGTTTGACAGTTCTTCACGTTTCCACCTCCCATCCCTAGCGGGGCTCTGGATGGATGGATGGATGGATGGATGGATGGATGGATGGATGGATGGATCTGAGGATTAGATTGGCAGAGAAACTTAAATGATAGACAAACAGTTTCAATTAATGACATAAATGAAGTAGTAACAGAGATCAGGATAAGACGAAAGAGGAACAAAACTGATTTGAAAAACACATAAGGCATCGAAAGTGGACAGTGATTTGAAAGAAATGAAACTACTGAACGACGACGAAGCGAGGAGCAGAAGGAACTTCTTCTTCTTCCACATCATCTTCTTCTTCATCATCTTCTTCTTCTTCATCTTCTTCTTTTTCTTCATCTTCTTCTTCTTCTTCCTCAGCGCTCCGTAAGTCTAGTCATGCTGACAGACCGCTTTGGCCATGAACTTGGTGGTCAGCGGCGGATCTCTGCAGTTCCCCCATAGCAAAAGGAACAATCGTTCGTTTCATGATATCAAAGAAATCAAAGGAGATAGGACTGCGCTACCGTCTTGCTGAAATTCACCAGGGACTGAATGGGGAAACCCCGTTGTGACATTATCCGAGAGAAGCGGGAAACCCCGATCTGTTATCGCAGTGTGCACGAAATCCTCTTCCAAGTCAAATGCCATTCGGGCATGTGACTTTCCAAGTTTCACGTGCCCGAACTGATTTCCACATGCCCGAAAGGGTAGAAATGAATACGTTCATTGACAAGGCAACCCATGGACCTAGAAGCTATAGCGTCAAACTTGGTTATTTTTTTTCTTTTTTAAATTACATTAATAACAAATTAAGTGTGCATATCATTACCACTCTATGCACACCGTACTGAATTAATGGGTGACAAAAGCTGTTCATTTTAAAGCACAAAATTTATTCCTTCATAACTACAGTACAGCCCCGTCTCCCAAATTTACATAGTTGGACCAACGTATATTTTACACCTATCTGGTCCTTTAAGCAATGAGCAATGCTCCACAAAAACTGAGTAGCTGCTTTTTCAGTGGTATATGTGTCACCAATGTTCAGACCTTTTGCTTTGTCCAGCTGACAGAGGGTGTTGTACGTGCGGAAGCTGAGATTTGCTTTCGCAAGGGCATGAACTGTGCTGGTTTAGATTAAAGATACAAACTACCTGTAGAAACGGGAAGATGTGTGGGGATAGTGCTAGAGAATAGAATAATAGTTTAAGAGACGAATTTATTGTCCTATTAGAGTGTGAATTATTGGCATCTGAGAGAGGAAGATTTATAAACAGGAAATTTTATATACGCCCCAATACGAATAAAGCTAAGCAAAGGGGGAAAATGTTGTAGTTAAATTGGCAAAATATATAGTAATTGTTGTTCAAAAATTTTAGATGGGAGTAAATAAATAGACTATATCATTATGAATGGAAGTAAAGAGTAACTGCTGGGAATTGATAGTGATTTTTGTAAATGAATGTTTTGTAAAGACTGTACTGGGTAAAGGTAAGAAGATGCCATTAGTATCTGTCATAATAATATACAATTTTAAATAGTCCCTAAAACATAAGAAACCTGGCCATGGGAAGAGGTAGTGGGGTTGGCTTTGAATTTCAAATACTTAGGTATGTGCAGATACATTTGTAGAGTCAGAATAGGTGAGGTTTAGCCACCCAAGTATACATTTTATGGTTGTTGCCAGGTGGATAAGGTTATCCTGTGTACTGAGTGCAAAAGCCTAAAATATTAGATAGCCTGTGTCATTGTCTAAATTCTCAAAATCTAATTGGTTTAGAGGCAGTTTTCTTTGGGTCGAAATTTGGGGGGAAAGCTAAACAATATGTTTGGACAGTATTTTGGCTTGACACCCCTGGATGAGCGGTATAAATCCTAAAATAGCCAACAGTGATAAAAAAAAACATTGGCATCTTCATTATCTAAAATGTAATATGTCATACTTTTTTATAATCTGTTCATGGCGTGTCATTGTATCGTCCGCCTTTGTTTCACTAATGTGATCTGGACTTGTTTTAACAAACTTGTTAATATTGTTGGAAGAAATATCTGTTGTAACAGGAGAGGTAGCAATGTGATAGATTGTGTCATATGTGACAGAAACGTTCTCAGTATTGCCGGTAAGGTTATGTAAGTATAGCATTGCATTTTATGATTACAAGTCAAATTGTATTAAACCTCAAACTTAAGAAAACAACTGAATGTTATAAAAGAATAAAAAAAGTTATTGCAGTAAAGTGGAAACTGAACACAAAGGAAGATTACAGCAACAATGATTGTAATGATAGTAGTAGTAGTAGTAGTAGTAGTAGTAGTAGTAGTAGTAGTAGTAGTAGTAGTAGTAGTAGTAGTAGTAGGCTCTAAACGCTTACTACATTGACAGATACATCCTCTCATCAATATAGACAAAAATATGTTGATAAAATTCAATCGGAAGGTATTGTTGCACGTCTAGGAAGAGTAACTGAGGATAGTATAAGCTTAGAAGCAATGGAAAAAAAATGACGAAGCCTTTGTATATCTTTATGCATACCTGTGTGAATTGAGCAGCATTTTGTCAAAAACGAACGAGCTATCCCAGTGGGTTAGTAGTAGAGGGGTTACCAGCGATAGGGGACAGCGGGATCGTAGTCAACAGAAAAAGTGGAAGGTAGGCTTCAATCACTTGATCACTTTTACTATTCTGGTATGAAGATGCGAATAGTATCTGGCATAAGGGTTTACAATTTTAATAGGTCCCTGTGAAATCTAACAATAATTGACCATGGAAAGGGCGAAAACGGATGAGTTATGATTTTAAAGACTTGGGTTGATGGAAAGACTTTTGTAGACTCCAAATGAGGGTAGAGGCTGGGGTTGACACTCAAGTGTAAACTGTGTGAATTTTGCTAAGTACACATAGGCCTCTGTTTACTGTGTGCAAGGGGTTAAAATATTAGTTAGTCTCATTTGCTGGCAAAGTTCTCAAAATCTAATTGGTCTTGGGCCATATATCTATAGATCTACATCAATATGGGTATGTATTATGGCTCAGGACACCTTGATAAGCCAATGATGGGTGTAGAAATTTACATGTCCATCAATGGACAAAATGCACTGGTATACTGGACGATTGTCGCACTAGGGCATCGTAAGCAAAGCTTGGCAACTAGCGGAAGGTTAACAGATTAACAGATTTTATTCTCCAAAATGTCAGTGAGACCACAAGGACATGTAATAGATAGACAAATGACGGTAAGACAGTCACACATATTGTACAATTTAACTAAAAAGAACAAAAGTATAATATAATATTACTGATGAAATACAGAATACTACTGTAATTCAAAGCAAAGCAGTGTGTCTTTTGTAGGATTAATTTGGAAAGGGCACGGAAAAATTTACTGAGATTCATGAGGTTTTGTACTGCAGTGGAATTAAACAAACGATTAACTTTAAATGCAATAGGATTTTTACGGTAATATTGGGGAATGTACTGCTTCCTAATTTCTGAGAAAAAAAATGCACTCGGATCAGTAGTGGAATTCATTCCCCAGCGTGTTTTCATTGTAAAAGAATTCGTTCAATGAACGACCTGTTTGTGCCAAATGTCGGTTAGCTGCAAAGCGACTTCTCACCTACTAAGTCATCTACCTTATAAAACAGAATTTACCATACCTGAATGAACATTTTGGGCCCCGTTTTCCTGTTTCATATAAATAAAAAGAAGTGTTTCAGTAGGGGTGAGGAGAAGACCTGGGGCACCTATCCTGTAGTGAGTCGTATGATGGAAGAAAGGGTGTTGAAATGAAGTGGTAGAAGCTGCAGGCTCTCTGGAAGGAATAGGCTTCATTTGTCTGCAACGACTTTAGGCCTGCGGATGGGGGACCCTATTGACGACATGCAGTAATGATGTTTCCAGCAACAAGTAACAAGTTAACTGACAGGTAATAATTAGATTTCTGTGTGCATACAATATGAAACAGTTCTATTCATCAACAACAAAGCAATGAGCTCAGACCATCAAGATGCAGCAAAGTTAAAATCTTTTTTAACACCCCATGAAGAAGACCTTTTGGTAGAAAGCTTGGGGCTTGTAATATAATATTTTTAGTATATATTTAATTAAACTGTTTAATTGATTTCTATGACGGGATCTGTTTTCATTATTTACACAAAGTTAAAATGATTAAAATTTGCAATATTCCGTTTCGTTTCTTCCAACAGTTATGTGATGAGCCAATAAAGTCTGACAAAGTCGTCTTCAAAGTTGCGTTTGTTTGGTTCTTGAGGCGTCATGAAAGGGGCCGTCCTTGTACTCTGGTGGCGGTTCTTAGAAACGGAAGAATCAGTGGTACGTTTTTGGTTGGTGCTCGCTTGTCACAGTGAAGTTTCAGTTTATTATAGGCACTAGGCCAAAAGCATTCAATTTACATAGTACATTACACAATTATGAGACATCAGGCACGCATCTTCATTCATGTCCTCCAGTTTCTTCCTTCAGCATCCGTCACGCACCTCCATTCATCTAATCTATCTCTTTCGCTCTGCTCTGCCTAGCTCTTCTCATTCTCTCTCCCTCTTTCCCGCTCACATACTTCCACCCTTTCCCACAGATCCTATCTTCACGTTTCCAACACATTGAGGAAGGGGACACACCTACAAGAAGCATGTTAGAAATGAGACGTCTTTTCCGATCTCGTGCAGAGAAATCCCGACAACGCCGCAGCTACTTTCTGCGGTTTCAAAAGTGTGAGTGGAATATCTTACCAACGGTATTGTGTTGGAGGAAGATATGGCAAGAATCAACAGTGGTAAGTATTCTAATGAATGAGGCAAAGATATAAGCATAGCAAACACCACCCCCAAGTCAGTTCATTGTGAGACTGGTTCCCTCCCCGCTTTGTGAATGTGGTCTTGCCGAACAGACGACAGAACAATTATTACAAGACTGCCTGCAGTATAATGAACAGAGGGCAGAGTTGTGGCCAAGGCAGGGATCTCGTGCAGGACAAGCTTTATGGACACGCTGAAAGCCTGACTGGTCTACGTGTGTAGCCATCGAAAGCGAACAAGAAGAAGAAGAAGAAGTTCATTGTTTTCTTGCTCTTCGGCAATAGTAACAGCCATTGTGGATTGCATAGAGACTGATAACTTCCTTTACTTAAGGACAGCCCCTTTCGCGTCGCCGCAGCGACCCAACAAACCCAGCCCAGTTACCAAGTTGTCAGCAAAATTGTCACTATTAAATCTAGTTCCTGTTTAGTGGCTTGTGAATAGTTTTGTGAAATCTACGTTCGAATCTGTTGGTGTCTTCCCCTCTCCACGAGCATAAAGCAAATAAAAGTTGAAAAACATTATCTTATTGGTGGAGATGTTGTCACAATTTCATGAATGTTAACCTTTTGAAAGATTATTAGTGTTGCGGTACAGGATGAATTATTCGTATAAAGTGGAGCATCAAAATTTGTAACTTTTGCATTATATATAGCCTACCCCTTTTTATAGTAGATAGTGGTTCAAACGAAATTCGCGCGGAGCCAAAGTCTTAAGTTCGGTTTAAATAAAATTTCGGTTTAGACAGAGCAATAAAAAAAGAGGAAAATGAAATTTCTTGGCTGCGTTTCTTCAAGTATGAAATGACGTCATTTTGAGTAGGGAAGAACAGTCCCTGGGCGGTGCCTCGGAGATCCCGCAGGAAACAGACGGAAGTTGTGTATTGTAAATAGGCAAGCCCAGATAGCTGCGATAAATGCGGAAGTGACGGGAGAAATGCACTGACTTGCGGGTGGTCTTTGCTTTACATTATTATATCTCTGCCTCATTCAGTAGCATTCGGATCACCCTTGATTCTTGCCATATCCTCCTCCGACACAAGGAGGGTCCCTCGTAGATCGCATGAAACAGAAAGCTAATTTGTGCCAACGGCAAATTTGAAACCACAAATGAATGCCCCAACGTATGAGCTTTCGATCAACCTTCTTTTTTTCTCTCGAGCGGAGCCAAATCGCTTACAAAAAAGAGCCTGGGAAGTTACAGAGAAGTGCATGCACTTTTTATATAGGAAAGTCAAACTTGATCTAAAGTCTGTTGGTGCCAAAAAGGAGCCAAAGAGCCAGTCAGTTATTCGGGAGCCAAGGGCTTTTAAAATGAGTCAAAAATCCGAAAGAACCAGGCAGGTCTGGCAACCCATGGATTGCAACTTGTACATTGTCTCACTCTAAGGAATGTCTAAGCTCCGCCCACAAATCGTCTAGAATCCGCTCATTGACTATCTGAGACAAGCAAGACCAGTTTGACAGAAACAAAAATGCGCCCCTTGTTTTCTTCCGTTTTAGCGGAACTTCGATGTAACCGACTACTGTATAGCCAATCCCCTAAACCTCCAATGAATAAAAAGAAACTTAGGTGTCAGTACAAAGACAAGTCAACTTACCAGTTGTACAATAACTGCCCGCGTAGCCACTCCGACATCCATCCAGACAGATCCCAGTTTTGGGGTCACACCATGACTGATTCTGAGAACCGTAGTCCTTGCAAAATTGACTACACGTGAAGCTGCAGTTAGTTCCATACTTTCCTTTTTCACAGACTATCGATTAAATGAGAGAACGAAATTTGTATAGTCAAAATCAATTCCTTCCTTCCTTCCCTCCTTCCTTCCTTCCTTCCTTCCTTGCTGCCTGCCTGCCTGCCTGCCTGCCTGCCTGCCTGCATGTCTGATTACCTGCCTGTCTGCCAGCCAGCCAGCCAGCCAGCCAGCCAGGTAACCAGCCAGCCATCCTCTATCTGTTGGCATGTTTGTTTGTTGATCCATCAATCAGATTTTGCTGAATCAAAAGTTGCCTTATTTTTCTTACTCAGAGTTCACCAATTAAAAGCCACCCCACACTTTGTTTTTGTTGCCAGCAAGAGCGTGGCCTGTATCAGAAATTTCAGTTTCAAGCATAGCATGCGCATTCGAAGAATGGGTGTTGTTACTAGTTACAATAGATGTAACAATAATACTTATACAGCACTTATCCTTTTGTCAGTAATCACTCACCTGTAGTACAGTTTGCTCCCAGGTAACCAGGCAAACAGCCATGAATACAATGACCGTGTTTGTAGCTGCAAGACGACTCCCCTGTTGTGTCGAGTTTCTTACAGGACTCACTACAGTTGGATGTACAACCCATGCCATATATTCCAGCTTCACACTCTGTTAAAGCCAAACCCGATATAAGAAAAAACGTGGTCAAGAAATACAAGTAATTAACGATTTCGCTACATTTTGTTTTCACGAGCTCATAAACCATTATTGAGTAATCCGCTCCAATAAAGCTCACTTCCGCTTTAAGTAAAACTTTAATATTATTAGTGTACTTGTGTTATCAAATTTCACTTCCAAAAGTTAAAGATGCATCAGTCAGTAAAACCCAATGTAACAGACCACCTCAGCCACTCATATTGCTATGACAATGGAAGCGGAAGTGACCATTGTTGAGGTTGTGGCTTGCAATGCCCAGATGACCACTCTCATAATAACTGAGGATGTCTATTAGCCTGAACGTAGGATCCTTTCATTATATCCCTCAGTGTATCTATTTCCACCAGGCTTGTATTTCCACCACCCTGAAGGAGTCCATGTATAGTCTGCTAGATTTTTACTTGGCTAAGTTCATGTTACTAAATATAACTATGGGCTTACCCGATTATTGTCATTTTTTATTCTATGGAACACTGTTTACACATATGTTATAATTTCCCTACTAGATTTATTTCAGATACCTTGCAGCGCGTTACGACACGATTTTTTTGTGATGCTTGTTTATTTATTTCTATGTAATACCGTTTACACATGTTTTACAAAAAGATGAAATTGACTGGACTGTATGCGACACCTGTGATTACTGGGTTCACCTTAACATTTGCATTCTCCTGACAATCGGTGGCATCGGGGCTATCCTTCCAGTGCCCTTGCTGCACTAGGATTAATGAAATATAGTTTCTAATTAGATTTGGGTTTGAGGAGAAATGTTTTGTAAATGTTTAGCTTTCAGTTGCAGTTCATATTATGCTTGTTTTGCTCAATATATTACCCAAGGCGAGTTTAGTTCCAGTTCTCCTCCATATTCTTCATGAAAATAAATGTGACACCTCTTTCACATCTTCTGATCTCTTATTTGCGTCCATTTCCTGTCTCAGTGCCATCTGTGGTTAATTCCACACCCGCCGAGTCTGTCTCAAGTCCTCCCTCCCAAGAGCTCAGGGGTGGGGACTCCGGAGTTGCAAAGTAGACATAAACTAGACTCCTATGGGGTCGGGCGGATGGTGCACCAGATCCAGTAGGCCAATGACTGGGCCTACTTTCGGGCCCCAGGGTGCAATGGGGTCCTAGCAGGTGCGTCCGACTCGCCACTCCACGAGGGTAGTCTGTGCTGGGATGTGGGGATGAAGGCCACCTGCCCTAAAAATCGGTGACTCTGCCGGCCTCCTCCGTTCCTCCGAAGAGTCCAAGGCTACGAGCAAGTGCAATCGCAAAGCTGAAATTACAAAGGAATCCGTGACGTACTGGAGGCACCACCAGAAGTATTATTACCAATGGTATGGGGCCTGCTTGCGGTAATCGTGACTCGATCGGTCCATAGGGCAAAGAAAAATAAGAAAGATCCCGGACTGGTTTGCTATTGCAAGAGAGCGGGGTGGCGAGATGTTCTCTGGATGAACACTCACCCTATTCCGTATCCCAAAGGCAGCCCAGGCTGGTGTCCCTTCGGCTCATCCCGGCCTCGGGGGCCTGGCCACTCTGCCGCATTGCACTCAGCTTGCTTTGGACTATTGTGAGATACCCTTTGACAGGCAAGACCATCTTCCCATCTAAGGCGGAGGGACCGCCTGGGGTAGAGCTCGCCCACCGATAGGAAAGAGTGCAATGGTACGTGCCCCCACACGTGCCCATCAGTGACTGGCATGGTCGCTGCGCCGTCGGGCATGTATAATGGCCCTAAGCGTTCGAAACACATGCCTCAATTGTGTCATTGTCCCTATGTCCCCCTCGCCTATGGTGGCGAGACGGTAGACTCGATTCCGATCGCAGATCGGTCAAGCAAGACCCTCGGCCATCTGCGAGAACCTAGATACGTTGCCCCGGGGACCAAAATTGGCCTGTATGTTTGGCATAGAGCCCCTCAACTTTTTGCCGATCACGTCCGGTTGCCACTACTGGGGTCGCTGATCGTTTCCAGTCGCCACCTCGTGGAGGTAAGTGAGATCTTGGGCCTGACCTTGCCATCAGCCAGACCCCCCGGTTCGGCCACTGATCGTAGTCTTCCTCATCCCTCCGATACCGCAACTTTGGGAGATTCGTACTATCGACCGCATAACGGCATCACGGCAGCGACTTGCGTCCATTTCCAATCTTCATTACATATGAAAACATGATCATATCACTATCGGGCTTCCATAACTGCCATCTAAGGGGTGGCGAGAATAGCGGCCATAGTCAAGGACTGAGGAAGTGAACCTAAGCTGGGTCAAGTAACATCAGCGAGTTTAAATGGCGAGCTTTACCGATAAGAACCGTGTCAAAAGTTAGACAAAATGGCTGAACCATAATTTAGCAGGCCTCATTTTACTAAATTTCTTCAAAAGCTTGGTATTTCAAGGTCATTCCTTTAGGTTGGCGGAAACCGGTACCACCAGGAAACAGAAAATAGAACGTATACGTAAAGATGTCGGAAATGATGGGGAAGTCCTCATGGCAAATGTAGCGAAGGGTTAAAGTGTCATGTCATAGAAAACTGAAAATAATTTTGTAATTGAGTGTCCAACTTCCCAATTAAAAATGGTGGTGGGAGTGTGGTGGTGGTCCTGAGAATTATTTTTAAGCACTTAGAGATTTACTTCAGCATGCTTAAATTAGCAGAAAAGTGTTGAATAAGTTGAAGATTTACACATTGGAAAAACGCCGTCATCTTGAGTTTAGTGGCTGTTTTCAAAACCTATCTAGTTCGCCAAATTTTGCTGAAACAGTCTGAAAATTTGCATAGCCATACAATACACAGTCTCAGATACCAGATTTATATTTATGGATTTTTTTTTTTTNGGTAATCTGAGTACAAGACCCAGTATTACATATAAGAAAGAAATTGTAAAACGTAAATCTACATTCGGTCTAGGACAGAAATTTGGTAGAGAGGTGGTTTTTTGAGGAAAAATAAGGAAACCCATCGTTTAAGTGGTTCCTATCTCATCTTTTTAGTCCGTTCTTCCTGCAAAGGCTGCGCAGTTAATTAGCAGACTCTAAAAACATATTACACTGATGAGTAATCATTAATTTACAAGTGCAGAAAGAATAGTGTTTTAACGCACTCTTTTGAAAAAGAAGTTTGATTTGTGCTTGAGATCCAAAACCTGGACGAGGACTGAAAGAGCATGTGTATATTCCAGCATCGCTCGATGTGAATGATTTGAATTTCAGAAGTCTGTGAATCTTGAAAGTGCCATCCCTGTTATCGTCGGTTGTTTCCTCTCTGAAAATCAGCAATTAGAACGGAGTTAATGCCAAAGAGAAATCAAAGCGTGCCCATGGCTGAATACTGGTTTATTAGTCAAGCAGCAAAAATTCACCAGCAAAACACACACAAAACATCTAATTTTTTTCTCCCACGAATCGTTAGAATTATAATGATACATGATAAATGATGTTTTAAAATCTAAGGCTTTTAATAATAACTAATAAAAACAAAATCAGCCGGAATAATACTCTTGAAAAGTAATACTTTTTAATCAAGTTCAAGTTCAAATTTTTATTAGGCATACGCAAAACACTTTACTTCACACCTACACAATAATAATCCTTGCATAATAACTTTTCTAAGAAATACAATAAGTATATTTGCCAAGAGGAAGGAAAAATAACGAACAAGCTGCTTAGAGAAAAAAAAAAGGAAAGAAACACAAAAACAAAACACACACACACACACACACACACACACACACACACACACACACACACACACACAAAATCAGTACAATATACACAACTTCAATTCTATACATTCATGTGCACATTCCAGTTTTATTTTACCCTCCTCTTTCTCCCACCTTCACTCATGCAGTCTTTCTCACAACTGTGGGTAATACAGAATTCATCCACGGCAAATGTCATTATATTAAGAGACTAAAAACAGTTGCTATGGTAGAGTAAACTGAAATTACAAATGCAGCTAAACTTATCGAAACTATTAATGCAGTCTATGCTTTCTATGGTGGAGAATAGGCCTTGAAAGTGGTTTATTGAACGCGATGACGTCATTATTGTAAGCGAATCTCTAGAGTCTAATGAGGGAATATCCTCAAATCAAAATCGATCATGACGCATGCTCCACGCCACTGCCTTTCTTTTTTTTTTTGTGGTTGGCCAATAGGAATTGCATTCAACTGACATGAGGTTTGGAACCCGGATGAGACCATTATTGACTTATTAAACGTGCTGCGCCCCGTTATTGATATGATCTAATATCAGTCCATACAAAGTTCAAGCTAATTTTTTACACTACCATGCGTGTGTCTGCCACAGATATCAGTGAATATCACTTACACCGTGTAGGTTCCTTGAGAAGACTGCGCTGACCAACGAAGATCTCCTTTTCTTTCAGTGTATGTGATGTAACAGTCAATTTCCTGCGCCTCTCCCTCCCAGACAGTAAGATACCGGACACTGGGCCTGAGGTATACATCTGTATAGGAAATTAAACTTTCTGGTCAAGAAATGTTTAAATATCTGTGAGGGTAAAATGTGAATGTACACTTTTCTCCTGAGAATAGCAGTAGGCTGGTATAGCTATCTGTACGCAAGGCAGGACTGTATCTTACACGTCATACAAAGTCGAGGTATTACTATTATAGTGATAAATTTATCCTACCGTCCGCTCGCTTCTCTTGAGTGCGCAATAATTATAATACCGGTATTATTATAATAATTCATACGCATCTCCTTGCAGATCTCTGAGCGCGGCGGCAGAAATATTGCGTCCCAGTGTCACCTGGCCGGCCGAAAGACCACCCGTGCAACGGTCAGTATCCGTAACAATAGAGCTCTTACTTTAAAGTTCAAATATTTGGCCGGCTGTTATGATAGAGCTGGGCACGAGTGTATTTGTCGCTATTATGACCATATTACTGTACGTTACGAACTAAGTGTTAACTCTCGTAATGTGAGGCTTCTCGGGTCCGGCCTCCCCCTGGCTGCGTGGCCATTCTTACAAATGAAACTTGATTAGACTAATAACTTAGTCAGTTTTGAACTGGGCAATAAATCCATGACGTCCTTTGCCCTTCACCCTTGCACTCTATACTGCACGCTTATCGTGCGAACAGCATCGATCCACTCTCTCGGTCGTATACTGCACTATTATTGATCGAGCATTACGGCGAATTGGCGAGCTGTACTGGGAATTTCTTCTTTGTCGTGTTGGTTCCCTTTCTGACAGGGTTGTTAGTTTTTGTTACATAGATGTGTCTGGTCTAAAGGGGTGTTGTGGAAGTTGGAACAGTTAAGATTAGATGGGGAGAGTGAGTGAATGGGTGGGTGAGTGAGTGAGTGAGTGAGTGACATTTATATATATATATATAATATATATATACTGTCTGTATATATATATATATATATATATAGAGAGAGAGAGAGAGATGGAGGGAAAGAGAGAGAAAGTTAGTGGGAGAGTGAGACAGAGAGAAAGAGAAACAGATAGAGATGTCAGTGACTAAATGTAAGTGATAGTTTTGCATATATGTTTTTTTTCCTTTTCATTTATTCTTTTGCGTTGTTGATATAATATAACATTGTATGTGGTTGGCTTTTGCCTAAATAAATAAACTTGAACTTCTGCTCGATCACTCTCCAGTTGAAATGCCTGACTCTAGAATAAAAGTGGTTTTCTTCCTCATGGTGTCAACCCCACTAAACATTTTTTTTCTTGGTGTTTCAGAGTAGTGAGGGTGAGCGATGTGACATTTCTGCTGAGTTCATTTTGGGTTCAAGGTTCAAGTACATGTTCTGCTGTAATCTCACGACTTCCGACAAAAAGGGTTATGTTGGTTTTCTCCTAAAACTCACATTTTGCACACTGTAATGATCTGTATTTTGCTATTCATCTCTTAGCGAAATAGGTCTATGTTTTTTTTCTTCTAAACTTACTAATGCCCTTGATATCATAACAGGAGTTAGATAAGAATTTTGTTGTTGCAAAGAGCTGGTTTCAAACATAACCAGTGAACCACTGACAGGATGTAAAATGAGCTAGGTCTATGTTTCATCCAGTTTAAAATGTTCAGGCAGAGCCTAAGTCTTATTTTTAAGAAAGTAAGTCTGTGCAGCGTGTGTAAACACAAGCAATCAAAAATGGCCTATAAATACTTGGGAACCAAGTCTTTTGGAAGCAGGTAGTGCAAAAAAAAAAAAATGGACGATGCCACTTTCTCGATGCCACCCATGGGCAGTGAAAGAACTTTAACATCCATGCCCACCCCCACTCCTCCCCGAAGAAGAAAATATTTGTAGAATTCTACACTGTTGATTTATATGACCCAAAGAAGAAGAAAATGATAGGCGCCGAAGACTTGAACAAAGCACGAGGAAACAGTCATTGGAGAGGCACTGGTGTGGCATGCAGTGCAAGCAAAAGCTTTCTCGTAAATGATACACTGGCACTAGAAGATAACAAACAAATAAACAGAAAAAGTGGATCACGGTACAGAGTTAAGTACAATCACATTATACCATGTGTTTCCTTTCACACATCTGATAGAGCGGCCTACCAAGAGCGGTGTTTAGAGCCCAGATTATGGATGTCCCGTTCTTTGTATGGTGAGGCAGTTTAAATGAAGTTATTTTGTCATTGCAATTATTATTTATGGGAATGACTCGGATGTGAAAACTGCTAAATAAATGAAGATGTCCAAATAAGGCAATGATTACGGATATATATTTGGCTGATGGACAGAGACAATAAAGTTATTTGAAGGGTGCCAACTTTTATACATCGTGGCACATTGATCCTCCGCACATTAGCAGGTCTTTTCAGTCTACCTTGTCGTTCGCTTAAATTAATAATATAATGTCATGAAATATCAACTGTGAATCGCTTTCTTATTGAAACATTTCACGAAAACTTCCTCACTCTTCTGGTGGTGGTTGGATAGCTGTGACAATGACTCTTGCAAAAAAAAAAAAAAACAACACTTTCTGACAAAGAAATGGAAAGATGGTAAAACTGAAACCTTTATTGAAGAGTTGTTTTTTTCACGGATGAGTAAAATATATATGTCGTACTCTACTTGAAGATGAAGCTGTCATTTTACAAATTCTTCTTGACATAGTATGAAGAGAGTGGCCAGGGGAGGGGGCGAACTTTAGACATTTCGTATAGTTTGCTCACCCAGTTGTCGGAAGCACGAGCCGCCCCTGATGCCGCCTCCACTACACCACAGGGACGCTAACCTCACAGCAATTTAAATCTTAAATACCTAGACTACTGCTTAAACATGTTCCCTAACTTTGACGTGTGAACCTAGTATTCACCCGTGACCCTGACACACTTCCTGACTGCTTACATATGTGTGAAAAACTGACCCTGACACAGTTCTCGATTGCTCACATTATATGTGCGTGTGTGTGTGAGGTTTGTATGTGTATGTGTGTGTGTGTACGGATGTGTGTGTGCGTGAGTATGTGTGCAGTGTGTATGTGTGTGTGTTATGTTTGCGTATTATGAGTCAGTATGTTGTATGTTAGTTGTATAGTCTACCAGAGTTCACTATTGATGTATTGTTTGTTAATATAATAATATTGTCTTTGTGCACTTGTTCAAGACAAATTTCCGGAAGGATTAATAAAGTTTATATTATCTTATCTTATCTTATCTCATTTTATCTTATCTTATCTATCTTATCTTATCTTATCAGCTAAAATCTCCTTCTCCAAAACAGGGCTTCCTGTAAAACCATTCCACTATATCCTTTCATTTCCTTTTCTATTGATGCCATTTTCTCCTCTCCTTTCCTGATCCTTGCGGAGACTGCGGGACAACTAGTTATGGCTCTGGGTTGAATGCCATCTAATCTAACAGAAGAGAAGAGAACCGAAAATTTTAATACATAGCAGAGACTAAACACTCCCTTTAGTTACAGGTTTACCTCCCGCTAACCAGTGAGTCATTGCATTCGTTCACAACACACGCTCGCGTGACCTCATTAAACAGCATTATGGTGATATACATACCTTGCGCTAGAGACTCTGCCAAAAAGAAAATCAATATCCACAGTTTAGAAAACACGTTCATTTCAAACGTTATCCTCGGTACTTTGAGTGTTGACATTGTTGTGAAGGACTGTACCCTGGGCGACTAGTTAACAAATTTTGTCATATTTCTCGGAATTTCATGCGGGAAATCCCGAACCAATCAGCTTACATTATCGTGAGTCAGATAATGTGTCTAGACCATCTGTTGTAACTGTAACTTGCGTCTGTAGAAAGAAGGTCAGCCGGCCTAATGCGCATGTGCGAAAACAGCAATCAGCTGTGTTTACATTGAAAACCGGGTCAGACATAAAATATCGAAAGAATAAGATAGACAGCGCATAATAAATGTTGGGTCAGCTGTGAATATAGTCGAAACTTCAGCAATTACCGACAAATGTGGGACTGTAGATCGGTTTGATTAACACAGTGACTGTGCAACAAGACTGCACACTTAGAAATCGAATTTCCTGATAATTTAGAGATGTAGACTAGATAGTCTAGGCTACCGGTAGCCTACACTCACACGGCCTCGCTCGAGATCATGTAAACACAGCTGATTGGCTGACCTTCTGTCTGCAGACGCAAGTTCTGTTGTAAATGGTAGGCCTGGGCAGAATCCGGATAACAGAATCAGTTAACCGAATCAGGTCAAAAAACCGCTGAAGTATGACTCAAAGAATGGATTCACTAAGGTGGTTCTTTCTGCCCGCATCCGAGAATCATTTTCAGACTCTGATTCTAACCCTTATCCAGAAGTTGGTTTTAAAAATAGAATCAGTGAATCGAAGATTCTATTTAAATGAATCACTATTGTCTCGCCAAAGGGAGTCAACACGCTATGCTTGCATAACTAGTCTAGGTTGGTTGTGACATGTAACGATCGAGAGAGGAGGGATGGGCGGATGTAGTGATCCAAAAAGAAGCAAATTCTAGGCACGCGCACACGGAAAGAAAAACAAAGTGCACCAGAATCTTTCTTTCTGCTCTCTGCATGCATACACTGTTTGCTTTCCTCTGATATTCATTATCATTTTACTCCCTGCACTTTTGTCTCTTTTATTCGCTGACGTTGATCATTTTCACTTGATACTGTTCCATTATTCTTCCTCTCATAAAAGTTTGAATTTCCCCGTTCATTACGTATTCTGCATCTGTTCTTCCGTTGTGCGTGTGTGTTTCTGTGTGTGCGTGTTTCCCATTGACATGTAATTCAACTGAACCTTTTATTGTCCAGTTAACTATTACATTCGAATTTCATGTCACCTTTTTCATTTGAAAGCTGATAATAATCGTCTTTATAAAAGTGGACTATTGCCTTGTACACTGTATTATTATTTGTGATGTTTATCGAATTACTTGCCAACTTCTGCGCTGCCATTAAAATATGTTCTGAACCTACTGCAAATATCGATTAGACATGATTAAAAGCCTTTACATTTGACTTTTGGTGTTTGTTAAATAAGGTTATTTGCTATCTCTTCCTCTGAGTGTAAGATCAAATCCTGGAATTTTACTGGTAAAAGAAAAAAAAAGGGGGGGGGGGTAGAAAATTTTACACACTCTACCCTATATTGCACGATTTTTACCCAACAATTTACAATGCGTTTTTCCCTACGTTGGAGAAAATGGTTTATCACAGAGCCATTTCACCCTAATATAGAGTCAAGTCCCTGTTTGTGACAACATAATGATGCAGAGAAATGGACAGAGCAAGGTTGTTGAGGAATAATGTGGACAGTACAAGCTTTCTTCGTCTCGCCGCATGACACTAGCACGCTGTGTAAACCGGTGTAAAATTTAGTTTATCTCTTCCTTACCTGAAATTTCATGGTCTGGTATTAGTTATTAAGTTTAGCTCTATATCGGCTGTAAGATTTGACAAGAGTATGCCCATTTCAGTGACCTGAGGTCAAAATAACCTAAGGTCAAAATAACCTATCATCACAACAGTGAAAAGATCGATAGTCACTTTCCAAGATTCAGAAAATGAGAACCGGAGGTAAAAAGTCATTGTGATTGTCCACGTTTAATACCATGTACTCCCTTTTTTTTTTTTACCTAATGCTAAGACACACATTAAGTTTTCATGTCTTATTAATAACTTGATTTAACCAAAAATTGATCTGAGCCTCGCTTTGACTGGCTGAAAGACATATTAGATCTGCTCACACAACGTGATCGCATTGGAATGATTTCCATTTCTGGGTGGCTATAAAGCTATTCCCCACCATAGAAAGTATGCGCTATTACGAAAAATTTGCTCCATGGAGCCTTTATCACTGGAAGCAGGGCATGCCGATAGAAGTCTTTGACACCTATTGTTTTTTCTCCTGTTGGCCCTGTTAAGATTTTGTGTTATTCTACATATACCACTGTGATTTGGGGACATTTCTTCCATGGAGGCTAAAGTACTTCTTTTGTCCGATCTTTTAACGGGAAGAAAAAGGGGGGTCAACGCCCAAATTTTTTCACAAATGTCTTTCGAAAATGATCACCTCAAATTCTGATTTGGTCCCCAAATTTCCATTTGGCTGGTTTTGACCGCGTGCGAATACATAGGTCTACACATTTTATTTTTTTATCTAGAAGGCTCAAATTGTACCTGAAGCTTTAAAATTGGATGCTTTATTTAGATCACAGGTCATTTTACACATTTCTACACCCTAACACTGGCTGGCAGGGCCCCAAAAAAGGGGGATTTTATA
>JAWQUT010000407.1:614013-630063 GCA_033807755.1 Ellobium chinense | reverse complement strand
AAAGTGAAAGTACAATTACAGGCCTGTAACCAGAAGGAGGTTCAACCAGCACCATAATTATAAATAAGGGGAGATCACAACAACATGGAAGAGAAACAAAGGGGAGTAATGAAGGAGATTCAAGCCGTATCATGGGGAGATCACTACCACATGAAAGAGAAGCAAAGGGGAGTAATAAAGGAGGCTCAAGCTGCACCATATTTTTTCCGTAAGAAATATTTTATTGGTTGATACATATTATACATGATGATAATGGAGTGGTGGCATTAGTTTGTTCTTTATATGGCTTTAACAGCAACCAAGATAATGATGATGACAACGATGATAATGATGATGATGGTAATAATAATAATGATGATGATGGCGAAAGGGACAAGCAAAGCACACAATACGAGAAGGACAGTCAACTATGCTTAATCACATTATCTTCAGTTTTAGTGTATCTAATTCTTCTGTGTTCTTGTTGTTTATAAAATTTTGGGTGGTTTCAAGATCACGATAAAGGAACAGCTTACTGGCACAGACCCTTAAAACCACCAAATGAAATACTTAAGGGATTGCTTGAATTTCCTTCTCTAGGCTGAATTTAAGTTCGAGTAGATGGAAGTTTCCATATAGAGCTGCTCAGTCTTGGTATTTGTACCAAAGACTAAACAGCCAACTAATTACTTTTTAGCTTCCTCGTAACAAAAAAAAACAAACAAACAATATTTCCATAAGCAAACAGTCGGTGTTGATGTAACAGGTTGCATTCCACAAACTAGCAATCTGTGTAGCAACATCACCCATTCTCTGAATGAAATTACCATGCTTGACAGTAACAAACAGCCGATTTCTCATTCGGAGCATACTGGTGACAGAGAGTCAACTCACATCAAGGAATACAACATTTTGTTTCCTGAAAACAATAAATGATGGTTACACGAACTTTTACAAAGAGGAGGTAGTGTTCACAATTCGCATAACTGGATCCTTCATGCACCACAGTTTTTATTACTCAATCTCCTCTTCCATTTATTTTAAATTCTTTCTATTTCAGTTAAACAGAGCTGACTGTCCAGATTACGTGGAAGGGCATGCCATTCACAGAGAGTTATAACAGGGTAATGCTTCCAAAAAATCAGTTGTCATAGATCAGACAGAAAAATGAATGAATTATTTATAAAAGGCAAACACCATATAACCCTGAAGAAGAGAGAAGAAAAAACAATATCTATACAAACACTCTAATTATGTCTTACAAATAAATAATGGATGTGAAGCTAAGAGAGAAGTCATTCAGCAGCAAAAATACAAGCAGACAAAATATTCTACTAGAGTCAATCCCACTTAATGAAAAACAACACATACTCTACATGTCTCATTAACATTAACAGATGAAGGGATGAGAGACGATGAAACTTGCCATCAACATCAGCAGCAGTCTATTAAGCTGGGAAGCTAGTTTAGTATGGTCAATTTCACTTAACTGCATTCTTAATATTCACATGTTTGTTTGTTTGTTGTTGTTGTGGTTTTTTGTTATTTAAATTTCAAACTGTGACAGAAGTTTAATCCAGAGGGTCTAGACCAGGTGTTCACAATCATATTTTTCCGTTGGCATACCTTCAGATATCACCAGCCAATACAGTTTTCCCGCGTCTCAAAATCTCTCACCTGGTCACAGGCAAGCAAATTAAATTAGCAACTCTTTATCTATGCATCAAGCTCCTCCTAGGGTATCCTCTAAAATTTGCATGACGTACTGTAAGGGGTGCAAAAGCTCCACAATGCCAACGACCTCTCGCTTCAACGAACCACTGATTTTAAACTGTAATATTCCAGTAGAGTTACGATAAGGTGTAGTCAGAATGTACAAAACTCTGGGATTCTCGAGGATCAGTTTCCACACTGGGGGGGGACAAGCTATTCTAGTGACTCATTACATGAAAAGAAAATAATAAAAATAATAATAATGAGGTTTATAAGTCTTGTCTCCAGGCTAATGCCTGCTCACATGACTTCACACTATTATTACCCTAGCTGGCCTGATCACTTTAGGACTTTTTCAACTCCCTGGGCAGCATACAGTGCCTCTGATCACTAGTATTCTGATGATATCTTTCACTGCCTATAGCCAGGTACCCATTTGACAGATGGGTGGACTGTGAATAAAATGCTTTCCCAAGGCACCTACAACACAACTGTGATCGGGAATGGAACCCACTACCTTTAGATCTTGAGTCCAAGACTGCAACCATTTGGCCATGCCGCTCCACACAGAAAACGCCTGTGAAAAAGCATCTCTGCAGTGACACCCATTCAAGCAATGCACATTCAAAGAATTCAATGGAAAACTGTCAAACTGTGGACTGAACAAAAAAATACTGCTAGAAACTTGTGTACTGAGAATTACAGGGTTTTATCTGACTATTGACAAAAATCAAAGTAAGGACAATTAAAATTAGGGTTGCCAGACTTTTTTTTTTTTTTTTACCAGGGTTGGTTAGATACAAGAACAAACCAAAATAAGAGGCAAACCATGTCTGGAAAGGACCCGCTGGGAACAAGATTTGATATAAGACCAAATAATTTACTATGAACTGTCTATGTACCGGACAGTTGTGGGTATTATCACTATCCTAAACATTTCTACCTACATACATTAGAGCAACAAAACACATAACCTTTAATTGAAAACAGTTTTGGGATCGTTCTTTGATTCATGTTCATCAAATACTTCGAGAGCAGTATAAGTACTTTTTGTTGAGAAACAGTTTTCACTTAAGTCTGTTGGAGTCAAAATAGAACCTAAGTGCCTGTCAGTTATTTGGGAGTCAATTAAATTGAGTTATAACATTAGTGGGCATTTCTCTCTTCACAAACTCCCATTTCTCTCTACAGTGCCATCTGGTTTCTCGAGCACAGGATAAACAGTTAGCAAAACCCTGCATTTCCCAACACTACAAACCGACGGCCAAAGCCATTATGCGAAAACTGATTCAAGCGAAACACAAGCCCAATCTTAATACAGCTGATAAAACTAGACGTGATAAATTAACAAATTAAGAAGGGAGCTTGAATGGATGGAGGAAAGTGGTACTGTGTTGTGAGCAGATGGAAAGAGGTATGACTGGTTACCTCTAGCGGTGAACTAACATCAATTCTGTTCAAAACAGGAGTGTAACAATCATTATAACCCAGTTTAACAAAAAATGAAACAAAACAGAAAGTATGTACGGCATATCTTTCTTGTTGCCTTTCACTCTTTCACTCCTCTCTCTCTCTCTCTATCTCATGTGAGTTTTTTCTTCCATTCTATTATATGCCATTAAGTAGTCCTGGAGGAATACAAATAAAATATCTGGCAGAGAAACAGCTTAACAAAGAATATAGAAAACAGAATAATAGTAATATGACATATTGATGACTGTCCATAATAAGTATTACTAGTATCAATACCCTCCATGGATAAAAATTCAAATCTGTGATGACATCAAAGGGCAATGATATTTCACAGAGACCCACTTCTGGGTAAAAATGCCCACTCATAGCTCTAGCGAAGAGAATTGTGCATCACAGCGTTATATGGTGCACTCTTGTTAGTGCTGCCCACAGATGGACAACAAAGCACATGATGTCATCAGCAAGAGCAACGAGAATTTGGCATAGAGACAAGACCTATGTAAACAAGAAGGAAAATCTTTCCTCTCAGTCCATTACTTTCAGCAAATTTACTCACATTGTCCATACAAAACATAGTGACTTTAGGGAGGGTATAATAAAAGTGTTACTGCCCTACACTCTGCCTCCCAAATTGGCCCTAGTTGTTTCACAAATGTTTTCATAAGTTTGGGCTTGATAAAAGAACACATGATGATTTTAAGCACCGTGCAGTTCAATAACCCAAAATTATCAGATCATTTTTTTAAGATTATCAGATCATTTTTTTAAGATTCAACTGTCATCTGATTCTGGCACTGCACCAGTGGCTCATAATGACCATCTTTTAAACTAAAATAATGGACTTGTTTTCTTGTATTTCACATGCATTTCATAAGGTCCAAACAATGTAAATTGTGTCCAAAAAAATTACTGCAGAATTGCAAATTTCTTTAATTGCAACTTCTGTCATGCTCCTTAGAAACTGTGACTGATTGGTATTTATAGCCCAAAATTAGGAAAATATTATAGAAATTTCAGGAAGGCATTACAATTCTATGCGATAAAATCATATCATGGTGCTTAGAAATAGATTAAGGAAATGATATGTTATGAAAAGAGAAAGAGCTTATTGGTTCATATCATACACAGGCACAGGAGAATGAAAGATCAAAGTGCATATTAATATTATGTATATGTCTCTGTCACTGAGAAAGCACTTTGTATAAACACGACTCTGATCATGTCAAAGTGAGATTAAAAAATAAAAAAAAAAGAATTGGATGAAAATTCAAATATACTCTTGACATATTGATGATAAATACCGAAACAAAGATGAAAGGAACAGAGAACTGAATTGGACCTAAAATCACCAGATTGTGGATTACATTAAAAGTAATAACAAAAAAAGAAAACAGTCTTCACCAAAATCCTGTAGATATCCGGCACGGCTTGTGGATGCTAAAGTCTTGGTCCAAACTGCAAAAAAAATCATGCTTACATCCACCACGGTGCACTATACCATACTGCTATTCTCTATTCATGATACCTCTGGGGTAAATGTACTGGTGCTCAGAGCAGGGTAAATGTACTAGTGCTCAGAGCAAGATAAACTGCTGTTGAATACTGTGAGAAACATATGTTTGATAGGTGAGCTATGTTCAAGTCATGCACTGGACACAAGGCCTAAAATCTATCTATTTATACTACTTCAAAAATGTGTTGCATTATGGTTCATGAATCAAGGTAATTCTTAAATAATGGTAAGTGATACAGATTCATTTGAGCCATGAATTATGACTTAGGGTAAATTTCAAGGTATGTGGCATTTCATAAACAGGACACACAAACAAAACAAAACAAAACAAAAAAAGGTTACATTGATAAATAGGTGAGCCAAATATCTGTTGTGACATAACCAAGTGTCATCAACTTCGTGATTCTTTTGTTATGAATACAGTTAAGCATGCCGTATGTAATACTCTAATACTCATTCTGTAAACTATAATTTTCTTATACCACATCCTGTGCACCGTTCTTAAATGTTTCATATATTCATTGAATCTTCCAATTTCACAAATAAAGTGTGTTCTGAGCCTTACAGTTCCAAAAAGAGCATATTTTAAGTCTGGCAAATTCCAGGAAAGGTATTCAGGGCCAGACAATTTCCATTAAATGTATGTTCTTGAACTCAAAAATTCCATAAAAGTATTTTCTAAGCCTGATAAATTCCATGAAGATGTCTTCTGGGCCTGAAGATTTGAAGAAAGTGTGTTCTAGATCTAATAAAATTTCTGCAAAGCATACTTGATTGATTGGGCTTGACAAATTCCAGAAAAATGTGCTCTGCACCTGCAAAGATCACAGGGAAACATATTATGGGGGCTGATTAGTTACATGCTAGTGTACTCTGAACCAAACCAATCATAAGAAACCATCTTCACCAAATGGGTTTAATTCCATAAAAGTGTATTGATCTGTCTTTATGAAATCCAGGTGATCTAGATCTAACAATTTCCCCTAAAGCGTGTTCAACTGTATTCTATTGGTCAAAATGACAACTGCTGAATCTGGAGACTACAATTCCTAGAATCACAGCAGTTGCAGATTCAATCTGCCATTTGTGCATGAATCATTTAATATGTACGAAAATACTTCACAGGCGATGTAGATTTCAGTCACAAGTTCATATTGTCAAAACTGTTCTTACAACCAAAATCAATACCGCCCACGATTTTTAACACAGTGGTTTTCTTAGAAAACAGAGCATATCTTCATTTTGAGAGCCGCAACAAAACAAAATCATCTCATACAGTAAACGACATCTTGAGTTTATGCAGCAGCTCTTCACCTATGTCATGTCCAACATTTCAACTGTATGACTACTTGTGTGCAAAATACAATGTCTTAATTTTGATTTTCCAGATATTGCTTAAATGTATTTTAATGTCTGAGAAGTAACAACAAACATGTATTGGGCAAAAATGTGAGTACTTATGATGATTTACATTCTTGCCTATATAAATTACTTTCTTAAAGAATATAGTGATTCTCATATGTCCTTTTTGCAGTGAATGGTAAAGACTATATGGCATCATCATTAACTCTTGTAGTGCCAGGCGCCCCAAGTCCAGTTGCTTGCTAGATGTTTGAGCCACTTTTGCAGACAACAAGCATTCCATATTATGTTGTCTGCTGCCTGATCAGCTAATACTGAACTGCAAAATGTGACTGCCGCAGCCTCACAGAGTGGCACTGACATGCAGATTTATTTGCCTGTTGTGTCCAGCGTATTTGTGTGAAGGCGACAACTGGTTAGACTAGCACTACAAAGGTTAACATATTAACAAAATGAGTAGTGCAGTCCCTTCTCTCTTGGGCACCCATTTTGATGACATAACCTTTGTGAGATTATTTCCTGCTAGCTAGGTTCTGTACTCCGTTTATAATGAATCATCTTGTGAGTGTTATCATGCAAACTATAAAGACAAGGTGATCTGTAAACATAAACGATAGCATTAAAACATAAGAAAGAGTAAACTGATAGTTTCCAAGACAATCTGGAACTTGTCAACATAATGCCAAAGAAGTTTATCCCTATGACCATTTCTATGTGAGCCATTTTTTACATGAAATATAACAAGGCATACAATAACACCCTGAAGACTCAAGCACTCCAAAAGCTCAAAATATACATGCTGCCCTCTCCACTTTCAAATTTAACTTGCCAACTCGGACACCTCCCAAACCTGCAATTATGGACTTAGTCACTGACATTCAATGCTCCTCTATAATTCTGTTCCCATATCAGTCGTACTATTGTGTGTTTATATGTATAATGTATATGGTTTAATGTATATCTGTATTATGGATGAGATGTGCAATGTTGTATGACATTGTAAAATAATTTTCCAATGGGGTGAATAAAATCCTAACTTCATTTTTTTTTCATTTCAGATACCCCTCACACCTTCTTGAGCATTATACAGTTTGGTGACTCTTGCTTGCCCATAAAAAAAAAGGCAAAACAAATCAAAACAAAAAACAATGCACAGAACAGTTCATAAATTGTAAGGCTATAGAGAAAATTTCTGTCACCCAGTGAAAGCAAGCAATTCAAAATGCTATGAGCAGATTCCTTAATATGTGGCACTGGCCCCTATTTTTAATTTGATTGTCTCAATACATTATATTGTTTTATTTTCTGCTTCAAGTGCTACTAATTTTGTCACAAAATTCTCTGAACATTTTTGTGTTTTCACATAGATTATATGATTGAAAAATAAGGATTTTAATAGCAATACAGATCTGGTACATGTTGCTATTTTCTAAATGTAACCTGTATGTGGATGAAATATGTGAGAAAACAGAAAAGTTAGCAGCGACTTTTTTTCATCTCCTCTCTGTCACTTTCTCTTTGTTCAGCGGCGTAACATTTGTTGTCTGATTGAAGGTTCCCTGAAACGGCTCACTGAGTTACTGGAAGTATTTTATTCAGAATAACAAAGGCCTTTGCATGGGGATTTTCTTCACTTTCCCTTTTGTATTTCTTGAAACTGGAAACAACAAAATGTATTTGTACTGTATTTTTGTTCTTTTATTGTCTATGACGTTCAATCTGTCATGTCTGTCCTGACATTTACAAATTGTTATTTTGACTATCCATCTAATGTGTACAGTCTGAGCATGAATAATAAACTTGCTAAACCTGTTCAACTTTATCAATTTAACCAACACATTTTCCGTCAAACATTATCGTAATGAGTGAACTACATTGCAGTTTCTTTTTGAGATCAAGTTCCAGATGACACTGAGCCACAGAGAAACAGCCCAGATGATGCTGGGAGAGTAACAAAAAGACAGAAAGTAAGAAAGAAAGAGATCAGGTCTTTCAACATCAAAATCCAACTGAAGAATTTGATGTCATGGCAGCTTATCCTAAGGTGGCCTAGAATCTTTTGCAGTCACCAACATGCTATTAAGATCTTTTGTAATTTACTAATGATGTCCAGGATTGCCACAAAATGTCAAACCATTTTCTTCTCCATGACTTCTTGATATTTCCTGATGGACTAAACTTCCTTCCAGGTAATGCTGCAGTTGAAACCACCCAACAACAACTTTTTGTGGCATGAAATTTATCCACTGTTTGGTAAGCTTTGGTTGATCCTTGGGGAGCAGTTCCGCGCAAAATGCTGCATCATCAACCCAATCTAATGATTTCAATATTTTTAATGATTTTTTTTCCATAACAGCTGGTCACTTGTTGTTGTTTTGAGGTATTTTTCAAACCTGGAAATATCAATGACAAGTTTGCATGATTTTTCCATGACAACTGGTCATTTTGTTATTGTTGATTTGAGGCATTAACCAGAATTGGAAACATTACAGGAGGTTGTCAATGAAATTTCCAGACTTTCCATGTTTGTGGCAATCCTAGATGTCCACACACACTATGTCATAAGCGCTAGATAGCCAGCAATAAAAGAAGGATATGAGACAAAGGTCTACTGTACCAACAAAATCAGTGGGCATCCCTCGGGAATAATGCAAATCACAGTACTACATAATGATAGAGATGAATAGTCACAATATTATCAAAACATAATGAAACACAAGAAAAAAAACAAAAACAAAAAAGAACAATGGCTTGATGACTGATATTCACAGCTGTCTTAGAGATTGTGCATAAAGGAGATTAGTACAAAATCAAGTTAACAAAAAAGCCGTAAAATTTTGAAAAATCTGCAAAAACAAAGGCCTCGCAAAACAGTATTATGTGGGAAGTATAACAGAACTGGTAATATCTGGCAGGGTAGAAAATCAGTACACAATCTTTCATTCATATTTTCTCTCTGTACCTCTCTTTCTCTTTCCCTCTCTTTCTCTCTCATTCCAGGCAAATTCACGTACATCTCCTACCCTGCATTGTTAAAAACACAAAAGATCAAACTTTAGCACCACACCCACACCAATAATGCACACAGTTTCATGTATCATAAAAATAAAGAGCAAAAATCTGTTGCAAAATATAATAGGGTGTATAACAAGTAATTAAAAAATGTTTTTAGTGGAACCTCAATATCTACAGCACAGCTCGGATTAACAAGGCACTATCTCCACTGTTTATATAAACAATACAGCTAATATGCGCTGAAATAATCTTTCCCTGTAGTGTGATTTTGACCCTTTCCAGGAAACTCATTATATCAGGTCACACAATTTACTGTGGGGTTGAAGGGAATGGGTTGAGGGGTTTGGGGGGAGGGGGAGTTGAGAGAGGTAGGGGAGGGGAGGACATCATGGCTCTTATCACATCAATATGTTATTTCATGTTATGAAAATAACATTTTAAAGTTCATTATGGAAGAGGGTTTTTTTTTGTCATGAAGATCTAATTTTCGCAGATTTGATGCTTTAGCTTGCTCATGAAAACTATTTTCCATGAAATAAAAAATTCCATTAAAAAAAAAAAAAATTTTCAAAGGACTTACTATTCTGCAAGGAAAAGGCAACTGCTCATTAATTTCCAGGCTGAATATTTTGACATTATCAATTATAGTATGCTTATCTAGTGGTTCCAAACTTGGTTTCCAATTTGGCTGTTTTGGTGCCAAGAATCTGGCAATCATGCTCTAAAGTTCTTCAGCTACTACACTGGAAATCTGTGGTCATATATTCATGAGAAAACCATTATGCAGGGCTTAAGAAAATTATTTTTGAATTTTCACAAAAATTAGATCCTCATGAGAACAACTACTTCCACAGTATTTTGACAGTTTCATTGTGCATCTCTTTCAATGTCTACATCATTATTCTTCATCCAATTCTGAGAACATCTCTCAGAGTCCATAGCCAAAACATTATGGTCAACTTTAAATCTTCACAGAAAGAAAATAAAGAAGCTGACTAAATTCTATTATTGGCAGAAACTATGGCTACATAAAAAGAAAAAAAATCACCAAATATTCCAAGAAAGTTCTCCACTGGTTCGATCTAAACATAGTTCCCGTTGTCTGGAAGTCCCCAGAGAGGGTAGCCTACTTGAATATTGCCAAATAACCAACCAATGTTAAGGGAAGTCGCAGCCCTTTCCCAAAGCCACGATATAGATACCATGGTGCACAACTTATTACACTGAAGAAGTTTCTATGCAAAATTGCACAATAAAGTGCTGGAAGATGCATTTTCCTTCTATGGTGACAGCACCAGTTGTCTGACATCTGATTTCACCTATATCTCTTAGATACTTTTATACATTCTGGATTTTTTGCCTAGACACAAAGTTACTTCATATTACATGAAAGTGTATTGCTAATTCTTTCTTAGTAACTCTGTATCAAGATAGAAAATCCCGAAAAAACCACATTTAATTGCGCATAAATGTATCTCAGAGACATGGGTGAGATCTATCAACAATCTTTGCATTCATTAACACACTGCAGTAACCACAGGAAACTTTCAAAACACTAGCAGTGTTCACAGTAGTTAACACACTACGTTAATTAATGTATGGATTATGTATAAGGCCACTGGTGTTATTGCAAGTGACTTTAAGTGGTCATTCTTGAAACACAAAATGCACTTTTCAGCACTCTGATATGCAATAACAGTAGCATCACAAAGGTTAAGGGCTTTGTCTCCAATTGAAAAAGCTGTTATTTCTTTTCCAGCATGTCTAGCTAGTATATCGATAACAGAGGGCCAAACTTTATATTATGTTCGAGAGGTTGATGCACCAGGCAACACAGTAAACAGGAATGGGGTACACTGATATCGAGGTGTGCCTGCGCAAACACCATATCATATGAATTATATAAGGGAGAAACGGCCGAGAAACAGCCTTTGCGCAGGCACCCCTCAATATATTCTCCTCAGGTATTTGGAATCTAGAAGATGAGTCCAATACAGTTGAGCATGGGTAACCTAAATTCTTGGGATTATCTCATCTTGTTTGGGATTGTCGCATTTCAAGGAAATATTTACTACACACAGACCTACCAGTGTCCGATCATATAATAAAAAAAAATATGACATCACAGAGATCTAGCAAATGTGACCAGTGAACTCCATAGTAGTTGAATTTTCTTTCTTTTTGGGTTTCCACTTTGTTTTATAAGTGGTCCATTTTACTAATTTCTTTATTTGTTTTAATGAAGACTAGTTAGTTTTCAAATGACGTCGAATTACCACAATAAAACAAGAAAAATTTTAAGAATAAACTAAGGCGTAATGCATGATAAATTTGAACTGGCAATGTGAATGTACAAGACATCTTCAAATATAATAAGTTCTCAGCCAGATGCAAGGAAAGTGACATCAAAGCATTCTGTTAGTTAATGGCCTGCGTGCAGCAGATGACAGTCATATGCGCCTACAGTCCTCACCGAGTTAAATCTTACGGATTGAAATTCCTCCTTTCATGACAACCTATTAATATGTGCCATAAGTATTTCGTTGGATGCACAGTTTTGTTCACCAATGGCACAAACTTATGAAAAGTTACTTGAAGTATATAGAGTATAAGATACCAATAGAAAATATCAAATGATGGAGGGTAGTAGAATAGTAGCATAACCACATACAAACTCTTTTTCCAACTAGATTCACCCGAGCTATAAGTAGATCAACAAAAAGAGAATAAACTGTAAAATCGGTATGTTCTCTATTTACAGATGAAAGAGGAAAGTAACTGTATACAAAAAAAGGTATATTTACATTGGGAATAAATATATTTGGGAAAACAAGTATGCATTTGAATTATATACTATATGGGTGTACAGACGTCTGTGTACAAATGTATTGCATGTACATCTTGAGTATATTGCATACCTTATGACACAAATAAATATCTTACATACCAATACCAGCCTCTGCTGTACCAAGCCAGGAATATACTTTCTTAAGTCATGCATAGTGCACATTTCATAATCAACCCTGCTATGCCGTACCAACTCTGAATTTTCTGTGAGAACTTGGCTCAAAATGAAGAAACTTTACAAAGTATAATAACTTTGTGGCTAGCAATTGGCTGACCAATCTACCAACACTTTTCACAATCAAAACGTTGTTTTATACCTGTCTGAAATCAAAAACTTCAAACAACTTGCCAGTCCCTCCCTTCCTTTCATGACATCTTCATTAAGAACATTTGCACATCTTATAATTAATGAGGCTTTGGCCACAAAGAAACCACTAAAAGTTGCAATACAACATAAACAATGATAATAAATAACATACTATTTTCATCATATTTTTTTACCATTCCTCCAGCAACAAAATTATTTCTAGAATGTCCAAACTTTGTTACAACATTCATGCCACTATAAAACGTTGGATAAACACAATAAAACGCAATCTGTCACCCTGAAATAAATACTATCGTAAGTCCTTAAAGTCATTTTGGGACTTACGACAGTATAATTTCCAGACAGTGCTTTATCAAGTAGCTTGAAGTGCCGCTAAAATCGCCAAACTGGCAACTCTTTTTTATACTGAAAGAAAAACATACCAATCAATAACATCCAAATAATGATGGGTCGTAACTGGCGTCCGAGTTTTCCTTTATTTACTATATCTGGTGCAGACAGAAGAAAAGTCCTTTCAAAATTCTTGAACCGTTTTTTTTAAGGATGTAGATTTCACTAGTCAAGCTTGATTTGTGGAATTTGAGAGAAATATATCCTCCTCCCCCATCAAATGCACACGCCTATATATCTTAAATGGAACTGATCACCCTTCAGTGAAAGTAGGCTTTCAATAACGGTATTACATGCAGTGTATTCAATGTCTCCAATGATGGCATGGGATTATACCTATTCAGATACAAGACAGTCAAAGCTTAAATCTTGAAACCAGTTTGTACACCATCCCCTAAATGCAAGATCCTTCTCTCTTCAATTTTTCTTTCTTTTCTAGGTGAGAAATCTTGCACTGAGGGGACGACATAGTCAAATGTAATTCTGCATCCATGCACGAATGTAAAAATACCTAACAAAGGAAAGGAGGGGGNTACAAGTTGCCTGCTAAGGCAGCCTGGCACAATGCTATGATTCCGTGATTACTGAAACTGAATAACGTTTTTCCACAACTCGGTATTTGGTCTCTGAATGCTTTTTTTTTTTTAAATAAAGAGAAATGACATGAAGGCAACTGCTCTTCACGCATATATCTTTATGTACTGATAAATGACATAAAACCTGAAGGAATGCAGATTTTAAGTATGACTTGTTTTGAATGCAAAAACATAGAAATGCATTTCTGAATTCACTATTGCTCATTTTTCAACGAAAGCCCCTTGATCAAGTTTTGGGAAAAACGCTTTTCATTTCAATATAAAGAATACAATACTGGATAACATAACATCTCACAGAATTCTCCAATATATCCTCATAAAAGTGAAATATTGCTGTAAACTGTGGTCAGTCTCCGTACTTCTGGCAACCAAGCATTCAACCGCAGGCCTGTTCATGATTTCTTCAGTATATCTAATAATATCTTGCGTATTTCCTTGAAATGTGGCCGATCGTCATCGTTGTACTTCCAGCATTTCAGCATCAAGTTGTACACTGAATCTGGTGTGTTAGCCGGGGCTTCCAATCGATGACCTTAATGAAATGGAAAACGCAAGAATTGTAGCTTCCACATGCAGTAAGAACCATAGGAAAACAAAACTGATGGTGGCTGGCAAAAAATTATCAAATCTTTTTTTGTCTCTTTTTTTTTGTTGTTTTGTGTGTGTTAGCTCCTGCACTGTTACAATTCTGAAATGCCCATTTTACTAAATTACCATAAGTTCATAGCCTGTATATCCAGGGGTGCCTGCGCAAACACAGTACTGTTATAAAAATTATATAAGGGAGATAAGGCCTTTGCGCAGGCACCCCTCGATATATAAATGTGTTTGGATTAGGGTATTTACGATTGAGGAAAGCCACAGAGCTGCACTGCAACAACTAGCAATAACTCTGATATAGATTTCATTTGTAATACTGCATATTTATATGCCTAATCTAAATTATTTATTTATAATATATGAACAAGATCTATAACACTGAATGGTACTGTAAAACGATTTCCCAATGGGGTAAAGTGTCTTCCTCTCTTTCTCTCTCTCTCTCTCTCACTCTTCCTCTCTCTCTGTCTCTTTCACTCACCCTCTTCTATCCACTCCCTAGCCCTTGAGTTTGTCATGCCTGAGTACGGAGACTTCCCACAGGAGAAAATCTCCCACATCAGCACTCCAAAACTCCAAACATCACAAAGGGAGGTGTATTTGCCTGAAAAAAGAAAAATTAAAAATCGAAAATTAGCACAAATATTCCAGAATCCATGTCATTCTCTCTCTGTATCATTAGTGCCAGAGAAGCCTACTACAGTAAAAGTCCTACCGTCGCAACATAAAATGAAAAATATAAGAATAATATAAAATACAAGATCCTAAGCATGCCTAAAGGAATTCAAATCACTATGTATAAACATAAGTCCTTCGAATGGCACCAAAAAAAAAATACAAATACACCAAACATAAAGAGGTACTAAAAGTTTATATACTAATTTTCTGAAGCCATTGCTATTGGGATACTCATGTCATATCGTTGCTTTTGGTACAATAAAGCCAGAGACATAAATATTCTTGGACAAAAAAGCTTGAACTCCCTCAGCCATCATGAAGTGCACAGCATATGTTACCACAAACAAGATATACGTAGTGCTCAGTAAGTTAACTAGATCTATAAACCTTTATATAAACTTGGATTTAAGGCGTGGCTTGAAAGAAACTAGCACTTCATTAAGCATCTTTAACCCCTTGACTGCTCTTTTGACGTATGCTGTACGTCACAAAATCAGTGGCGGTCCAGTGCGCTATTGACGTACACCAAACGTCATGCTAAATCACTGTTTTGTTTTGCCTATATCCGGACACAATCACACTTTGAACAATGAGATTTAGTTCCTCTAAAAGCCAGTTGTTTCTGTTTTTAGAGAATGATGATACGAGGGGGCTATGCTTGTAGCGGCGAAGGGGTTAAATGCCTGTTTGGAGTTTATGAGCCCATTATGAAGCTTAAAGAAATTGCCTGAAATCCTCCTAAAGCCGATCATCACCACTGTACTACAAGTAAGTCAGAAACACCAAAGTAGTTATGAAGATTGCAGAAATCTTAACACTGACTGCACCTTACAAAATTATCTCAATGTATTGAACTCACTTTGATTATAAAATAGCACTACAGTTGATGGATTCTCATGTGTATATAGCCACAGATGGGCCCGGGGCAGTCAAAGAGTTAATTTCACTGAATCACTCTTCTCTTAACAATAAGAACCTTCAATATATTAACTAAACAAACTATTAGCACCTACATTTTCCTACCCTCATTCTGATTAAACTTAAAATGTGTACACTTATTAAAAAAGTGGAAGTTTTTGTCTTCATCCATCAATTCAATTAACAATCAAAACTTTTTTACTCTTTCTTAGCTCCTGTGCAATCATCATCATTACCATCAGGTTTTCAAGCTACTATCCTTCATTCATACTTCCCTCCCTTAGTTCTTCCTGACCACTCCCCAAAACCCAAGGCTCTAGTGGTATTTACAGTATGTCATATCAATTGTAATTAGTTCCAAACCTCTCATTTGCAACTTGAAAAATTTCACATAACAGTATAAACAAAACAAAAAAAACCAAAAAAAAAACACTGGGAGTCTTCTTGAAAGCCATATAGATCTATTTTGCACATGATAATTTCTAACATTACCATTCATCAATCAGATTCTCCAACTGTTCAGATAAATGAGTTGAATGCTACATTTTAATGATGAACATAGCATGTTGATTTGTTTTCTCATCAACATACACCACTGACACTTCATTATCATTAATTGTGCTCTACCTCCCCCCCCC
>JAWQUT010000407.1:587155-613985 GCA_033807755.1 Ellobium chinense | reverse complement strand
CCACCTCCCCCCTTTCCTTCTCTTCCACCTCCCTCCCCCACACCCTCAACCAACATCTCACAATCCTCATCCATATTCATCTGTTTCCATCTCTCCTTACCAAAATTCAATGCCTCAGGCGCCGTCCATTTAACAGGTATCTGCTTCATCCCAGTAGACACTGTGTACTCCTGCTCCTCTCTTGACATCCCAAAATCAGATATTTTTATCACATTGTTCTCTCCAACAAGGCAGTTTCTGGCAGCAAGATCCCTGAAAACAGACATTTCAATAAGTCAGTCTGCAAGCCAAATTAAGACTGCCACATCCATTTCCCAAACACTTGCACATCAAAATAGTACTAGTTGTTACAATCTAACATGAACATCTTGCATAAAAGTCTATACTCATTTAGAAAACATTTTGCCTTTCTGTCACAATAGTCTAATCATACCTAAAAAATTTAAAAAACCCACTTCCTCGATGCGCCTTAATCTTTGAGTTACGGCAAAATACAGGCTCAATATTCTTTGAAGAATTTCCACAATATTCTCTGATGTGTCTTTACTTTCATGTAATTTAGACTAATTAAAACTTGAAGAACATAAAAGAAAATAACCTTTTAAGGAACATAAATACATTTTATAAAAGTGTAATATAGAGAGGGAACATCCAAGGATGCCCAAAGCAAGAGACAAAAAACAAACCAAAAAACTCAACCATGCTTTTTAGCTTATGTTTTTTCTATTCAGAAAGTTTCCAAATTGATGCTTAACTGCCTTCTCTGAAAGGAACATTCTCTGATAAAAGGTATCCCGGTATCTGTGATTTCTCCTTCTACTTCTCCTTCTACCATTCCTATTAACTATAGGTCATTTTAACTATAAATAACAAAACAAATGCTCACAATAAGAAGCTGGTTGCAGATACTTTTCCAAAGGTTCAAACTTTTTCCAGACCTTCCCTGCAAAATATCTAATTTCACATATTGTCATACGTCTGGACATCAACAATCACTTCCAACTTTTTCCACCCTTCCATATACTGGTACACATTTTTCTTACCTGTGGATACAGCCTCTTCCTTCCAAGTACTCCATACCACTTGCAGCATCCACACACATCTGAACCAACTGTTTGGCAGACTGGGAAGCCCCTTGTGTTTTCAGAAACGACAGCAAGGCACCCTCTGGAATTAACGCAGATGAAATTACACTGGAACTTGGTCTCATGAAGGACCTGATACACCAGGTGGTGATGGTGCATCTAAAACAATGGTTAATCTATAACAGACAGTCTGAGGCCTAGTGTGTGTCAGAAAAGGGTCAATACCAAAGTGCCTCAATGAAAGTGAAACAAATCTAGTAAACTGTAATGATTCAAATGCAAGTGATTCAAACAGTGCGGGTTTGACTTCCCAACCACGGTCATGTTGTAGGTGCCTTGGAAAAGCAATTCATTCATATTTTCCTAAGTCCACCCATCTGTAAAATGGGTACCTGACTAAAGGCAGTGAAAGATACTGTCATAATGCTAGTGACTGGTGCCTGAAAATAAAAGATGGACTGTAAACTGCCAGGGGAACTAAGAAAGTTCTAGAGCGACCTGGCCTGCTGGGATAATAATACTGCAAAGTCGTATGAGCGGGCATCAGCCTGAATATAAGACTTATAAACTGCATTATTATTATTAGGAGTTTATTGCATCCAATTCCAATCAGATAAAATGCAAGCATAATATAATATGATTCCCTACTCAATCCACAGCTCTCATCTTTCTTCAGCTTGGCTACCACTACAGACTGGTCTGCATCTATCCCCAACCCTTTCCTCAATCCTAAATCCAACCTTGTCTGAAGGTTGCAGGAGCTAACTGGTAAAACAAACTGGACTATCAAGAGTCCACAAAGGCAGAGTATAAAATCTGTCCTTTGAATAGACTGTGTACAAATAATTGCATAACACAAAGCTACACCGCAAAAATGGCGAAATCTAATCCTGAATTTGTTTTTAAAAAAAAATAATTGTTGCAGGCAGTGTTTCCCAACTGCTTCAGAGGATTTCATTTGTGCAAGCCTTTAAAGGCCAAATTTGTACTCCTTTTTATCGAAAATTAAAAATGTGAAGATTCTAAATGAAGGACTCCCCATTATAAAAGGTATATAATATGAGCACAGTGGGGACCACAGACCTGCAGACTGACCTTTGCCGTCTCGGAATGTTCTTGTGATTAATGGAGATATATTTATTAAATGGCTCAAAGAGGCTTTTATACTTTGGCCCATGCAACCTGAACTTTTATTTATGTTTAGTGTTTCAATTATGGGAATTCTCTGTATAAAGAATGTCAGCTTAATCAACCACCACCACCACAAACCTTTACTTACTCGGAATAAATTCCATCACAATCATAACCGGCTGTTTCTGCGCCGCAATACCAATGTATCTGACAATGTTTGGATGGTTGTACTGCTTCAGGATACGCCCTTCTTGCAGGAACTTGATCTTTTGATCCTCAGTCAGTGTGTCTTTACACGTTTTCACAGCCACTTCCAGGGTCTTTTTATACAAACCCTTGTACACCTCACCAAAGTTGCCCTGTGAAGAAATCACAAATGAGTGTGCTGGCTTGTCTGTGAGAGACAGAGACACAGAGAGAGAGAAAGAGAGAGAGAGAGAGAAAGAAAGAGAGAAAAGAGAGAGAGAAGAGAGAGAGGAAGAGAAAGAGAGAGTGACAGTGAGAGAGAGAAAGAGAGAGAGTGAGAGAGAGAGAGAGAAAAAGAGAAAGTGAGAGAGAGAGAAAGAGTGAGAGAGAGAGATGAACAGATGGGTGACTGTTCAATGGATTAATGAATTTGTAGGTCTGTCAATGTATACAGCACTTATGTGTATGTAAAAGTTCTTCGAATTGCACTAAAATTATTAATACTGAGCTAAAAGTAAAGAGATACCAAACCTTTAGTGCAAATTTAGTGCAAATTTTCAAAAGCTGGTGTAAATTGAAGTAAAGGAAAGAAAAGTTTGAAGCTTATCACAACAGACAGTGACAGATGTGTTAAAATTATTCAGTCTAAATATCACTTCCAGTTCACGCCCCTGAATCACAATCATTAACCCAGGGTTCATGAAAACTGGAATTCCATATTCAATTCCAATATGCAAAAAATTTGGAACTGTGTGAATTCCCTTCATGTGCCCCATTCCAAAACAAGTTACATCAGTTACGAGCCAAGGACAGGTTCTCTATCCTTCTTTTCTCTTTGCTGAATACCAATTTCACATTTCCCTTAAAACACTGAGAGGTACAGTATTTCACATATTATTCAGGTCTGACTAACTTGAGGAAAGCATACACAATTGGAATTAAAACCATAGCTGCCAACTTTATCAGTGTTAATATAGGAAAATCTACTTACGGTCCTCAAACACAGGGCATAAACATATAATATAGATAAATAACCAATTTTAATCATCCCTTCTTTTGTCACTGTGTCATATGATGCACTCATGCAGACTGCATCATATAATTTAAGGAAGGTGTATCATATCAGATTTTCCACTATGGGAGATCATGAGGTCTCGTTGGCACATTTTGTGGAAAACCGTGCTTCCCAGTCATGAATAATAATTCTAGGGGACCTGTGCAAAGACCGTATCATTATAGGAATCGCATAAAAGAGATAAGGTCTTTGCGGGGGCACCCTTCATGAGATAATGGATAACTGGATTATCTGCTTCAAATTGATGCTTATTTTGACTTTCCTAGAATGTTTGGCAGCTATGCAGAACAAAAAAAAGTTCTCACCGTCCCAATCTTCATCTTCAATTCAATGTCATCGTTGAGCAACTCCCATTCTCTCAGGATTGCCTTCTTCAAAATGGCTCCGGACTTTGTTGTCACTGGCAGTCTAGACTCATACTGCCGCCGCACGAGTTCCTGAATTGTTGGATAGGCTGATCCTTCAAAATGCCAGCCACGATCCTGCAGAGATACACACAAACTTACTTAAACTGTATTTAGGAATGGTTTCTTTCACCTTCCCCCAACATACATAACATACTGTACAGTTCCTCAGAGCTTGGCTTTGAGCCAAAGAACAGAAGCTCAAGAACAGCTGGACTGGTAACAACAACAGCTTGAACTGCATGTTAAATAATTTCATAAGGGGAGAGACAAAGTTTTTTCTACATATCTCAACATTGTCCATGTTGACATTCTACTTAACACAATTCTTAAAGGCCCATCTGGAGTACTAAGAAAAAAAGAGAAGCAAGATGGGACACTTCCCTGCTTTGAAAAACTGCGTGCTTCACATCAAAGCACCACTGTTTCCATCACAGAATTTTGTACTTCACTAAAACTTTGCAGACCACTAGTTTACTGTCCCTCTGACTATTGTGGTATAGAAAATCTACATTAGTGGTATCACTGCAGAACAACAGCCAAGCAAAATAAAACTACAAACTAAACTAATAAAGCCAAACCAAAAAGTCTTTGCCTTACTGGAGCAAACTGTATGATGAAATGCCGATGTCCTTGCCAAAAGACACTCAACACAAACTGTGTCTCGTTGGTCTTCTTGTTCTTAGATTCTCGAACCAGGTAGTCTCCGTCATTGACCAGCAGCCTCTGAACCTCTTCCCTTGGCAGAACTCCATGGAACCATTCCTCATCCGCTATCCGGGTCTTGGCTTCAGATGCATCCAGATCCTGCAAATTGTATTGCAGAAATGCATTTACGCATATTACAAGTGGACCTGGGAAGCCGCCTCTTTCAACTCCTCATTTAATATTGGCTGTGGGATAACCAAACCTTTAGGATGAATAACATACACACCTCTGGAGTGAAATAAAACTAAAAAAAAAAAAGGTTTTGTGATTTTTTTGCTATTTATTATTTTGCCTGCTATGGCATATTATCAAAAGGGGTTCTTGCAATGCCACTTTTTCATTGGCCGACAGACATAGGGAATCATCAGCTTTGAAAATCTCAAGACTGTTTATCTTCAGGAGGGAAGTGAAAGACCAGGCAAAGGCATGATGTGTTGCTCTTGACTTTGCTGTGCCATGTGAGCATGCGTTTGTTTGAGACAATACCCATGTGCAACTTTTTTTTTCATACTGATTTAGGCTGGTACTTAAATTCTGTGAATGAGTGTAAGAGAGAGTAACAGAGTCTGTGACAGAGCAGAGAGTGAGAGAAAGAGAGTGAGAGAAAGAGAGAGAGAGAAAGAGAGAGAGAGAGAGAGAGAGAGAATGAGAGAGAGAGATACCAAATAACAAATGGACGTGTTAATTATGCACATTTTTTTTTTCCATAGCGATTAATGCAGAAACCATTATCTGTAAAATTCTGCAACTACCACCAACCTTAATGAAATAGATAGGAGCAGGTCAATGTCTACTCATTAGACCTGCAAAATTCTATTAACAACTTATAGGTAAGTTTGTGACAATTCCTCCATTCTGTCTTTTTCAAAGATGAGGATAAAACTTTAAATTCCATCATTGTTTCACTGATGCTGTGCAGTGTAACGCCATCAAGCACCATATCAAAGGGTAAACCCATAATGCAGCCATCAATGAAGTGTTGAGGGTGGAGTGAAGTAGGAGTGCATGCTTATCATCTCTATCATTATCGCTGTCCAAAGCAAATTCCAGGTACATACCACCATGTGTCCCTGTTCCCTCATTTTCATCATGGACATCCTGCTGGTCTCTGGACCATTTGTAGCATTCGTAAACAGCTCCGATCTGTGAAGAGATTACAAAGACCTGGTATTACAGGTCCGCCCACAGCCGACAAAGCACAGATCAATAAAAGTATTATAAATAACAATGATTTCCAAATGTTCCATCACTGAAACACAAAGATAGTGAACTGGATAAAATCTGAAGTCAAATACCTGATGTTATCCTAAATGACATAGAATTTATTCCGCTGTCCACTCGCTTCTCTTGAATGCAGCAATAAAATATATGTGTGTTTCCATGCTGAGCTTCGAACGCGGCGGTAGAACTTTGCACCCTAATGTCACCTGACCAGCCGACAGACAATATTTGCAACACTCATTATCTGTAACAATGGCCATGCGGCGAGTGGGACCTGGAACCAGGTAGCCTCGCATTACAAGAGTTAAGGGAGACAAATGCTTCATTCAGCACTTTTGTGGGTGATTTTTCACAGAAACCCCAGTGCACACATAGTGACAAGTTGCTCTTCATATTATCTGCATTACAAAGCCAATTAAATTACTTTCATAATGAACACATTATTATGTTATTATGTTTAAATATATGTTTGTAATACAAGGGAGGGAGGGGGAGGGAGAGAGAGAGAGAGAGAGAGAGGAAAAAAAGAAAGATTATTGCCATTGTTTTTAACCCTCGTGATGCAGTGACAGAGTATATTCTAGCCTCTGCTCACTTCACTTGAGTGCAGAAATAAAATGTATAAGCATCTCCTTGCCGAACTTTAAGCATGGCGGTAAAATTTTGCACCTACGTGTCACCTGACCAGCCGGCAGACAACATGTGCAACGGTCATTATCCATAACAATGGTCACACCACTAGTTGTGAGAAAGACTGGACCTAAGGTGCCTCATGCTATGAGTGTTAACATCATTATTATTGCCCTTTAACTCTTTCCCTACTTCAGCTCGGGCCAGAGGTCACGGCAAAACCTCGCGCCGGAAAATGCGGCTCGGTAAATACACATACTATTCTTCTCTCACACAGTGCCAATACATAAATAAACATTTTCTTCTTCTTATATGATTCATCCCATTTTATTTGATACATAATTTGCATGCTTTATTTGCTCTGGGCCGCTGTAGCAAAGGATTAATGTACTGTAGGTGTGGATAAAAATTTGGGTCATGAAATTGGCCGTGTCTTGAGATGACCTGATATGGGGATTAGGTCAAGTAGTGAAAGAGTTAATGCATGTTCTTCCTACCCTCACTTGTATTTCTTATACTATGTCTTGTATCACCATTTATCACTACAAGTAGTTTGAACTTTGCATAAACCTTGTAAAAACCTCAGGGAAAAGGGAATTAATGTTTTTTGTTGGATGGACTGATCCCAGCAGAGATCATGATTGAAGAACTCATTGTAAGTCTCTGCTGAGCAATTAGTACTTTGATCTTTACCAAGGCTGAGATGAGTCCATCAAACTGAAACACTGATGAGGACTACCTTTTTCATTTAGTAACCTAGCTGTAGAGAAATCATTAGTGTGAAGTCGCATGAGCGGGCATTAGCCTGGATATGAGACTTATAAACTGCTTTATTGTTATTGTTGTTGTTATTTATTGGTACTGATTTAATGTTGTCAGTTCTTCACATTTGATACTGGTAGTCAGTTGTGCTGCCCATGAATACAGTGGTGTCATGGCTGTAAACAGTGTATGCATAAAGCTCCATAATGCAACTCTTGAATGTATGAAAGTCAGGCATACTTCACCATGACGAGAAGTTTCAATCTTCTGCCTATTGGGTGGGATGCGGGGCTAAGGTGAGTGAGTGCAGTGAGTGAGTAACAATAACAATGTCCTGGGTGTGTGAGCACTCTACCTTGACAACTTGAAAACTTGAAAGTAGCATGTGTTGATGATGTAATTGTCTTGACATGAAAGGAGTGACACAGGTTAGTAGACAAATCATGGGGGTCACGTGGCAACGAATACACCTAGGATGAGCAAATCTCATGCAAATGGTGCAGGCCATCTTAACTGGGGTTAAGAATGAGAAAGGAGTACCTTCCCTAAGGTGCTTACCGTTCATACCCATGTGACGGCTTCTTCCTAATCTCTGGCTTCTCGTCATTGTGGTTATCCTCATTGCTAATACTACTGTTCCTATCGTCATCATCTGTGTTGAGGGCAGACTGGCTATTACTTCCCTTCATCACTTTCTTGAATGGGTTCATCTTGGACAGAGATTTCATGAAGTTGCTGTCTTTTGTTACCGACGACGATGAAGACGACGTGTTGGTGGCTATGGATGTGGTGTCCAAATTGGACTGGAAAAATGTAGATGAGAAACTGGATTAATAATATAATGACAATTAGAATCGCTATGACAGCAGAGGGTCAATTTAATGAAGCAACAGATTTAATAATTCTGTTTTAATATAATTCTCTGCTTCAACAAAATTCTTGTCCTATCTCTGTAAATATATCAAGAGCATTTGGAGCTTGGCCAATAAAAAAAGTATTTTGTTGGAAGATGAGTATAGATGAGTACAGATCAAGAACATGCAAAAGAAAAAATCAATATAAGCTCTTTCGTCAGAAGATGTTACAAGATAAGATACAATAAGAAAAACTTTATTATCCATAAGATGGAAAATTGGCTTGATTCCAGTATACTTGTATGTGTACACAGTAATAATAACAGCATTAATAACAGATCACGACAGAATAAAAGACAATAACACTCTCCACACGCATCCTGATATCCAGAAACTTAACATACTGAAAAATTCACCGTCATCATCACAACAAAAACTACTCACTCACTGCACTCGCTCATTTTAACCCCATATCCTACCCACTTTCCCTGGCCTATCTCATTAGGCAAAGCTGCGCACACTTACCACCTCTCCAACATCTTGTAGATCTGCTGCTGGCGGCACTGGGTTGGATCCAAGCTTGTTGAGGGGGGTCTTAATAACAGTCACAAGTTTCTCCAACTTTTTCAAGTTTCCTTCTAGCTCTAATATCTCCCTCGTCTGGTTCTCTGACTGTGATCTTTTCTCTATATAACTGTTGACGAACAAAGGTATAAGATTGTAAGCTGGTAAAACAAGCCATAGATCATCATCATCATTATCATCATTTAAAACAGAAAAATTAAAAGCTCAACCTTAATTCACGGAATTTATCAAAAAACTAGCTAAGGAATAAGAACGAAAACTTCTTCTGAACATTTCGGCTCTAAGGCATTTATCAATAGAATGAAACAAGAATTACAACTTTCGCAATAAAAACATCCACATTAAGAAGAAAAAGAAAAGACAAGCATGGAAGAATGAGCTAAAAGTCAGTTATTGATTGATTAAGTGGGGCGGTCTTAAAATAGCAGGTAAGGACAATAAGAACTGTCATCATCATTAAAATTAAGTATGGTTCTGCCCAGATTTGACCTAAAAGTATTGAAAAATATATAATGAATTTATTTTAAAAAATGGTCAACCTTTCAAATGCATTTTTTCAAGACTAACAATTGAAACAAGAGACATGCAAAAACATGCAAGTGAACAGAAGTCTAACGGCTAGAAACAGAAAGAGGAATAGAACAACATAATCATCATCATCACTTCAAGATTTTAAATTAAAGAACCTTAGAACATATGTAAAAAATTTGTTGTCAAGATAAATATTATAAAATAAGATTCATTATCACAAATTTTTGACCTGAAAAGGCTCTCTTCTGGCATATTATGATTCTACGTAACGCACTTACAGATAAAACTGCTTATAGAAAAGAATGACGAATATCGCTACATTATCGTCAATTTCATCATTATCACTGTAAACCATGAAAAAATTTTAAACCATGACTTCAACCTGATATGGATCAACTTCAGCAAGTCACTGGCATCTGAGGGCGTCATCTTAATCAAAACTGTGTAGCATAATGCCTTTGCATGGATCAGAACTAGCCTCACATGGCAGAACACAACGGTCTCTTCCCATGTCTACTGGTCGCCAGAAGTGAATATACCATCTGACCTGTTCACGAATATTCTGTGAGAAAGGTTTACTTACTTATTCACATTATCAATACTGATTGCATTGCTGTCCGCCAATATTCCAGACAGTCTGTTCACCTCCACCGTTGACTTTTGTTGGTCTACACTGACTCGTGATATCTGCTCCTTCGACTCGTCAATCTCCTCATTCAACTTCGCCATCCTGCAGATTGAGCCAAGACATGAAAAAATCTCAGTGGAAGCTCACATCAACTGGATTGCTATTCATTTTTCAAAAAATTTCTTTGAACATTTTGCAATTCATGTTGAGCTTATACTCTAGATTAGCTCAATTCTACCATCCGGGCATCCTGCAGATTGAGCCACTGCCAAGGCATTAACAAACCCCACTATAAGCTGTCACATCAAGAGGGAAGCCATTCATTTTGCAAAAAATTCTCTAAATATTTTGTAGTTCATGTAGAGTTTATACTCTAGATTACATTAGTTTATAACAGCGATTGATTGTGCAAGCACAGCTCTTACAAATGTGTATGTGCATTTCAACATAATCTACATAATACAGAAAACAGCCTGTCCAAGGCAGGCAACAAGAGAAAAAAAAATCTAAGGACAACATTTCTATATTTCTGTTTAAGTCAGCAATCTCTAAAAGAATTTCGAAAGAGTGGCATCTCTGCATCAAGAGAAAAAGAAGTGATCCTAGCAGAGCTTGTCCTCGTGTTTTGAAGATTGCCAATGTATCTCTGCGACTGCACTTTTCATGGAAAATATTGGCACACTTTTCATTCTGTTAGCATGTCAACACAGATCTTGAGCATATCATTGTGTGGCATTTCATCCTTCAAGCTTGAATATCAAGCCCAGTTTTATCACCACACAAATTGGAAAATAGTGCTGTGTCTGGTTTTATTTCTTCTTCTTTTTTCTTTTTGGGTATGTATGCGGTTATGTAGTTTTGTCTGCCTATGTATTTCCCTTGCACAATGATGTCTGATTACCTACAAGTTATCACATTTGTAACCTGGATTTAGGTATGAAGATGGCAACAGCACCTGGCATAAAATGATGGAATTTTAAATAGTCCCTATAAAATCAGAAAACTGGCCATGGAGAGGGGGGAAAGGACTTGGATTTGAATTTCAAAGGCTTAGACAGGTGCAAATACATCTGTGGGCTCATAATAGGTGAGGTTTAGTATAACATTTGTGGTTCTTGTTGGGTGGGTAAGGTTACCCTGTTTACTGAGTGAAAAGGCCTAAAATATTAAATAATCTGCTTCACTGCCTAAGTTCTCAAAATCTAACTGGTTTAGGGGCATTTTTCTTTGTATCAAAATTTGAAGAAATAGCAACACAACATGTCTGGTAAGCATTTTGGCTTGGGACCCCTTGATAAGTTAATGAGAGTTACAAAATCTTATATGGTAACAGTGCAAAAAACATTGGCATCTTCATACCTTCAAATAAACAAACCGGAACCCATGTTCCCCCCTGACCCAAAGACTACTGCTCCTCATGCCCACGCAACATATCAGTATAATACTATACAATATAAAATGTCCGGTGTGAGAGAAACAGTGCGAAGAAAGAGATGTGCGGGAGATAGACTGAGAGGTAAGGAGATGAATGAGGATGAACGCTGAGTGGATGAATCAATCTGTTATAAGCGCTCAGAGCCTGCTGGAATGGGCGCTATACAAATGTATTGCATTATTATTATTATTATTAATTGATCTTATAAACAAAAAAGCATCTTTATTTAAATATCGCCTTCTTACGCCTTTTAACAAGCTCAGTGACGATGCACTACAGATATGAAGCTACTGTCCAGAGTCGATCAGAAAAGGAGATGTGAAAAAGAAATGAAAGAAATGAAAGAGATGGGAGTAAGAAACAAATGGGAGACATACTGTCCTTGCAGGCCAACATTCCAGGGATGTATATAGCACAGAATGAAAACAGCGGAAAACTGCCAGGATTGGGCATCAGTTGTCAAGAAATGAAACACTACTAATACACTGTCAATATGACTGACTGGTATCAGAAAAACTGAAGAACAATAGTCACTAAAATAGTGGAAGCAGCGGAAGCTTAACATCTCCGCATAGGGCCTGGGAGCTTAGTCTCTGTCTATGATCCTTGGTATTGGAGGCTGGAATCCATGCTTCCCCCTGACTTTGAAACCCCTGCTCTTTCGGTGCACACACATACAGGTGCTGTGTGTCTGCTGTGAATGAATATGAGTGTGTATGTGTTTTGTGCATGTGCTGTGCATGTAAACTTGTGTGTTGGGCGCATTGGTGGTTGAGGGTATGTGCATGTGGCTGTAAGCGCTTCGAGCCCTCCAGGGGTGAAGTACTATCTGAACGCACTTTTTTATCATTATTTTTATTGTCCCTCATAATCAGAGGTAACAACCACAGTTAGCAGTGCTACTTTCACATCCTTCTTGTCCTCTATCCTGTACCTTTGATGCAAGGCCTCCACCGTCAAGTCATTCACTTCAATCACATTTGCCTTCAGAGATCCATTATAGTCACCCAGCAACTTCTCATCAAACACAAAATCTGCAGGCGGTGCCAACGAGGACCTGGAGAATGAAGTTTAGGAACAGTGATCAATGATGAATGGTCTCTTATTCATTTTGAAATCACTCTCACTTTATTGAAAAAAACAAAAAACAAAGAAGGGACATGAATCTGAAGAGAATATGTTTTACCCTGCCATACAATCAATACCTGACAAGCCTCAACAAATCAGATATCCAGGGTTCATACTAGCGTGTAAAAATGTTTCCCAAGACCTACTCCAGGAACCACGACACTTTGTCCTTACTATGCCAAACAACCGAGGCTTTCACCAGTCTAAGTTCAGTATCTAAGAAATACATGTTTCCCATAAAGACTCTGTTTTCTTATTCTATGATGTGTGTTCCCCTGTGTTGTAATGATCATTTCGTGTTCATTCTTTATTATCATTCTGTTCCTTAAAGGACTGCCAAGTCTAAAAAATTGGGACATACTACGGCTAGTACATACTATATTTTCAGTGCACAATTGAGAGTTTCTCCTCTCTTGAAAACCAATAATACCAGAGTGACTTACTTGTGTAGATCAATAAAAGTACCCGAGTATTCCTCCCCAGGTCGTATTGCATGTATTGCATCACCAATATTTTTGGTCACAGACTGGAAATCTGCACTGCAGGTGTCTGTGTGTTTCAAATAGTCCTCAAGCACGAATTTTCTGAAAATGTGAAACAGAATTGATTTGTTTCATGATTTTTTTTAACAAGACTTATTTCAGAGGCAGTTTCAAAATCACAATTCTCTGTTAACCCATTCAATCCAACAATACCTATCAGTGTCCACCAATGTACCATTAACAAAAACAGATATGTACGGGTAATTATACACATGGAAACATGGCTGACAACAAACCTTTAGATTATCAAGGGAGGTTACTATCAAATTTCACAGACACTATTCTTCATAACACTGATCTATGACCTTTAATTCTTTTTACAGTATGATAATTCTCCTTAGTCTGGTACTGAATGGGTTAAATCGACAGCCTAATATGAGATGATAACGTGCTTTGACTGATACAATTCACTCCTTTTTCTAATCCTGCCCCTTACCCTAAGCCAGGTTCTAGGTGGAAAAGTCTTGTAATGGGGAGAGCTCTGTAATGGTATGGTTAATGTCTATCTCAGAACTACTTAAACTATAGCTGATGATTCTGGTTTTCAAATTTACAATGAAAAGAGAAAGCGTACATACATGAATTCCTAGACAATGATAATGCCCAGCAACTGTTCCAAGCATGTTATTTCTTGTTTCAACCCATCCCTAACCCAGCCTGTAACTTTGATCAAACTCTAGGCTCTAGGCAGGAGTTTCTATCTAGACACAAAGTTACTTCAGTTTACACTAGAAAGTGTCATTAGATCCTTGTAATTATGCATCAAGACAGAAAATCCAGGAAAACCTTGGAAGGGTTAAGCATAAGGGTATATAAGAGCCATGGGTGAAATATGGTGTCAGTTGTCCTAAGATCATCACTCTTATGGCAGAAATATGTACTGTTCAGCACTTTAGTACATACTTACATACAGAAACTCCAGTACACTTATGGTGCTAAGTTGCACACCAAGTGCTCAGCATTACAACTTTTGGGAATGGGAAGCACCTCCACTAACGGATGAAAATGCATCATTATGCACCTTGGTGTGCAATTTTACAAAGAAAGTCGATATGCTTATGGTCATAAGTTGCACATCATGTTATCTGCCTAGCAACCTTCGCGAAAGGGCAGTGTCTTGACTGGCATCTGCTGCAAAGTCTTACGTTTTATGCACCAAGGCCTCCTGTCCATCTTGATGGCAGTCCAGTACAGCAGGAAGAGCCAAATCTCTCAGCATTGTCTGGTGCTCTGAAGCCGCATTCACGGACAGGATGTAGTCATTGTGCAGCTTATGAAGTCGCACTGCTGACCGGAAGTATTTGGATTTGGCTTCATCAAGCCTTGGGCCTGATTTACCTGGCATCAGAGAGACGAGTAGAGCAAAATATTAAATTTCCAGTTCAGATATTGTATTGTCTTATGGCACATTAAAGGGAAGGGGTAGTTACTTGCTTCATAGCCTGACCAATCCAAATCTTTTTTCACAAAATTTAAACCATGTGTATTTCTCCTTTCACCTGACAGTTTCTGAGAAAAAGCCGTAGGAACATCGGGATCTTCATCATGGGTACACTGCTAATACATGTGCTGCATGAGGTCAGCAAGTGAGAAAGGCTAGCAGACAACTGGTCCAAACAGTTAATGGGAAGGGGTAGTTATTGGCTATTTGGCGCACATGACCAGTGTCAATTATCTGCTAGCTTTTCTCACCTCATGGTGTCACAAAGCATGACAATGGCAGTGTATAGAGGGTGAAAATCCTGACATTCCAGCAATATTTGCTCAGAAATGGTCAGGCAGAAGGAAAATATACACAGTTTAAAGTTTAAAAAAAAAAAATAATATGGCTTTATAGGCTGTGAAGCAAATATCTACTACTGTCCCTTAATAAATCCTCTCTCTTTGAAAGTTCAGTTTGTTTATTTATTCATTTTCTCTTGCCTTCTCTTTCACTAACTAGGACAGGCATTCTTACATACTAAAATGAATTCCTCAAAACATTCTGGGACTTTGTATGGACTATACTACTCAGTCCAAAAAGATATATATCTTAGGCCTCATGATGCTATGATAGAAAGAATTCTACCCTCCACTCACTACGCTTGAATGCGGGTATGGAACATATACACATCTCTTTGTTCAGCACTGTGCACAACAGTCAAATTTTGCAGCTCACTATCAGCTGATCAGTCAGCAGACAACAAAGGTCATTATCTGTAACAATGCTCATGCAACCAGCAGGAGGCTGGACCCACAGTGCCTTGCGTTAAAAGAGTCAAATTCTATAATCATTAATGCTTCTAGCACTGGTCTGCTCCATACACTCGGCACACATGACCACTTACGGCAGGTCACCATCTTCGACATATCTTGCTGCATGCCAGATTAGTCAGCAAGTGAATTAAGCAGGCCCTCACATATTTTGGGTTGGCAATGAATCCAACCATCTCATGTAACAGAGCAGTGGAAACATGAGAACTGAGAAGGTGCTTAATTACATGGGATAATAATTTACAGGAAACCAACCAGGTACTAAGGCACATCTCTGACAAGAAAAACAGAAAATAGAACACACACCCATAAAACAGCAAGTTCCCACTGGCACAGAAGTTACATAATACCAACAATCAATTGAAAACTAGACTGAAAGCACTGATCAGCAGAATGTTTAAATTACTGAGTAAAATTTGGACAGTTTTGTTGTATTTTTGATAATCCCAACACCCATCCCCCAGAGATCATTAGGTCTGACATTAAAACTTAGTGGCATTCTGTGGGAAAACAGAATTCTGGGATTTCCAAGCATTTTCAGAAGATTAACTCTAGCAGTGCAAGGTGCCTCAGGTCCAGCCTCCCGCTGGCTGTGTGACCTCTGTTATGGATAATGAACGTTGCATATGTTTCTACCTGCCAAACAACTGAAACCAGGCTGCAAAACTCAACTGCCATTTCACAAAGTTGAGGCTAAGCAAGTGAATTTATTCTGCTGCTGCACCCAGTGTACTAAAGTGAAAATGAAAACTGGCTCAACCGGGGTTAATGTCCCTGATGACCTACCTTTATTCAGCTGATCCTGAAACTTTGCCTTGTCAACATTCAGTCTCTCCACAGCTTTGACATATTCCAATCTGTTCTTGGCTGCTTCATCCTGGACCTGAATAGAAAAAAAAATATTTTTACTAACCTGCCATGAAACTGAACAAATAACAGGATTTTCAGAATTTCTGGGTCCAATACATAATCCTTACATTAGTTAATGCACTGTGGTAACCCGGGAAACTCCCAGAACATTATTGTTCTCTGAACTTAATGCAATATGTAATCGGCTGATCAAATAATGAATTAAATTCTTTAACCCCTGTGGAATTCACAATTTGATCAGACGAATGACAATTACTTTAATTAACGCATGGATCATGCAATAACTATTGTGAACAGTTGATGATATGAATGTAGTTGCCATAATGCTTTAAATGTTGTCCTATTGTACATTGTATTGCTTGCCCGTGTACCACAGCTGTGATCACCAAAAAACTTGTTAAATTTGTTAAACTTGATGTGTTGCTTACTGGTGTGTGACGAACAAGTGTAAGTGTGAATGCAGCTAAAGCTGTGTATGCATCGTCTAGTTGCTATGTATGTCACTTCTATACTTGGATCTTCAATATTATCTGTATCTTGTGCTGTCCCACTGCTAATGTGGAGCAGCGTGGTCTAATGGTTACGGCATTGGACTCAAGATCTACATGCTGTAAGTGCCTTGGGAAAGCATTTCATTGTTTCTCCTCAGTCCACCCGTCTGTAAAATGGGTACCCGGCTATAAGCAGTGGAAGATATTGTCAGAATGCTAGTGATCAGCACCTATAAATGGCAGCGGCACTCTATGCTCCCCAGGAAGTTGAGAAAGTCCTAGAGTGATCGGGCCTGCTGGGGTAATAATAGTGTGAAGTCGCATGAGCGGGATATGAGACTTATGAACCAAATTATTATTATCATTGTTATTATTATTATTAATGTACATACTCTGTTATTCACCCATGTACCACAGTTGTGGTCTATGTTCATGTCAATAAACTTGTTAAACTTGTTGTGTCCACATTTCCTTAATATAACAAAATGAAGACCTAGGGCTTCACATTTGGTTCTTGATACAGAGCATTGTATTTCTGCACACAGCACTGCGCCAAACTCCAGTTGAACCTGGAACTACAGCAAATTTCGTGAATAATATCCTGCAACTGTCCCACCTAGTGCGGAGTTTAGAGCAAGGAGCAGGGTTAGGGTTTGAGTTAAGAAAGAAAAAGCAACCTAGGGGCTGTCCCAAAGCATTATTATTAAATAAGAACTGTCTAATATATGATTTCTCTTTTCTAATCTTACCCCTAATACAAAATAAGCACATGGTGAAAGAGTCCCTTGATCTTACCCATTAAGAAATCAAACAGTCACATCTTAAGCAGTGCCAGTCATAATGTGCCATGTGCAAATCTACCATTTTATGACAAAAAGGTACATATATATGCACACTATAAATTATTGTGTATATTTGCCTTTTTTTGGTCATAAGATGGCAGAAATGCAATCCTCTATTCCATATTCCTCACTTATTCAGGGATGCCTCTCACATTTCATAATAGAAGCTTTCTGTAGTATCACACGCGAGTCTAATCAGGAATATATGTCATTATTAGCAGTGATTTACATTACACATGGACAGTTCTTAAAAACCAAATTTTATGAGCATAAATGCATGAAGCTGCCAAAAGTGCCTGACATTTTGGTATGCAATTTTAAATTATCCCTATAATATTTAAAAGCTGGGATTGGGAAAACTGGTTGGATTTGAATTTCAAAGGCTTAAATAGGTGCAAAATTTGTAGACTCAGAACAGCTGAGGTTTAACCACTCAAGTGTAAACTGTGTGGTTGTTGCTAGGTGGGTAAGTTTACCCTGTTTGCTGTGTGAAAAGGCCTAAAATATTAGAAAGCCTGATTCACTGCCAGAGTTCTGAAAACCTAATTGGTTTGAGGCATTTTTCTATGTGCTGAAATTTAGGGGAAGAGTTAAACAAAGGAAGTATTTTAGCACGGGAACCCTTGATAAATTAATAAGGGGTGTAAAACCTTAGACAGGCAACAGCGAAAAAAACACTGGCATCTTCACACCTATTGCTAGATCTAGTTAGTCATTATATCAGAGGAAGAGAATGTCCAAGACAGACATACATAAATCAAGAAGCCAATTTTTAATTTTTTTTTTTATTTTCTGTACCGTTTCTCAGCATGATGTCAAGCAACAATCTCTAAAAGACACCAAGATTATCTAATTTCAGAGAAATCTCTGGAGACTGGCATCACTCACAAGACCTGCCACTCTTGCATCGCAACAAATCTGAATCCAGAAGGCAAAAAATCTCACTTGCCAAAACTGTTTCTTTATTCTAATTTTGACTTGGCTCCAAAGCCTATATCCTTCTGGCAACCACCATAACCATATGATGACACTGGTCAAGATCCCCTGATATCCAATGTCCAAAAGAAGATTCTACGATGTGCTGGCCTCACTCTCAACTATATGCTTTCCCACAGCTCATGACATCAAGTTCCAAAAATTTGTAGACATTTCTGTGAGACTGTCTTGGAAACTTTAGACCAAGGCAAAAGCAAAATACGTTTTTAAAATCTAAACACAGCAGGTCAGCAATAACAAATCTGCTAAAAGCTAAAACTTGAGAAAAAATCTAAATCATTCAGATAAAATTGGAATGTGTGGCAGATCTGCATCACTGCTATAGCTTCATCTCAAGTTTGAATATCCCAAACTCTCCTCACTTCTCTGTCCGCCTCCTTCTTACCCCTTCCCTCTTACCCTAGCAAAATCTGAGTCCAGCCTACTCCTCTCCTCCAGGTACTTCTTGCGGGCCAACTTCTTGTCGTTGATCAGCTGTGCCAGGTGATCCAGAGTGTTACTGAACAAGTGATCCGAGTTGGCCTTCATTGTCTTCATCAGGTTTTCTGTTTCCTTCAAGATCCCCTCCCATGCCTGAACAATCAAAAGGGTATAACATTGTCAACTTGGTAATGAAAGATGAAAATGGAAATTAAAACAAAAAAAATGAAAACACTAACAATTTTTATTTACAATAACACTTTTAACGATAACTTTCTTCTGCTTAGATACTGTTGGTACAAATGAGCGTAGGGAAACCGGTTTACAGTGTCACACAATGTTATACATCTCATTCATAACACAAACATATAGAACAATATACATCATACATGTAAATACATAATATTATCGATGAAATACATAATGAAGTAATTTCTGGTCACCTGTGGTGCAGCACCCTGGTACCCCCAGCTCTAAAGTATCTAATACTTGATTGGCTACTATTCCATTATGCCAGCCTGTCAAAGAGAGCTGAGGCAGAGTTGTACACCAAGGAATTACTCTGCATTTAAATGTCTTAAATACATGTTTGAAATATGGTGAGGAAGTAGTGACAATATTTTGAGATAAAGTTTTTCTAAGCTCAACATTCACAACTGAAGAAAGTGCACAATTTAATAGTAATAATACATTACATTTATACAGCACTCATTTCTATGACAGACTCTGAACGCTTGCTACATTGACAGACCTACCAATTAATTCAACCTCTCAACATGCACTCTTCTATTCATCTCTCTCTCTCTCTCTCTCTCTTTCTTTTTAGCAAACAAATACACCCACCTATCACACATTCATAAACGTTTCAATGGCAGATTTCTCAACTGATAATACAAACTAAGTCTTGAGCAAACACACGTGTGCATAAGGTGCAGTGGTCTCAGGTCAGAGAAGCGGAGCATGGAATTGAATACTCTGGGATGAAATTTTGTGTGCAAATGTCTTGGAGTAGAACAGATCAGTACATAAAACAGTAATGTACTACAGTCTACAATATACAAGTAGTGGATCCCCTTTATAGCCCTAACAGTGTTGCTTACAAACAATGACATACCTTATAAACACTGCAACAGTCCTTGAACTCTGAATTCTCCGACTTGAAAGTTGCATGCAACATCTTGCTTAAGCCCTGCACATATTTCCTGTCGTTCTCCACCCGCATCATGACAAAATGCTGGATGGTGTCCAGGAGGCGGAGCTCAGAGTCTTGGACACGGACTAGGGCCTCATGGGAAGTCTTGCCCTTCATGTCTTTGCCAAAACCCATGATGAGGGCTGGGAAGACCTGCAGTATGTAAAGCAGAGGAAAGTGGTGATTCCATAATAATAATAATAAAAACATGCATTTATATATAGTGCTTCACCTCTGGAGGGTTTGAAGTGCTTCACCTCTGGAGGGTTTGAAGTGCTTCACAGCAACATGTGCACATACTCACCCACAAATGCACACCTTCATAAACACACATGCTTACATGAGCAGCACATGCACACAAACACATACACATTCATCTTCACTCACAAATACACACAGAGCATCTGTATGTGTGTGCACTCAATGAGCAGGAGTTACAAGGTCAGTGGGAATCATGGATTCCAGCCTCTGATACCAAAGTCCATGCCAAAAAACAAGAACAACAATGTACCAATTCTAAAGAAAATATGCACATTTTCACACTGCAAATTGTAGCTGCCATTTGTTGAACACAATTCATCATAGACTGTCTATGGACAGATTCTCCATGGGGAAACACTTCATTGAGTGCTTCCAATCCCTCATGTCTCACAGTATTAATATAGTGTGCAGTATTAAGAAAGTATCTTTCTACTATCAGATGTCAAAACCTTTTATTGATCTTTCCAATTATATATTGAGGTCTGAGAGCAACAAGTGGATATCCCTTGAATTAACTCTATTTATATCTCAAATATACATTTTTGATATTGTGTTTTGAGGTAACCATGCATCAGAAATGCTTGATATTCAGTCAGCGGGTGAAGAACATTACATCTTTAGAAATGGCATTGTTTCCGATGCTGAATGAAAGGAATTTATTATATTTTGGTTAGTATACAAACTTTAAACCAATATGAAGCCAAGACTATGTCAGAATATTTCCCATTTCAATTATATATTGCTGTGGGCTCTTCTTTCGTACACCCGCCGACTCAAGGGGTGAAGAAAACAATTATTTTGGCTCTTCCCACAAATTCGTCACTTCCTGTTTACTTCCGATTTCAGATTTCAATTTTTTTCCTCCGTAGACCTCGCAGAATGACACAAAATTGCTATTTTAGACAGGATGCACGCATTTCAGTGTTGCCATCTGAAATTTTGATTACTGCAATCAGATGTAGTAAGGCACGACCAATAATTTGGGGGGCATTTGCTGTTTGGCGATAGGAACCCTTTAAATAAAGGGCCAAAAGGTCAAATTTGGCATAAAGTGTAGTAGTTACTCACAAGTTGCTCTCAGCCCTTCATAATTATGTTCTATTATCAGCGTGGAGCAGCGTGGCCTTATGATTACGGTGTTGGACTCAAGATCTAAAGGTCCTGGGTTCGATTCTTGACCATGGTCATGTTGTAAGTGCCTTGGGAAAGCATTTCATTCACATTTTCCTCAGTCCACCCATCTGTAAAATGGGTACCTGGCTATAGGCAGTGGAAGATACTGTCAGAATGCTAGTGATCACCGCCTATAAATGGCAGCGGCACTGTATGCTCCCCGGGGAGTCGAGAAAGTCCTAGAGCGATCAGGCCTGCAGGGGGTAATAATAGTGTGAAGTCGCATGAGCGGGCATTAGCCTGGATATGAGACTTATAAACCACATTATTATTATTATTATTATTATTATTATCATTGTTTCATATTTCTCTGAGATGGAATTTTACATACTGTATTTCTGTCATTTGCTATCCATCATGCAGTCTCCATTTGTTTATATAGAGAAAAATGATAGCAAATGAACCATGATGCCATCTTAGAGGCTACTGATTGGGACTGAGGGAGGCAGCCGTGTCATATGGTCTGCAAAGAGAGTCAGACTCAGAAACTGAAGACTGTCAGTCTAAGTTAGTATGTTTGACTCTTGAGCTGGACGATTTACACTGTAGTGTCTTTGAGAAAGACCCTTCACTTCCCTTTTCCCATTCAACTCTTGAGTAAATGAGTACCTGGCTTTAGCGCAGAGGGGACCATGGTGCTGCACCGCGGGCGACCAGCAATCGCTTTGTTATGTATTTCATTTGTAATATTATGTATTTACATGTATGATTGTTATTCTATGTGTTTGGTGTTTGTACAATGAATGAGATATAACACTGTATGATACCGTAAACCATTTTCCTTATGGGGTAAATGAAAGTCGTATTTTCCTTTTTTTTTTTTCTCATTCCACATTTTGCGACAAGTCGTTCTGTCAAGGTTTGAGAACTCTGCATCACACAGCACCAGTCACTTCTTCATCCATATGAAATGCTAATTTTATTTCTGCTGCACTGCACTTTAACTTTAATCTGAAATAAAGTCTACTCTACTTAATCGCAATCTGGTTAATGAAAATGTTTGCTTAATCAGAACATTTTTCGGATAACAGACCGCTGCATGATAAACATATGTCACTGGTCGATCAGGAAGTCCTCTTTACCGCAACTTATTACATGCTCCCAAAAACTTTACTTTAACCAACATCCATTTCTTTATGTATGGACTATTGATAAGAGATGTTTCAGTAGTCTCTTTTCCAACTAGGAAGAAAGAATTGAGATTGACTTCAAACTGTTTCCTCGTGAACACATGCAGGTAGAGAAAATTGAGAACTAAGCACATAAATGTAGTATTCTTGATTCTCAAAAAAAACCTGGTAAAACTGCACGTGCCCATCTCTTTCAAATCATTTCTTCAAGTGCTGGTGAATCCTTCATGAGAGATCTTAATGGGCAGTCTATTCATCAAATCGGGAATAGATTAATATCATGTAATGAATCATTTCAACCATGATTTCTGCTCCGCACATTTTGTCAACAGTATTTCCTGAGAATTTGTCGCGTGGATCTATTTATGTTCTAATCCCTTTTTGTGTGTCTTTGAATAGCTTTAAACCCTCCCCATAGACATGAATAAAAGCCTGCATGCCTGCCTGCCTGCCCCACCAAAAACTATACATCCTTCTTCCTGAATGTGGTGTATACATCACTACATCCTCTTAGTCTTGCCTACTGATTATTCATAACAAGGTTATGATTTTCTATAAATCTAGCATTGAGCCTCCCAAATCTCACATGCTCGATAATCTTATATGGTTTTTATCCATAAATGTGAATAAAAAGGTGTGAGAGACAGAGAGAGAGATGAAGCAGAGAGCGAAAAAGAGAGAGAGAGAGAGATGAAGCAGAGAGCGAAAAAGTGAGAGAGAGAGAAAGAGAGAGAGAGAGAGACAGAGAGAGAGAGAGAGAGAGAGAGAATGTGGGGAATTTTAAGCAAGAGAGCAAATGATGGAAGAGTGGTTTGGATGAGTGAACAAATGAATTTACTATTAAGATCATAACTGTTGTACTGCGCGTTTACAACTGGATGCTGTCTGAACTTTATAAGTTTATTGTGATGAAATTGTTACTGCTTCAATGCCCTTCATTTTTTTATACTTAATTTCATGTGTCCTTCTTATTAGCCAGTTCCCTAGCGTAGTGACTGCATGTTTTCCTACTCTCCTACTGCCCTGCCCACGTTGTCCTGATTGTATAAACATCCTTGTACCTGCTCTCAGTTAACTCCTCTCTCCAACAATCCCATATTCTAGCTACACCTCTGTACAACACCCTCTCTTTATACCTCTCTTGTACCTGTCCTCAGTTAATTCCTCCCTCCAACAATACTATAACCTGGCTACACCTCTGTACAACACCCTCTCTTTATACCTCTCTTGTACCTGTCCTCAGTTAATTCCTCCCTCCAACAATCCCATAACCTGGCTACACCTCTGCACAACCCCCTCTCTTTATATCTTATCTTCCTACAAGTGGCAGCATTACCGTATTTAGAAACTGAAGATTTTCAAGTCTAAGGTTTATGTGTTTGACTGGCAAGCTGGGCAGTTTACGCTGTAGTGTCCTTGTGAAAGACACTTCACTTCCATTTCCTCACTCGACACAGGTGTAAATGAAAGCCTGGCTTTAGACCTGGAGGGACCAGGGCGCTGCACCGCTGATGACCAGCAATGACTTTGTAATATATTTTATTTGTAATATTATGTATTTACATGTATGATGTATATTGTTATATATGTGTTTGTATTACAAATGAGATGTTTATCATTGTACGACATTGTAAAACAATTTCCCTACGGGATAAATAAAGTCGTATTTTTGTTTTTCATTTTCATACACACACACACTGTGCCGTTCCTACTGTACCTTTACTTCAATCATCCCCATCCCTCTACCTATCCAGGGCAGCATTCAATCACTCTTTACCCTTTACCAATGTCTCCCTACTTTCCTCAGTACTACATTCTGTCATACAAGTCTGCAGGAGGACATTCTCTTCATAAATCATTATAACCCACTTTGCTTCCTTCTCCACTAATGTACTGGATTATTTTCACTATGAAATAAGACATTATGTGTGTTTATAAGCATTGACCTCTAGATCCCATATACCATATGTTTCTATTTATTCATGCCCTCTCCATCTCAGAGAAAACAGACATACACCCCAGCCAAACCATGCACCCTGTCTTTCCCCACTAATGCACTGTATCTTTTTCACTAAGAAATAAGACATTATGTGATGTTTATAAAGCATCAATCTCTAGATACCATATATTACATGTCTCTATTTATTCATGTCCCCCCCCCCACACACACACAAAACAAACATACACCCAAGCCTAATCATGCATCCTGTCCTTCCCCACTAATATAATGCACAGTGTAATGCACAAACAGATGGCCCCCTATTCAACAGCAGTAACCTTCTCTCTCTAAACATCATAACAATACTTTGCCCCAGAATAGACACTCCCTCCTCAACCCCCCCTCTCCTTTCACACATCATCTACATAATAATCAGAATGCCAGCGATCCATGGCTGTAAGAGGACATAGTATTTGGACGCTCCCCAGCGAGTTAAGAAAGGTGTTAAATGATCTGGCCTGTTAGGGTAATAAAAATGGGACATCACATGATCGTATTTGCCAGGACATGAGACTTATAAACCCCATTATTTACATAATTTGTTCTGATCCTAGGTCACATGATACATCATAATATGCCAAATACAGACGTCAAAATAGAGAATATAAACATGTTTTCAAGCAAAGATCTCCCATACATAGACTAACCAAACTCTCCAACTGCACTTACAAAATTACATGGTATCTCCATACAACAGATAACCATCTACAAACTGCCACAATCACGCCATCACTGTAACAACCCTCACAATATACTTCCTGGTCTCAATGAGTATCTGATATTAATATTATTCTATGGAATCTCATTATTAAGTACTCATTAAATAAGTATACCTTGATCTATCTCATACTAGAAATGCTTGACGTTTCTTCTTGTAATGGAAGTTGTTGCATATATGCCCATAATATACAGTATGTGTGTGAGAGTTCTTATGTGGGTGGTCCAGTTTGCAATATGAAGTGTATGTCTGATAGTAGTATTATAAAAGTACCTCAAGTTTTTCAGGGATGAGATCCTGTACAAACCCTCTTTATTATTAATATTTCCCTTGTGGATGAATAAACGTATCTTATCTTATTATTATTGTTAAGTATGACTTTCACATGTACAGATTTATTATATCATTTTGTTATTCAGGTGGACCTTGATATTAGGTATGCCTTAATATTATGTATACCATGCACCAGGGACTACTTTATAAAACTTCTGCTGTAAAAAAAACCCATCCACTCATGTCAAAAACATACTGTCATCTTTTACCGGGAAGGGAAATGGAGGCCTCCGATTAATGTCAGCATGTCAACAGCTTTTTCAATAGTGAACTTAGATGTTTACTTATCTCCCCAAAAAAGATATTCTGTCTCTATCTATTTAATAATCCAGATCACGGGATCACATATTTCACCCCTTAAATTCCAGTCCCCTCTCTCACCCCCAAATTACATTAAACATGGATTGCACTGATCTCCCCTTTCTTCTTGCACACCAAAGTTTGCCTTACTAGAGAAAAACCTAACATCCCTTCAAAAATGTACAAATCCTCTATCAAACTGATAACATGAGGAAAATGTCTCCCCTAACTCAAAGAACCTGGATAAAGCACTAGGAACATAAACTTTCAAAGGGAAGTGAAATGAGGATGTTTGATTTATGTGACTGAGGAGCTATTTCAACTGTGATCTTAAATGTTTACTTAACTTCTTAATAATCTTAATATAGATTTTACTTTCCCTATCTCTCTATCTCTTTAACATCTACATAAAACTTGAAGCTCCACACAAACAGGTTTTCTCTAACTTACTTGCACTCAGTGTGCAGCCTGTTACCTATATGTGTATAAGATGGATTTTCTGTATACCTCACATACCACAGGCCAGTGTATGATCAAACTTTGAGGCTGAACAACATACATTCCCATGTAGGATTTAGTCAATGAAACTGACATTATATGTTCTCTGTGATATTAGAGCTGTACTTCTAATTGTTTTTCATATTCTCAGACACCAGCCACCTTTCATAAACAGCCAACTTTGAAGACCTCAGCATTGTTATGCCAAACTAGGTGCAACAAGCTGTGACATTATACAATTTTTCCGGGGAAACAGGGGCACCAACCTAACAGATCAAGTAGGTCATTAAGTCGTGGATTATGCTTCTATGTGAAAATTCAGATACAGGATATTTGCACTGCAGTTTCTACAAAATCGGTTGAGGAAAGAATGCTCACACAATTATTAGAAAAAAAAAAGAGCTTCTTTTTTTTGGTAATGTTATGATTCCTATTTTTCAAAGGGGGGA
>JAWQUT010000407.1:544246-587148 GCA_033807755.1 Ellobium chinense | reverse complement strand
GGGGGGGGGGCTATTAAAACAGACCTGTGTTTGTCTTTGATTTTACAGTATTATCTTTTAATCTGTTATGTATAAATGAACGAAAAGCCACAAAGATGGTATCGCAGCAGACTACAATGTACTATCATGCTTGTCAAATTTGGTCAGTGTTTTAGCAACCATTGCATGAAAACCTGGCATGATCCTCTTTGGCCTATGGTCTATCTTCTTCCAGAATATCTATAGTTTCATATCTATTTCATATTAATAAAAGTTATAAGCAAGATTATTTAAAAATATGCGACACTTGTCTAAATTCTTGTAATTAATTATATATTTTCAAACCAGGTTCAGAAAAAACTTTGCAAATTACCAAATTACCAGTGAAAAGGCAGGCTGTGAATAGACTGCTTTGACACTGGTTCCATTTCATAACGGCATCAGAAAATTTTCAGTTTTAATTCTGTGTATGCCACTGTTAGCATAAGGCAAATTTAAACAATGTCTCAATATGCTCTTGTGAATACCGGCAGTACAGCAAGAAGAGTATAAATTTGAAATGGGGGAATTTCCCACGTTGCAACAGCATTAGACTATCCTTAAGTGTTCAACTTCAACAAAACTCACTTCCAGTTTAAACAAAATATTAATTTGAACAGTAGTAAAACTGCATATTAATGTCTAGCTTCTGAAAATACACCAATTAAAGCCGGTGTTGTAACAGACTGCATCAGCAAATCACATACAAAATATTTCTGACAATAGAAAGGCAGAAAGCAGAAGTAATGATTGCTGGGAGACGTGGCCTGCAATGCCAGGATAACCTTGCATGCATAATGACTGAGACTGATCTATTATTACCAGCAGAAAATAGTAAGAGTCAACAAACTTTCATCATTTGCTACTGGGCTTGTGAGGAAACTTTGAACTGATAATACAAGATAGAATTACAGAAAGGCCATAACAAAGCAAAAATGTGTTGTAATTTAAGTTAGAACAAGACACACTGAGGCCAGCCTCCCACTGTTGAGTGACCAATGTTACAGATAATGACCATTGTACATGTTGTCTGCCAGCCTACCAACTGCCACTAGGGTGCAAATATCTACTGCTGGGCCCAAAGATCTGCAAGGAGATGTGTATATTTATATTCTACTGTCGCATTTAAACATAGCAAACGGATGGTAGAATATATTCTGTCACAAATTCACAAGGGATAGTGCACAATGTCCTCTCCCAAACACATTTTGTAACAAGCAATGACAGCAGCTTTTAGATAATTTACTTCCTGTGCTCTGTGGCTGTCCGGCCAAAAAAAAACAACAAAAATGATGATCTGATATGACCCTTTTCCAATCTCCTATCCAAACTGACCCAAAGACCTTGTCTCTGCAATTTAAACATTATTTCCTTGTTTTCCTTTCTTATTTCTATTTCAGGGAATAAATAGCCCGTCATAATAACACCTGAAAAGTGAAATTATTGACACTTGGCGTACTATGTCCATTACCATCAGTTTTTTCTTCAGGTCATATATGAGATAAGGTTGACAATTAACCCCACCCTACTCCTCCTCATAAATTTGGGGTGGGAGGGATTTGTAAATGTAGATGGAGATTGTAGATTTTTCTAAAATTCTGTTTCTGCGAAGAAAATAATGAGAGGCCTGGCGCACGCTCAAGGAAGGTTTTCCTCTGAGCGTTTTTGAAATTTATTGAGATGAACAATGCACTTATGTGGCCTGGAGAAAACACTGTCTCACACTATCACTACTACTTAAATCACTTTCAATGAGTAGCAGCAGTAAATAAAAGTTCCTGGCTATCAAAACACTGGAAAAACCAGATATCCAAAGATTTACATCCCTCCTCTCATTTCTTCCTTCCTTTCTTCTTTTGATCCTCCCATCCCTCCTCTTATCATCATTTGTGTGTTCTCAAACTTTTGGTCAACATCATGCCAAATGTCTCTAGTCTTATTTTGACCAAGGATCTGAAGATGTAGTCCCTATCACTATCAGCCTGTTCTCTCTCTCTCTTTCTCTCTCTCCAATTTCCATTATTTAAACGCAACAATCCCTCAAGAATGTGATGACTTCTACTGAGTTGCTCTTCCTCTTCACCCCTCCCCTCCCCCACACCACCACCACCATCTTCTCAAGAACATGACAAGGACCTTGCTCTGAGCCAATCCTCTCCTTCATTTCCCATTAAATTACCTCACACTGCTGATAACTACTACTGACTCCAACAATCATCATAGATTGGGCATGGCAGACCAATGCATAATTAGGGAGGGCCTCTTTAACTACAAATGTACGAGACATTAAGGAGCCCTATCAGCAATCAACTCCTTGTTATAGGATACGAGACAGAGGTAATTATCATTGGCTATGCATAGTACCTGCATAAAAACCACATCTTTATGCAAAGCTGACAAAAGGGCTTATGTTGGTTTTCCCACCAAAAGTACTTCTTTTGCCAATTCATCATCGATATATATGTCAATACTTCTCTTCCAGTAAGATTAAGATATTTTTGCCAAACTGTAATTGCTCTTTATATGCTGACAGAAATTAACAACAATTTCGTTGAAGCAAGGAGTTCTATTCACACAGAAGCATTTAATTTTCTAAAAAGCACTGTAGCAAAGATAAGCCCTTTTGTCATAAAAAGAGCTCAGTGGTGGTGCGTCAGCAAGGATAGATGGGTCTAAGCCCCACCATTCAGAACTGGGACAAGAAGATCATAATGACGAGTTTATTCTCACCCCCCTCCTCAAAGATTGTGAAGGATACTGTTTATTTTAGCCCCATCAAGACACTTGATTACTTCCTCACCTCTTTAAATGATATAATCTCTGTTCTGCCAACCTCCCCCCCTCCCCCTACTAAGGCTGGGCAGCTCGATTCAAAAGATCGAGTTTTGTTCCGATCTTTTTGAGTCGCTTTAATCTGGCTCGACTCAACATTAATCAAATTAAATCTAATTAAGATTGTTTTATGACGTTTATGTTAAGGAAGTATTAGCAGTGTCAGCAGGAATTGGCTGGAAGGAGAAGGATCATGACTAAGCGTTAAAGTTTGGTTTGGTACCGTCGATGTTAATTTTGGGTAAAAAAGGGCTCTGATTTGTGAGATACTATGTGTGTGTGAGTGTGTGTACGTTTGTATGTGTGTTTATATGAATGTGAACATTTAGGGTGCCAGATGAGATTCAGTTACTTTAGAACTGATAGGCCCTATCCTAGACTGCTCTTTCTAATAAAATGAAACAATAAATGAATGACTGAAAAAAAAAAAACAACCCTGACGTAAAAATGAAACGGTCTTCGCTTCTATAGGAAAGATTTGCACTCCGAACCTTGTCTGTTAATATAGGGACCTTGAATGTATTGAAATTTAAATGATTGTAACACATACATTCAGGGCAGTATAATGATGTCTCTTGGCCTGTTGAAGAAGGTGTTTTAAACCAGATCTCATTTTTAATCATTAATGAAAGCTGCAAAATTGTCTTCACTGAGATTACGTTCTCAGTAAATGATACCACAGTCATCTTACTAATATCAACAAATGAAAACTACAGTTACCAAACAGTTTGTAGCTTGTTCATTTTGATGTATTTGTTCTGCATTTTGGGGTAGGCAAAGGCACTCGCAGATGGATGACAAATAAAGATCATATAATTAGAATCATGATTACCACATAAACTTAACAAAATAAAACCATGGCTTTTCAATGATATTTCAAAGTGGTCTAATATATAGATATTGTTCTCCATAACATAAAACCAATACATAATAAATTTTAGTGGCATGTTATTACTACCCAACATGTTTAAGGCGAAGGAGTTGTTTGAGAATAGGAGAACGAATGCTTTCGGTAGATTGGTGAAATTCACTGAAAAATTACAAAAATTTCAGTAAAGGTATACAGCTGTTAATTAGGTAATTAGACGAAAAAAGAATGAGTGGTCTAAGGTTTATGTGCTCGACTCACGAGCTGGGTGGTTTACGTTGTAGCATCCTTGGGAAAGACACTTTATACTTCCATTTCCTCACTCAACTCAGGTGTAAATGGGTACCTGGTTTTAGACCTGGGGGGACCAAGGCGCTGCCCTGCTGGTGACCAGCAATGACTTTCACTTCAAATTTATTAAAAGGCACATGATCTCATTACGATGAAAGAAAACAAGAAAGGAAACTGCTGTGCAGCAATGTGACACTTCTTTCATAAAATCAGGATAGCTGAAAAATAATAGTCTTCCTGCCAGTTGAAAGAAGACTTGTGTCGCCAGACTAGGGAACCATGATACCAGGCTAGGAAGGTGATCAGGACCTTCCACAACTCAAGTTTCATTAGCTACAGATATCAAAACACAAAATTTCCCCTGTACTTCTTCTTCTTCTTCTTCTGCATATCTCGACATGTCTCATAGAGTTATGATGGAGCTGACTTGCTTCAGATTGTCAGCCATTTTTTGCAAACCTGTTCCAAAACCCCATGACTGTAATAAAACGTTGATTTTATGGGCAAACAATTAAGTCATTGTATCTGAGATTTTGTGAGATCAGTTTAGTAACTTTTGCAGCCAAAAAAGTTATTTCATGCACCTCATGATTTTCAGTGGTGCATGAAGGTAACCCCCTGCCATTTCAAACACCTAACTCACACCAGAAAACAACTACTTATGAAAGATTTCCTCAAACAAAGTACATCATATACATAACTCAAGCTTTCATATGATATCAGTAACCTGGAATCTTCAATGTTTTCAGCGACTGCGCAATTCGCTCCTCAAATTTCTAAATCCCCTCTAAAAATACATTGAATGCACCCCAATCTCTCTCTTCTTTCCCACACTTCAAAGTGTGCACCACATGAGAAAACCTGAAATCCCTTAAAACAATTACAAATCCCCCCTCAACTTTATAGCACAAGGGGAATGTCTCCCCAACTCATATGATCTGGAAAATATCACAAGACATCTCTTGTCAAAAAGTGACTGAAGAGTGAAGGTTCATTTATTCTGACTGCAAGATATAGGTTTCTTTTTTTCATCTGTCATATATAGACATCCTCTATGGAGAACTGGCATCTAGAAGGAGATCTACTGGCTATTCCCAGCTGCAATACAAGGATGTCATGAAGAGAGACATGAAGACTCTGGAAACGGACATCAAATCCCAGGAGGGCCTTGCGGCTGATCATGCAAAATGGAGAGGCACCCTGACACAACACCTCAAGTCAGGGAAGGAAATGCCGACAAACGCTGCAGCAGACAAACGGACGCAGAGGAAGGAACACAGCAATGCCAATAGATTAGAGACCATATACACATGTGACTACTGCAACAGAGCCTGTCACTCCTGCAATGGATTCCATAATCACAAGCAACGCTGCCCAACCTAAACAGACAACCAGAACAGCTAAGATGCAAACCCATGGTCAATCTAGACCGACTGAGGCCCCCATGTTTTATACAGTTTTCCTTCACACTAAATAAAATTAAGCATAATTATGAATCGTGCCATCTCACTGACCTAATGCCATTACCATTGTTGCAGATTTGGTTTATAAATTATGCTCCCCACAAATATCCAGCCCTACAACTTGACGTACGCATAAATGTCAAGTGGAACCACTTTTAATTTTTCCCGGTTTCAATGATGCCACTTGAACAGCTTTTCTGAAAAGAGCACATAAGCTTTAAACATAGCATTATATTTGAAGAACAGCGAACACTGGCTTAAATAACTAATGATTTTGTACAATTGTTTGCCAACTGAATACAGGGTTTGTACAAAAATGTAAAAACTTTATACATGTAGTTGTTTTTCCTTGGCATAGTGGGTGTATGATTGCATTCTTGTAAGGGGAGACGGGGAACGGAAGGGGGAGAGAAGGAGGTGGCTGTCATTAAATCATACTGAATGCTCACTGTAATAATGCAACCTTCCCTAATTGACCTTTAATCTTACAGCTTCAAGAGTTCTTAAATATAAGAAGCACATATCTTATCTATAAATAATGAACTTGACTGCAGCAATAAATTATGTTAAGCCTTAATTTACTGCAATCAGCCTTTCCTTTTCTTAACCCTGACACTTTGGAAATAATAAAACCTGTCAAGAGTAAAACCAAGAGATCTACCTGGGCTCAAAGAACTCTTCACATCTATTCATTATGGAAAACTCTCAGTTTCAACAAGTTCAGAGATAATTTGTTTAAATTTTCAGCATATTATGGAAGCGGGAAAAGGACACAGCAAACCTCTCTTGGAGACCTCCAGCTATTTTTATGAACCTCTCTAATTTGTTAAAAGAAAATAAAAAAAAAAAGCATACATCTAGAGCTCAAGAAAAATCTACAGTTTCCTCCAGATAACGATTTATTTTATCAGTCTCTGCACTGAATATACTTGTTCTTCATGTATATAGAAGGAAATGTTTTGAAAATACTTAGCTCCCTGTCAGTTTGTGTACGCACAAATGCTCAGTGTGAACAACAGTAAGAATGTTACCAAATGACTTGAGAGTGGCCCAAACAGAGGTTAAGATTGTAAGTAAATAGGAATAAATATAAAATTTTTTTATCCACCCTGATGTCCAAACCCTAACTCACTGTTATATTCGCAGAGGTAACAAGTGTGCATGCCCACAGCCATAAATGTTTACTAAAATGATAAGAGCCTGGATTTTGAGAAAGGCTAGCAAGACAAAAAAAAAAAATGTTCCGCGCATGTCAATGCAAGGCTGTTCATAAAATTTATTAAAACAAACAAAAAAATGAGTCTCTTTTTCTTTTCTGGATCGGGTGAGTTAAGTCTTATTTTTTTCTGCATGAGTGCAAAAACTGTTTATGATAGAACTTCTGTCTGCATAAGTGCTCTCACTTTTGATTTGGCTGAATCAGCATACAAAAGAGTGACGACGTGGATGAAGACAAGGCAATGTGATATGATGCTTTCAAAAATTAATTAAAACAGTCTTAGGCTGTTTCTGAATTTATAGAAGTACTACATAGTTTATAGATTAAGGCCCAATCAGAATACAAAAGGGTGGTGAAAGGGACACAGGCAAGGCAATGCTGCAGAATGTAACAAACACATTTTGTATTGATCAGCGCTACGCTTTGAAAATAGCTTCAATCAGACTTAGGCTATTTTTTAATTTATAAGGGTACAATATTGTTTAAAATGAGATTAGGACCCAATCAACATACATGAGGGTGGTGGAGGGGATAAATTAAAGGCAAGGCAATGTGCTATGATGCGACAGTAAGATGGAACAAAACCATAGCATATTGTCACTATGCTTTGAAAATGGCTTCATTCAGACTTCGGCTGTTTTTAAATATGGCTACTGTGTTGTTTAACAGATCAAGACCCATGTTGACATGTTTAAGGAATTTAAAATGTGCCAAATACTTTTCCGCCAAAATTGCAGTTGCATAGTCTATACAGAGCGACTTTTTTCTGCTTTGCCATATAAATATTTTTCCTTGCTTTCTCTAAGCAGTGTGAAAAATGACTAAAGCTATTTTTCAAGAGACAATGACAATATTAAAGAGCTAGACGCACTCAGCCTCTATGAATGGAATACTGAATGACTGAGCGAATGACTATATCATGCATTTAGCTTTTCTTATGGTGCCCAACGACTTTGCTGTGCATGGCATCATCAAAGAAAGGACGACCAAGTTTGGAATTTTATTTTTTAAGCTCATGTTTGAAAAGGGTGGAATGGGTTAAGCAGTACAAATCTACTCAAATGTGATTAATGGAATTTTGGTGAATCAGAATACATACTGACCATTTTATAAGCTCTCTCCTGTTTGTTTGGTTAAAGCTGATGGCACTGGCAGAATTTTATGAATGATGCTTTTGGCATTTGCTGTGATGGAAAATAAACTTGCCATGTCCTTGATCAATTCTCATAATACAGATCTGGTTGAAGTGTAGACAATACGGACAAGTTGCGTTATGATACTTCCCCACTTCTATCTTGTTGCAGGTTGGACCTGATTGCACTCAAGGACTTAACTTTTGACTTTGTGCTGAATATGGTGATAAAACCTTTATAAACACAGATTTGTTAATGATTCAGGAACAAAAACATCCAAGACAAATATCTGGTCAGAGAATAATTGCTTGCCATTAAACTTCCTATAAAACCGAAAGGGGAATTAAATTGACAAAGAACTTGTCAACAGCTATTCTCTCATCAAAGCAAGTGTACTGGGACTCCCAGGGTAGGAGGGGGTGGAGGGCAATGAAACTGACAGCAGAAACTTTTTTACACCCCCACCCCCACCAAACCCCCTTCCTACAAGTAGGTGAAAAGGGTGGCATTAGCTCTCACACTCCTGCAGAAAATTACACACATTTTCACTCTCTACTTTAACACATACTCCAGACAGCCATGCATGTACACACACAATACACAGAGCAAATTGCTTGGTATCTGAGAGACTACAGGAATATGCTTAAAAGTTTAACTGGCAATGTCATAGAGTGAAGCCACACTTTGGAACCTTATGGGGCACCCAAAGATCAAGGATGTTGACACCTCTGGTTTGGCCAAATCTGTATTTGTACCATATTTTTATTTTTTATTTTGGTTTTTCAATTTGCCTTCAAACAAAATTTATAGAGTGATCTGACACATTTTTACAAAGTTCATTCACACAGAATGAGCATTCCCATTATGAAGGCTGGCTTAACAGAAACTTTTTACACAATATGTGGTCAACCTCCCTACCTAATTCAGACCACACCTCACTATATCCAAGTGAGCCACAGCATGCTAAGCCTAAAGTGACACACCACATTTGTGCAATGCACCGCAATGAAATAAAACAAGCTTGTATACTGCACTGCCGACAAATCACTCTGCTTGAAGTGGACTGTGTGATACCACAGTACACTTCTTGAATAGAGGGAGGATGTAGGGGTCAGGTGAGATAATGAATGTAATTTAATCTCATTCCCACCTCAAGACATGGCATGGTTTTTCAGTCTTTAAATCCCCTGATATCCTAACTGATTATATCAGGCAAATGATATATTATATTCACTATGGTAACACCTTATCCATGTTAGTAAAATGGTATGAATCTGTACAAGGGTAAACACAGTCAGCCCAGAATTCACCCTTTTCTTTTAAGACAGATATCGGCATCGCAAATAACTAATAAAAAGAAGCCAAACTGAGCCAGCAACAACCCACAGTCGCAGTATAAATTGTTGTGAATATGGCATGAAAGATGTGGCGTTATTTAATCATGCTGAAGATGTCTGACACAGCCTCTTTTTAAAGCTCTTGTGAAAACTGCAATACTCTGCTACCCTACTTGAAAACAATCCTCAAAAGTTAGCATCCATCCATGTTATCTCTGTCTCCCATACAGAAGCATGATAACACTCTTAGAAAATAAACGCATTTGCCTTCAAGTTCAAAGTTCCAATGCCAGGCTATTGCCTGCTCACCCGACTAGACACTCTCATTACCCCAGCAGGCCTGATCACTTTAAAGAACTTTGTCAATTCAAAAGTGGAAAAAAACATTAAAAGTAAATTTTGTATGAAATGGTGTTCATAAAAAGAGTCTAGTCTTCCCCACTGTAAAGATTTTCAAAGTCAATCTTTCTACACTTCTATGGTGGAACTTTTTTACACTTTATTTACAGCCACAACATAACTTAACACTATTTCCTGCTTAGAACACTCTTATTCAACAGTTCCAACTGCTTTCTTTAGGCATTTCTTCCTTACAAAAAGCACTCTGGATAAAAAGCACTCTGAATAAAAAGCATTCTGGATAACACACACACACACACCAAAAAAAAAGTCCTAAAATGGTTGGTCCAATGGCCCAAAGGCTGATTGTGTTATAAATGTAAGTTCTATCTCTCAGGATATGTGAATACGCCTCAATCTGCTAAACTTGGAAGAAACTGGTCGGAGAAAGAACTTCTGCAAGGATTTCTATGCAACACTTTCTGGTGTGACTGCTTCATTTATTCCTACTGTTTCTCTGTGCTATTCTAAGAGTGAGACCAAGACTCCTCAGTTTCAGTAAGGCAAATTTAATATTAACCCTCATGATGCAGTGATATTTACCGTGCCCTCGCTACCATAGTATTAAACGCATCACTCAACCAACCTCTACCTGTGGCGATAGTATTTATGCAGCCGTGCACATCCTGGCAACGGGTCATAACAATTCTTGCATGCGGATGAAAAAATAATACCCTTTTTAAAACAATGCTTGTGCTTGTGCTGTACACATACATCCATTCACATTCATTCACATTCCAGATAAAATCGAAAGGATACTCAAAGGGGAATGACTCATTAGTTAATTAGGATGACTGGAAAACTATTTATGAATAATTTTTTCTCTAACGCACTCCAGAAGTTGTGAAAACAAGTGAACTTTCAAACATGCTTACAGTCACTCTCAGTTTAACTGAAAACCAAACACATATCCTTATGAGCAAAAATGAAATGTGTATTGACACACTGTCTTGACTGTTACGCTAGTGTATTAAGTTACTTTGCTGTGCTACGGGACTGTTTCCCCCTACTGGAAATAAGATGTTACAATTATATATGTGAAACAAAGGAGAACCGTTGAGAAACTGGCCGTTTTTGTGCCAGTCTATAAAAAGGAGCGTTATCGCCTCTGTTTACAATTAATGGTATCACACTGTCCTAATAGATGGCTAACACAGTACCCCAATCCACCTCCACGTGGACTTTTCTAGAGCACACGATCAACCTAGTTATTGTAGGTGTGTTTCAATCTACAGGGATTATATTACAAATGCTAACACAACAAAAAAAGTGCATATAATAATAAAAAATACCGTGTCCAATTTCCTATACAAGAAATGGAATGCTTTTATTAATACAGTTACGAAGCCGTTTTTTGAAACGAAAACATGGATTTTTGCAATCCAGTCCAATACAAAGGCATTGTTTACATCGGTCAGCTGACGGCCAGGCAATGTGCACCGCTTGCTATAACCTAGTAAAACTAAGTCACACAGCCAGCAATCTGCGTAACGCGTGGTCAGCTAGCGCTACCACTCAGTGTGAGTGTTAAATCATGATACACTTGTAAACAAAATTAACAAACCAAATAAAATTCATTTCAACCTGGATGTTCATCTACTCTTAAAGTTGACTTACTTACCCAGTCTACCAGATCTGACACCACGCAATGAAAAGTGTGTGTACAGTTGATGATGAGAAAGGATTTCTATATGTGGTAACTCCTACAACTATGGTCAGTACCTTAATTCGGAATAACGTACTAATACAATCCTAACCCTAACCCTACCCCCTAACCCTAATCCTACCCTTAACTTAACCCTAACACTAATGCCCATCGAGACAGGAGCATCAGTCGAAGCGAGCGCAACTCCTTATCACCAGTTACCTATGGAAATCCTCCCAACGAGGAAAATACCATTTAACTTGAGGAACCATAAATTGAATACCATGTGTCAGAGTGTTACTATTTTACTTTACTATTAAATTATAATTGTTACTCTCCTGTCTCCAGTCTTCACTCTTCAGTTAGTCCAGACAGGGAAACATATCCAGTTGGTTCAGTGTTGCCACAAGCCAATATATCCTAAAGACAATAAAAGTCTATTGGTAAAAGTCATGCAATTCGAAAGCCACACCCATGGATGCTCACTGCATATTTTACAATTATATCATGTAACATGACACCGCTACCTACACACACAGCGATGCCCGAGGCTCTTCTTGTTTTAACTTCAGCACCGACGCGGAAGGGATAAACAATTTGCCCTTTGCAAAGCGAATGTATGAATCGTATGGACTGAAATAGACTTTACATACCTCAGTCACCACAAATCACTGTGATCGTGCAAGAAAAGAGCTAAGGGATCATGCTTGAGCTCTATTTTTTGCAATGATTCGGGTGTAGTTATCCGACTATTTTGGTTTCCTGCTTTCCTTTTCCCTACACTACTTCCGCTTCTTGTGATGTGTAAAACGTCATCACTTTTAGGGAGTCAACAAAATGCGCCGTGGAATTTTACTTTGGCCTTTTTACTCGTTCCTTGGCCAATTCGCGCGTGAAATATAAACTTTAAATTGAGTCAGCTGTTTTGCAACGCCTCTGGACTGTGTTTGTTTCGTCCCTGCAATTTGACAAAATGGCAAGCCACACTCTTTCCTTAAGAAAGGAAGTATCAGTCTCTAGGCAAGCCAAGATGGCAGTGACTAATGCGGAAGAGACAGAAAACAATGCACTGGCTTGCGAGTAGTGTTTGCTATACTTATATATTTATTTCATTCATTAGCATACATACCGCCGTTGATTCTTGCCACATACTCCTCCGACACAACGCCGTTAATAAGACGTTCTACTCACAAAAACTGAAACCGTAGATCGTTGCCGCCATGTTGCCGAGGTTTGATGATGATACGTCATGGCCAGTGAACATTTATTTTTTTTTAAAATTTTTTGTAGACATCTAGAGAAAAATCATTTCTGTACAGAAAAGTGTTGATTGTATGGGTGAATTGGAACTACTTGTAGATAGATTTAATTTTTGTGAGGCGGGAAGGTAGAGGGGGAGGGGACGCAGTGACCTGCTGCTACTTCAAAAAACTATATTACATCTCGGGCCAGAATAATGAGGTGTGTGGAAGAATTTTTCTTTTAATGATAGCAAACGTATAAAAGATTCATCTCTTACGAATAACTTGATTTTGTTTAATAGTGGCTCAAGCCTCATTTAAAAAAAAAACAAAAAAAAACTGCAAAATATGTTTTCCCCTCTACATGTGTTTGAATCCATATTCATTCTCACTGGGAAATTTATTATTTGCCAACATTCCAAAGGTGAGCAGTCAGGGAAGTATGTCGACAGGGTCACGGGTGAACACTAGGCTCGTACGTGGAAATTAGGGAACATATTCAGGCGGCAGGTACTTAAGAATAAAATTGCTGTGGAGTTAGCGTCCTTGTGGTGTAGTGGTAGCACGGTCAGACTTGCACTCTGAGAGATCCTGAGTGCGATTCCCGGATGGGACATGAAATTTTCTAGTGTAGGTTTTATCGACCCTTTTCCTCAAAAGTTGTCTTTCACGTAATATAGTAGAATGCCCTAAGATAATATGTAACAGTAGCTAATAAAAATTATCAAACACGGCTCACATTCCTCTCTTAATAATGCTAGAAATATCAGCCGGTTACACATGGACTGTGATAGACCAGGAATACATAAAATGCGTCAGACATTGTTATTGCCCTCAATGCGCACTCTACCAACCAGTGAGTGGTCGACAAAATATGTTGTAGAGATAGCAAATATTTTCCATTACCATCCTAGGCTGTCTCAGAAACTCCAAGAATAATAGTTATAAGTAATATTAGGAAATGCAGTGTTTAGAGTTCATAGAATTACTAGTGAAAACCATACTTTTAGGTGGCCAGAAAGGAGGGGATAATAATAAAATAATATGGTTCCAGTACAAAATTTATTATTAAGTGTGAGAGAGAGAGAGAAGAGGAGAAAGAGAGAGGGAGCGAGAGAGAGGGAAAGAGAGGGGAGGAGTGAGAGAGGGAGAAAGAGAGGGTGGAGAGAGAGGGGAAGAGAAAGAGGGGAAATAGAGAGAGGGGAGAAAGAGAGGTGGAGAGAGAGAGAGAGAGAGAGAGAGAGAGATGGGGAGGGGAGGGAGAGAGATGCCCTAAGGGATTCGCTGTACTCTTTTCTTTCTTTTTGTTTTTAAACCTGCCGTCTTCTAGGTACATCATTCATTTCCTTTTCCTGCAGCCATGAAAAGGTTTACAATGTTACTAAGCTCTTTGGCTAAGGGAGGAAGGAGGGGGAAGATGAAAAGGAAATAGAAGATCAAAAGGCCTATAATTTGGTGTAAAGAAGGGAAACGAGCATCAAGGGACTTAATTAAAATTCAATATACATCAAGTTTAATTATTTTCATCTTCAGCTCTACAGCCTGCGGCTATTGTGGATTATGGAGCAGCCAAGGCAATGCAAGCGATTGGGCCCAAACACAAGCCTGCGTCCCTTTGGCTGGAATAATGCAATGTCAAGAAAGTGATCGACCAAGTAAAATTGATATTGATTCCCTGTAAGTGGAACTTCCGTTCTTCTGACCGCCACAATATTGGATTGGCAGCGGACTCACATTTATAGGAAAACGAACGAATGTCAGATTGTGCGACTCGCGGGGACCGAGGTGGGGTAGGGCGGGTAGCTAGGTAATAAAGTGAATTTAAGTCTCAAATTTGACAAAGTTTAGTCTACTGGCGGATTGTTCATTATTTTACTATATGCTATAAAACTCTTCCATAAACATGTAGGAGTCACATATTTAGTAAACTTCAGGAAGTGGGGGAAGAGGGGAGGAGGTGGAGGTGATCAGATGGGAAAGGAATTTAGGGAGCTTTGGTGGAGGGTGAAGTGGGAACTTCAGGCGAGAGAGGCTTGTAGTAGTAAACACCTTTTCAATGGGTAGGAAACAAAAGTGAAAAGTGGGCGGAGAAAATTTTGGAAAAAAGGGTTNGGGGGGGGGGGGATGTCATGCACTTAATATTATGTGGCTGCTGTTTGTGTATGGCGAAAAGTCCCCAATACCCAAAGGCTCTGATCTTAAGTTGAAAATTCTGCCTGCTGATCCAGTTTTCCGTCAATCCAGCAGGCAGGCACAATAGAGCCTAAACATCAGATTGTTCCTCACACGTCAAAAGTCATCTTTCAGGACTGTAAACAAGGAAACCTTAACTTATAACCTATCTGTATATAGAGCCTAAACTTAAGGTAATTTCGTACTGCTTGAAATGACACCATTGTCATAAAGAAGATAAATGGAAAGCCCAGGGAAGGAGGAATATAGCAGAAAAAATGAATAAAAAATATTAGCCGATATTAATAATTGCCACAGTTCATTAGTTCGTGACGAGTACTGGCCTCTCACCGGAGAGGTTGACAGGTCAAAAAATCACAGTTGATCACCGACAAACGACACCGCATGGCGTCCTGTTGGCTGGCAACTAATCACGTGACATTATCGATTCCGGTAAAATGGCGGCTGTTTACAGTCGATACGGAGGAGAATGGAAAGTTTAGAAAGATGACCCTAAAGTTAATTTAACGTTTTGTGGACTAATAAAAGAGTGTGAGAGGTATGGAAAGCAAGGCATAAACTTGAAGCGACACTTCTGTTTAGAGTTTTTTACCGTGATGTAACTTTTGTAAAACTTTTAGAACTTATTTACTTCTCTAGACTGTGTCAATTGTCAACATCTACGACTTTGCCTCGGATATTACGTTTTCAATTGATCTGGCATCATCAGAGAAAAAGTTTGCCTGTTTTATGGGAATGCACACTTAGAGAGAATGAGAGTAATTATCCTTGGACCATTGTAACTCAATAAATGATGGAGTTGCACTGTCTAAGTGCAGTGTGCTGAAATTTTTCTAGGCCTGGACTTCTTAGTCTTAGAATTTGGATGACTGCATCAGCTACATTGCTCAAATGTTTTGCAGCTCACAGTGATCAGCTGTGTTAGTATAGACTAAGTCATGGCTTTTTTATGATGGAAAATTTGACTTGTGTAGCTTTTGTGATATTGTTATCCCCATTTACCAGGCAATATATACAAGCAATTTCATGTTTTATAATTCTGCATTACAATAGAATAGAAAACACAGAGTTATGTAACATAGCTACAAAATTGATGTTTACAATTATTCTAACAAATACTGTTACACAATGAAATATTTGATGATCAGATTTATGCCTATCCAGATAATTGGCAAGTTTAAGCAAACAAAAAAACCCCAAAATTACTTAACTGAAGTGATGAAGATAATACTAATAGCGTAACACTAATGGTGTTCACAGGTGGCACTATCTTAGGATTCACCATGAACTACATTGGTAGTATCTCCATCCTCGACCGAGGAGATGCACCAGCTCAGGCTGTCATTGACCGTAATGCACGGTCCTTGGCACAGAGAGTTGCTGATGAGACCAGAGATGAGCTTAACAAAGTTATGTCACGTGTACATACGGTAAGTTGAAAAAAATGACATAGTGATTAACTGTAGTAGCACTAAGCATCTGTGGTCCACACAATGACCTTACTACACAACCCAATAACTGATGTCTTATTGTTTCATCTGGAAATATTACTGCTTCTCTGACTATAAAGCAGTGTACAAGTTAGTCACTAGCGTCTCTCGAGTTGCCATCAGCATACAAAAAACTTCTATGCTCACTTTTATAGAAGTCAAGTATCAGTTAGAATTTATTTGATGTTTGGTGTACAAGGATCAAGAAAATTATCTGCCTCTAATATTGCAAAATAAGGCACTGGGTTACTTATCAGCTGACCAACTTCTAGTGGGAATGTCAGTCAACAAACTAGGTAAGCCCCCTCCACTTTCCCCACCCCTCCCCACAATGTCCAAACAGTCAGCCACACAACCAACCAACCAACCAATCAACCAACCAACCAACCAACCAACAAACCAACCAACCAACCAACCAACCAACCAACCAACCAACCAACCAACCAACCAGTCACCCAGTCAGCCACCCAGCCAATCACCCAACCAACCAACCAACCAACCAATCAACCAACCAACCAACCAACTAACCAACCTACCTCAACTGCTTATACAAAATGATTAATTTAGTCAGTCTGTCTGTCAGGCTATCATTGAATTATTCTATAAGAAGAAATGTGGATGATTGATTTTTGAGTGAATGGGTGAAGGAGTTGAAATAATAAATTATGTGTGAGAGAATAAATAAATATGAAAGCATATGTGAGTGGATGAATGAAACAAGACATTCAGATATTGTCTTTCTTACTGCAGATCTACAGTGCAATGGATACAGTGGAGGATGTATACATGGGCCCATCGAATATGGAATATCTCAATGATCTGGTTAGTTTCATCCCTTAACAAGCTGTATGAAGGTTTTGTTCCATAACTCTTGATGTTAATAATTTTCATTTTGAGTCATGTTACTAATCTGATCAGTTGTACTTGTTAAATTTCTCATTTCATCCTTGTAGCGAGCAAGTGTCAATCAGTATTGGCATGTAGTGAAGAGGCACTGAATACAATAGCTTCTCCTTAGAAACGCCACTGACGTTGCTAATCTAATTCACAAACCAAGTCCGCTGTGCAAGAAACAGAATATTTCTCTATTGGTAACAAGGTGTAACCAGCAAATAATTCACAATGCACAGACCATAACAGCCAACAACTCAACTCTCTCACTCTCGTGCCTTTTATAATAATTTCAGTAGAAATTCTGGAATAAATGACGTCATCATCATATGATGCGCCCAAACAAACATGCTAGTCTAGAAGGTACGAACAGCAACTTCTATACTAATTAGAATCAAAACATGTTGATCGCGGCCCCACTCGAACCCTTGGGAAGGCTAATACTGCATTTACTCAAAGCACTATACGGTTGAACTGACCTTGACACTAGACAGTCTCAATACTAGCGGGCGTAACGCACTGCCGCCCTAGTTAAAAGAGAGCAAAACAAACCAACTGATCCCAACAAGGTCAGCCGCTACTAACTGCAACATTCTCGAATCATGAAGGACCGGAGCCGGGGTTCAGGACTGTATAGCATGGGGGGNGGGGGGGGGGGGGGGGGAGGAGACACTAGCCCAAACAAACAACAAGCATCACAAATGTTACAATCCTCATTCTAATTTTATTATATTTAACTAATTTTGTATAAAGGGTATGATTCATCATAATATCAAAGAAACAGAATTGTGTGGAATGGCAAACATTCCTTGATGTATACTGGTAGTGAAATGCCAAGTACATATTCTAAATATATGCCAACCAAACACATATAAAGCAACACTGGTGGAGGCGGTTTGTGGAGGAGGCATCATCACCATTGTTATTTTCAATTACACATTTGACTTTACTTAATTGCAAGCCAGATTATCACAATTTCTGCTTAATCTCAATATTTTGCACATTACAAATAGCTTTAATTCTCTATAAAAATAACTGTAATTCCATAATTCTTGTTCTTTGCAACTTTTGCTATGGTCACAAAGAGTTTAAATCAGGCATTACTGCATAATCTCATTTCACATTAAACAGTCTTTCTCACGAGTGGGAAGGGTGATGGCAGTGAATAGAGCTTCAACATATTCTTGTTACCATTATCACCAACCCTGTCATCATCATTTATCATCCTTAGTATAGTCATCAGTTTCATTCTGAATTATATACAGGCTGAGCTGGAAGCAATCCTTAAAGATGAAATAAAAAAGAGACAGGTATGTGAGTTACTGCTTCATGTGGTTGCAATTGTTGCTGTCAATGTCACATATTATGCCGGTTGTAATGGAATAGTAATGATGATGGTGTTTGGTAAACAGTTATTGATTTGTGTCATGAATGAACAGATTCCAGCGAAATTTTCTGGTAATCTCTCCTTGTTTTAGAAAGATATGTTGCTGGCCGTGTTTTAGGTTTTGAGCTATGTATTTTTAGCAGTACATGCAGTTCAAGTAAATGATAGCTTGAGTGGGCATTGGCAGGCACAGTGGAATTGAATCAGTAGTGGGCACTGGCAGGCATTATGGCAGTGAATATATGCAAAACAACTAATCAACAACAACAACAGCAACAACAAGCAAAACAAAACAACAACAACAAAAACAGCAACAACAACAATATTTCATTCTTTTGGATCATGTTATCCCATTGAAAATTTCTTTATGATGTCAATGATTATGTTCTATAAAGTAGCCTCCTTATTGATAGCAAAGATTGTGATAATTGTGGAAGTGATGATAGGGATAGTTTTAGTGATGCTGTTATTGTTGTCATCATGTTTATTGCTGAGGCAGCTTTCAGTTATATTAAAGTTATATTTCAATTATGGCTGTTATATTCTAACAGTATCAGCAACAAGTCACTGTATTCATAGTGGGCTACCAGGATGTTTGTCATCAGAAACTGAGACTTCTCCAACAAGTTAATGAGGTGAGTTGCATCTTTATATCTGTTCATCCATCTCTCTCTCTCTCTCTCTCTCTCTCTCTCTCTCTCTCTCTCTTTCTCTCTCTCTCATATTGTACGCTTTCTCTTTCCCAATCCTGCCTCTAACCCTAAATCAAGCAATAGATAGGATAGTCCTGAGATATCACACATGAAGAAAGTCAAACAGTCAAATGTGTCAAAGTGTGCCAGGGTCTAGTAGTATAAGCAGGCTTAACTTTAAGATTTTTAGGTTTGCGCATAATTTAAGGATGCTATCATGGGATTCCCCTAAGTACCTTTGCTGATGATTAGGGACACCCGGACAGGAGTCGAACACCGGAAGTCCGGCAAAATTTTGTAAACGAAGTCCAACAGTTGACCTTGAATCCCTGAATTCACGCAGCCTGATCCGCGGAAGGGATATAGTGCGGTGGCAAATGCAACCCTCTATTAGTTACACATTAACACGGATAGTATGTCTCATGAAACATTATTCCGAGACGGACAAAGAAATTTAAATCACACGGTCTACCCTTGTTTGTTCCTGCGATTTGATGAAAAAAGAAAGCCACATCCCTTCCCTAGCAAAGAAAGTATCAGTCTCTAGCAAGCCATGATGAATGCAACTAATGCGGAAGCGACAGGAAACAATGCTCTGACTTGCGATTGACGTTTGCAACACTTATATCTTTGCCTCATTCATTAGCCTACGAACCACCATTGATACCTGCCACATTCTCGTCCGACACAAGGCCGTTGTTAGATGTTCTACTTATAAACTTGAAACCGTAGATGGCTGCCGCCTTATTGCCGAACTGTGTCTTCCGGATTTGTACAAAATACGACAGATTTCCATTAAACCCCTAGTAGGTGTGCACTCTTCCTCATTGTAATTGGCGCGAACAACCAAACGCCTACCCTTTGCTAAGGACTGCCCTCGGAATACAAGGAAGGGGTGTGGCTACCCCTTTTGTCAAATATGCAGGGGCTAAACAAACGTAGCCCTGACAGCCAGAACATAACATCCGTTAAGACGGAAACGGATAAGCCGGATCAAGTCTGGCATATGACTGTGGCTCATACACTGCAGGTGGTTTGGGGAGTGCCTCGATTGAGAAGATCTCCTGATCGTAGGTCAGGGAATTTGGAGTGGGCGCTGGATCACCTGGTATACTGTACTTCCGGTAGGGTAACTGCGGTTTCAGGCTTTGCCCATTCAATCCAAAGGATGCGCTTTCATGCTGCTGCTGCTGCTGTTCCTGGGCCTGCTGCTGCATAGGCGATTGTAGCAGCTCTTGTTGGAGCTTGCGTTGTTGTTGTTGCTTTTGATGCCGTTGTTGTGTATGTCCCTGTTGCGCCGCAAGATGGTTGTGACGTGGGTTTGGCTGCAGGTTTGGCGGTTCCTGGTTCAGGTTTGGCAGCTGTTCTACGGCTTGTATCTTACAATTTACTTCGTTGACAGAGCGTTGCAAGAAGTATGAGCTGATGCCTGCAACAAACGTGTATAACAATGACAATGTGACGGCGCATAGATCCATTGTTCATGCAATACCAGTTCAGGTGACTTCACTACATGCTATGCAGTTTCTTATATCTTGTTTTATTCTCTAAAGAGCCATTATACGTGCGCATATATAGATCATAATTATACTGCTTGTTACCACGACCACCTCCAAGGACTGCTGTTATTACTATAAATATTGTTATAAATGCGACTGCTTTATATATAGTATTAATACTTTTATTGTTACCATCACTATGATTACTGCATTAAGATCAACAGCAACAACAATAGAAATTATCATTACTACAGTTCTGGTAACCACTTTTGCTGCTGCTTCTATATGCTGCTGTTGCTGCCGCCGCTGCTGCTGCTGTTACTACTACGATATTACCACCATCACCATCATCGCTGCTGCAACTATCACTATCACTAGTATCACCACTTTGCTAATACTACCACATCACCACCACCACCACCACTACTACAACTGCTATTACCACTATTACCATTATCAGACTACCTCCAATACTACTCTTACCACCACTACCATTACTATCACTACTATTTTTACTACTACTACTACTACTACCACTACTATTACTACTATTACTACTACTACTACAACAACTACTACTACTACTTCTTNATATCTTTAATCTTTAATGTTTATTGTATTTCTGGTTTAAAGCAACTGCTAACATTAATCTTCAAGTGCTGCATTTATAAGAATTGAATTGGAAGCAAAGTAAGTTGTACTGTCTCCCCTTTCATTTCCTTGGTTCAGAATATGTCCTTTTAGCCCTTCTTTCTTAAATGATTTTTCTCCTCACCCACCCACACTATTAGATTTCAGCATTTTTTTTCCTGCCCAACCGAAATCCACATCTGATGTGACACATTTTTGTTTTATTTTTCTTGCTGTCACCTAAGTCCACCTTTCATTTCTAAGCCATTTCTCTATCTTGCAATCTGCACTGTCATTCTGAAAACTGTGATTCTAGAGAACTGATTGGTATGTTATATCTTTGTGAATTGAGCCTATTACAAGCAGACAGTGACCAGCAAATTTTTTGCCCTGTCACTGTTTTGTCATGGATTCACTTCTTCTGCATGTTGCTAATGTTTGTGGCAATCATATCACCATCACGCTATGGTCTGTACCAGCTTTTTTGGCATATGCCAACAACACACCATATTCTGTGCATGATTTTATGGCCTATGTCACCATCACTTCAAGGTCTGTGCCCAGTTTTGTGGCATATGTCATCATTCATGCCATGGTTTGTGCCAGCTTTTGTGGTTTTGTCCATCTCTGACTCCTCATTTTGTGGCACTGCTTTTTGCTGCAGCTTACCAACAATGGTTGTCATAAATTGCCTAATTCAGGATAAGGTTTGATTGAATCAATTTTCTATATCATTCCTAAGAGTGAGGCTTATACTGATTTGTTAAGAAAAAGTGAAACAATAAATTTTGTCAACATTTCAGTCATATGTGCCTGGCCATTCTTAGCTGCGGAAAAAAAAAAATGTTCTTTAAACAGATAAAAACACCTGAGGTTTTCTGATATGTCAGTAGAGTGACAACTTGCCATTCTAAGATTGTTTCAGTTTTATGTTAGGCTAATCTGATTAAAAATGTGATTCAATCCCAGTGATGTTAATGTATGAAGTTTAATGTGTGTTTAGATCAAGAACTGTTTGTTGTTGTTACTGGTCTCCCTTTGCTCTCTATCCTCATTCCCCATCTATACTACAATTTTGCCTCATTTTTTCCCCCTCTTTTCAGTGCTTTTCTTTTCTCTTTCTTTCTTTCTCTTTAATTTTCATTTGTTCTTTTCTGTTGTGACTGGCATGTTCTGTCTTCAGTGAATACCTTCATTGCATTAGAGAGATGTTTGCCTCTCCAGCCCAACTACTAAGCAAGGAATAAGCAACTAAGCTGTGTATGCTTAATGCAGTAAACTGAGGAAATAAAATACATCTAAATGCGTAGTAATGAATGTGTATGTTAATATAGATGACATAAGTTGTGTATGATGAAAATGTCAAAATGTGATAAAGAATGTGTTCAGGTGTGCATAATGAATAAATCTGACGTACATGTGTAATGTGTGTTATGAATGTATCTAAATGTGAGTAGTAAATGGCTGCAAATATCAGTAAATCACTCTGAGGCGTTTTTCATGCATTGCAAGCCACAACTCCAACAATCAGTACTTTCATTTTCTGCTTTTTCTTTTGTCAGAATATATGATTAGCTGATATGGTCTATTATATTGGCTTTTATTCACTGATTCATATTTTAGTTTTGAAAGCATGATTTGATGATGCAGCCACACTATTGTTTACATCTACATGTTGCTTAATTCAAAAGTAAAACGTTTTTTAGAGTTGATCAATGAAAAACAGTCTGTAAGGAATGTGCCTAAATGTGTTTTAACAAATATATCTAAAATGTGCATTTATGTCTCAAAATGCCCTTCTCAGAGGAAATGGACCAGAACCGAAGTAAGTCTTCTAACAAAGTGTATTTTACACAATTTGATACAGACACTAATACATTTTCTATTTGCTTGATATTATGAATCTTATGTCATATATAATTTCATGTTACACACTGAAGACTCTGCTTATCATATGTTCTATGTGTTATACCCAATATCATATGGAACATGTATTTATAAACTGCCATGAAACCAATAAAGAGACAGAGAAGAAAACAGACAATCAATCTGCTTTAGTGGGAAAGAGTTTATATAATTGCAGTGGAAGTGTGAAGGGATTAGAGTAGTTTATATAATTTGTTTTTCTTTTATTATAATTTTCTTAGCATTGTAATAGCCTTTTTTTTTCTTGGCACAAAAATATTTTGTGTGCTCTTTGACTCATACATACAATCATATGACTGCAATCCTCAAACTCACTAAAAAGCTCTAGAAAGTATTTGATTATTTCATTAAAATTGGCTGAGTACACATTTTATATGTTGATGCACTGTGCACACATTTTACTTCAACTGATGTGCACTTTGAAGTGTGCAGCACCAAACTTTCATAAGATGTGTGAATGAGCAATTCATTTAAATTTTTATATCACAGATTATGCTAATCAAGAGCTTGGATTTATATTTATACATAAGCACATTGTACTATTTCACTTTACTAGTTGGAAGATCAAATTCATGTTTTCCTAATTCATTCATTCATTCATCCATCCATCCATCCATCCATCCATCCATCCACCCATCCATTCATTCTTTGTTATTATAATTTATTCTTCTTTGACAAGCTTTTCTTACACATAGATGTTTACGGCGAAAATGTTGTTTTTTACAAAATGATTTATCAATAGGAGGATTATTTTTGAATTGGCATTGTTTGTTTTCCACTAGTTTATAGTTAGAGTAGCACTTTGTTATTTGAAAAGGACTGCGGAGTAAAGGAGTGAGGAAAACATACAGACCCTTTATTTTGTGCTGCAGTATTGAGTAGCTTCTGAGGAAAGAACATGGTGATTAATGGGGATGGGCAGATATCCTCAGGGGCCTATTCTTTGCAACTACTACTCTTAGCAACTGTTGAGCTCATTGTATTACCCCCATCCATTAGTTTGACCCTTGGCATGATACAGGACGGGCAGCACTGATCACTGTCTTTGATTATGATACCACAATATTTTGAATGATGGCCATACATTTTTTTCCCAAATGTTGTTTTGTGCAAAAGAAGGAAAGTTAATGAAAACTGAAAGCCTCAGTATGTGGGGGTTTTGTGGAGAATGGGGAACATGTGAAATTAATTTTTGCTGCTGCATGATACAGATATTCAGTTGCAATGATGCTAGCGTGTAAGTTCTTCTGTTAAGCCTCTTTAGAACATAGTAGGTGAAGCCCACATTTGTGCATTATCTGTATCAAACCATGTGTGTGAAAATTGCTACTCAATTGTTGTTTTCTTCTTTTGAGTTTTCAGTATGCATACACATGGCAGTGCATATTAAAACTGATATGTGCATAATACCTGGAAGCAGGTTTCATTCATTACATGTGAAAACATGCATTTAAAGGCATGCCCTAGTCTTCCTATACATGGATGTGGAAGAGCTAGCCACCCATCAGTGTAGCCTTTCATTCAATATATGACTATTGCTCTGTGTAAAAGTTCAACTTTGAAACATCAGCCAAGAGTTCAGATGGTCCATGTATAGATGCACAAGACGGAACACCTGCTTTGTCTAGAAGAGGTCCAACTTTCCCCCAAGTATAAGAGGGTCATTGAAACAAAATTGAAAAAATGTTGTGCAGATAGATAGTGTTTTAATCAATTTCATTTGTTATTGCAGAGGGAGAAAGAAAATAGAAAAGGCTTTACAACAAGCCAAAGAAGAAGTTAATGGTCTCAGTGAGAAACTGTTAGCGTTACAAACAGGTAAGTTGATTAGTTTTTTTTCTACTTTATTAATTTCGTCACAGTCATAGGCAGATCAATTATCTCAGAGTTAAGCAATTTGCAAGCTGGGAAATGTTTGTGTTTGCTACAGCCCAATACACCAATCAGATGTTACAGATATAGAAAGTCACAAAGTGACTCAAACATAATTATCTCAATCCCTTTCAGTTGCTGTGTTCCTATTTCTAATTCTGGCTTTCGGATATGTATCCACTTGCCTTTCTTTGTATGTCTTAAACTTGCATTGTCAGTCTTGAAAAAATGTTTAACACGAAACGTTGACTGTTTTGTTAATAAATTCATTATAAAATTTTCAAAAAATTTCATGTCATTGGGCAGAATCATATTTAGTTTTAATGATATAGCAAGTCACAAAGTGATTAGTTCACAAACAGCAACAAATAATTCAAGAGATCTCAGCTGTATCAATCTAGGTCCTATGTTGTGAACATAGTGAAACTGTCTAACTCAGCTCTTGAGAGTAAAATCAAAACTGTTTGTCCTCCTCTGGAAATTTGCTGAAATTTTGTCTGCCTATCACTGTGATGATTTACTCTGTTGTATTTTGATCCTCTGAGTGGACCAGGAGTTTATCAGGAGCTCTAAGAGCCATAATAAAATTTTATTGGAATACTGAGCCCCCTTGCCTTAATCCTATCTTTGTAAGAAACTAATTAGGTGAAGAATAAATGAAAGGCATACACTTGAATTCACATCAGTGTTTTATATTACTTGACTGATTGAAATCTTAGGCACAATACTTGGCATAACAGGGAAACATGATGGCCTCTGAGCCAAGCCCAGCTTAGAAAAGTGAATGAAATAAGGCAGGATGTTTTTTTTTCACTGAAATATTCTATTTCACAGACTTACTTTGAGTTCAAACCTCCAAATATTAGACCCAAATTCCATTTGTAAATATGAAAAAATGTTTAAAAATCTTGGGCCACAAATGTTGTTATCTGTCATATCCACAGAATGAGCACAGTCAAACCCCCCTAATTATTTCGCAGGCTTTGTTATGTGTGAAAGGTTCTCTGCCTGCCAATTTTTAGAACGCTTTACATGAGAAGGAAAAATGATTTAATTCCAAATCACAACTCCCATATGTTTGAAATTTTCTCACAAGTATACTGCTACTCTTAGATATACACTACTCTGTGTCTTGTCTTAACAATTTTGATTAGAAATACAGTGGAGCACGGATAATGTGTACAACTTGGGACCAACCAAAAGAATACTTATTAACAGACATACATATTAACCATACACATATCCAGAGAGAAGAAAAATTGGGACCAAACCTACCATTCTCACTATCCATGTTTATGTACTAAATGTGTCGGTATTAAGTGTGCTCCACTGTATGTTTTAGATAATTGACAGGTTTGCTACCCTGAAATCCATTTGTTAAAACCTCCTTACTCTCTAAACGATTTTATCATGCACATTTCTACTCTCCTCCCCAGCAAGCAAATCTTCTTATTCACATTTTGAGATATTTTGGTTTTTCCTGCCCTCTAAAACTTTCAGAATCGGGTTCGTGAGGTCATGCAGATGATGTTATAATCTAGTGACAAAATATGTGAAAGAATGCAGTCTTCACGACTAAATTAATGATCTCTGTCCTCTTTCTGATTGATTCATGCATCCTACCTCACACATTTCCACTGCACATTTTCAGAGTTGGATGACCGAGAGGAGAAGGTACAGAATATGTTTAAACAGCTGGATGCTAAAAACTTGGAGCTGCAGAAGTATCGAACTGCAGCAGAGCTAGGCAAGGTATGGCTTTGCAATCATTTTACATTATCTATTCTTATTGCTTATATTTTCTTAGATCATTCACTACCATCCCTTAATCCCTTAAAGATTGTAGTGAGTTTCTAGCTGTAAACAATCCTATCTAAAAATAGAGAAACCTGAACAAAACCCATCATTCAAGTTTGGTGTGATATTTTGCATGTAAACTAAGCCTGGTCAAAAATGTAATCATTTTACCTGAGCATTAAGGAGGACCACCCATTTCTCTGTATCATGAGTATTTCTGACTAGCACTGAAAAGTAGACCCAACAATCCGCATGAAAGAGCAATAGCTTACAGTATAAAAGGCTCAGAGACCCGGCACTGGAAAGTAGTAATCATTTAGTCATCTACTTATCAGAGGAGATACTGGTAAATTAATTGTGCCTTTTCAGGCTTGGAACAACAGAATGTGACTTCTGTAATAATTGACCTTTGTGTAGCTGTGGTAGAACTAGTTCTCAGTGTGAGCTGGTCAGCCGGCAGAAAATACCTGGAGTAACAATGGGTCACACAGCCAGCGGAGGCTGGACCCAAGGTGCCTCACACTAGTAGACTTAATGCACAACTCCACCATGCACTGTTTATTAAGCAAACAATTTCAGAGGTGTATCTCTCATCTCTCTGTGGCCTTGTCATCTGGCATAGACATGAGTGCGGACAAATTATTGAGATGTAGGAATCACATCAATAGTTAAGTAATCAGGTGGACTAATATCTGGTATCCATGAATTTCATTACCTTGAGAACAATTATCCTTGATTACTTCTTGGACTAGGTTTGGCACAGGCTAATATAAACTGCTGGGCATTTGTAATGGCACAGGATACTTAATAATAACTGCATTATGACCTCAAAAGAAGGGAAGAAGATCAACCAAAATTAAGATTGTGTGAATTTCAAAAGTAAGATAATTGCCTTCCCATAGTAAATCTAAATTGTCCGCTTCTTTGTTACATACAGAGTTACTGTGCTGAGAGATCAGCGTAATCTTTCCTTCATTAAACCATTGTTTTTTTTTTCTCCAGCAAGAAATTTTATTGCTCTATCACTATAATGGAGCATAAGTTAACACTTTTCCTTATTTCTAAACAGCAGCATAAAAGCTTTTATTTTAGTGTAACATTTTCTATGTAATATTCATAATACAAATGAGTTCTCTCTGTAATTAATTAACATATATTAAGCACAATTTAAATATTATTTTTTAGACACTCTTGGTCATAATTTCAGATTTCTTAAATAACAGCTTCAGTCTCACTGTTGTTTTTTTTTTTTTGTTTTATCCTTCTTTTTTTACAATTTTTCCACTTTAGCTTATGTTATACTATCATCTGCATCATCTTAATCTATCATCTTAATTCATCATCTTTACTATCATCTTAATCCAAAGGTCAACCATACATATTCTCTTACTTCTCTCATGTTTGCTTTAACTTATTAATGGCTAAGCTGACAGTGTTCTTCTTGAATGTTTATTTTGCTTTTCGTTCCAGCATTCCTTTTTTATACATAAGGTTTAGTTTGCTTCCTATAGCATAATGCGTTTTGAGAGATGTTTGCAGTGGATGCTGTGGAGATTCTATACATTTCTGGCCATGTGGCTCGGGGCAATGATACTTAAATGTCTTTTATTAAACATTCCTTTGTTATAACAATGAACACAGAAAGCCACAGAAGAGATGGAACAGCTAAGGAAAGAGATTACACTACGGGATGCCAAAATTCTCACCCAGCGCCAACAGCTCTCCAAAATGGAAGTTGAGATTACCCAATTGAGTCACATGAAAGAGAGGACTGAGAGTAAATTAGTCCTCAATGATGAAGGGAGCCAGGTGATGATTGGTGGTTAATTATAGTTGATGATGTTTGCTGTTGTAACCTAGCACCTGACTGGATGATCAGTGACATTTGCTGTTGTGAATTAGTGAACTATTGGATGATCTGTGAGGGTTTGTAGCGGCAGCCTAGCACATTTGAGTTGTAACTTAACATATCATAGGCCTGTTGTATTTTTCTTTAATAACCCACTATTTTAATGACTTGGATTATCTTTGTTAGTGGTTTTGGATGTTGTGATCTCACATCTCATTGGCTGAATTAGGTATCACTTTATGAGACTGATCACAAGGGGGATATTCTCTTTAACACTTAAAATAGACTGTTGTACTAGTTGTTGTTGATGTGGTTTGGGTGAAGAGGAAATGGTCTAGGATCTAATGCCAAATACAAGGTTTCAGACTGATAATAAACAGTTGTAGAAAAGGACCCCGTGATGAGCTTTGTTTAGTTGATCACTGCATTATCTTTATGTTAGAAAAGTCACAGATGTAAAATGTGCCTTACTGGCAAAGACTGGGTTTCAAACATTTAGTTTCTACAAGCTTACATGGAAACCCTGCAACGTGAGGTGTAGTCTGCCAGGCTGAAAACATATTACAAAAATAGCGTGGGCAAATGAAAGTTGGACATCATGAAGTTCTGCATTCTCTTTCCAGCATACTGGAAATGCCTCCCTTTCACACATCTAGGCTACATGACAAATAAAATGTCATCCTTTTGAAATGATGTGTACGCTGTACTCAGCTGCTAGGTCACGATATATTTTAAAAAATTGAAAACGAGTCTAGATTTCTTCAATCCCAGACATTTCTATAAATCTGCATGGACCAGTACACCTTAGATTTGAAGATTTTTATGATTATTAGTGAGTGACCATTCTTGTGTAGAAGTTCTCTCTATAAAATACAAAATGTTATGCCTGAATTAATGCACCATGCCAATGGCTGGGGTTACCACTTACTGTTTGTTGCATTGCATCCGCACTTTTAAAGTATGGCAGTTTGTCTTTGTGTTCCATATCTTTAAGGAAAGTGTAACACATTATCTGTCCACTTCTGGTTGCATCCTTGTCCCAATAAGTTATAAGTTCATTTAAATGCTCATTTATCCATCTATCCACCCATTCATCCATCTGCCCTTCTTCCATCCTTTTGTCTGTTTGTCTATCCATCCATCCATCCATCCATCCATCCATCCATCCATCCATTCCATCCATCCATCCATCCATCCATCCATCCATCCATCCATCCATCCTTCCATCCATTCATGTAAAATTGTTCACTGTGACATCTCACACCTTGCATTATTGTCCATTTTGAGATTGGAAAAGGCCCAATATATTTCAGGGATTATTAAATTATCATGATTCTTCATACACACATATCACTTGAAGCCATATATAACATTTCTCATATTGTTTAGCTAGATCAAGAAGAGTCCCTGATATTGATCATACTTTTTCATATTTTTAATGTCGTTTTCTTCTGTTGTCTGTTTACTTCTATATGGTTTACATATACCCTGAACAATTTGAATTCAGTCAGGAAATACATAATCCATAAGCAACTGATAATTAAGATTGCACATTGTAATTTATGTAAACAATGTCACAAAGCTGTTGCATTGGTTATTTTACAGTCTCCCTTTTGTGACAGCATTTGCTTGCTTAGTTTAAGGAGCTAATTTGCATAATAGTTTGCATTTTCTCATATTACATCAGAATAGGACACATTGTATGCTTTCAGCAATAGTTTAAATTAGAAACCCAGGATAACCTAACCAAACATCTTTATGGCCCAGAATTCAAAAGGGTAGACATCTCATCTAGTCTATTTAGTTCACCCTTGTTGTAATGTTATATATATGACAAGAGAGTGCTATCCATCACTCGATTGGCCATTTAGATGATCTTGTGTTTTGTGTGATTGACAGTTCTTCTGTCAACATCTAGAAAAGTCCTCTTAAATAGTAGACTGTTATTGCAGTATGAGTTATTTTGGTTGTGTGTCCATAGTGTATTTGTTTCATATAATAATATATTATATAGTTTACCTACGTTGTGTTGTAACATATGGTGTAGAGTGTGCCATCTGTCATCCGATCGACTAGTTTGGTTAGCTAGTGTTTTGTGTAATTGGCTGTTCTGCTATCAACACTTAGATGAGTCATGTTGAATGGTGGATTGCTTTTCTGATGCATTATGAGTAATTTTACTTGTGTGTCCACAGTGTTTTTGTGTTAGCACTTAACATGATTTTGATATTGGTTGATTGATGGACTGACTTACTATATGATTCATTTCCTGATGTAATAATAAGAATACAGTTTATAAGTCTTATATTCAGGCTAATGCTCACTGACGTGACTTCACACTATTATCACCCTCAGCAAGCCATTTTACTCTGGGACCTTCTCAACTCCATTGGAAGAGTTCAGTGCAGTTACCATTGACATATTATGCTGATCACTATTATTTTAACAATATCTTCTACTGCCTATAGCTAGGTATATATTTTACAAATGGGTGGACTGAGGAAAATGTGAATGATATGCTTTTCCAAGGCACTTACAACATGACCATGGTCGGGAATTGAACCCAAGACACGTAGATCTTAAATTCAGCATTTAACCATTCTGCCTTGCTGCGCTGCTGTGTATATACAGTAATGATGGTGGACAATGATAATTGTGCATTGCTAATATCCAGTGATGTTAACAGCTGTAATATAGTGCTAGGAAGATGCACAACATCAAGCACAAGTTTTCAAAGCATACTTTCTCATGAATAATATAGCACAAAGAGGCTTGTGCTTTTCATCAGATCCTAACAATGAACTTGAAGACAACCACAGAACCTGTCAACACTAATTTCAGTATAAGTCTTTGAACTTACTCTGTCTTTCATTGATGTAGTTGAAGTCGTTGAAACGTTTTAATCACCCAAACTATGTCACCATTTCAATTAACTGAAAATAAGATGCCCATATTGCTTTTATTGGTAATTATGTGCCATAATAATTTAGGGACAGACACCCTTATTGGATTTGCCTATGTCCAAAACATAAACTTGTGACCTCTCCTTACAGTGCAATGTCCCTTTCCTCACAGTGAAGGTGATCTTACTACAGAACAAGGTTGGGCAGAATTGAGATCACATAAATGCAGTTCATGAATTTCAGTTCACATTGACTTGACCTGAACTTAATACATGTACCTATTTTGGATAAACTGATCTGGATCTGAACTATAGCTATTTTGAGAGCCTGATTTGAACTTTATTTTTCTACGTAAATTTCAGTTCTGCTCACTTCTCCCTTAAAACCAGAACCGAATGCCAAATTCTAAAGCCAGACAGAACTGATCTGATTTGAAATCCACTCAGTTTTCATAGAACAGAGCTAAAGTTAGGGCTTTTTCCCTTTATTGAGCAGAACTTGATCTGAACTGACCTTTGTGGTGAACTTGACCAATCCTGCTACAGGGTTTTCTTCTACATAAAGACGTTTAAATTACTCTGGCTGCAACAATATTTAGTCCATTTGATTGCAACATTTTCTATTTTTCTGTGCACAATTCTCATTGTGATAATGCAAAATAAACTGTTTCACTGGGAGGGAGTAGGGGAAGGGGGTAGGAGAAGGGGGGAGAGTATGTATTTGAGACCCATACTGCTTTCTCATACGCATGTCTAAATCTTCAGCTCATACTGTATCTTATGTTTCTTCCCTGATAGCAAAAGATCATCATGTTACAGAAAGAGTTGGATGAGCAGAAGAAAATAAATGAGGAGACAAAGGCTGGTAAGTATTAGTGTTTTGACACTTTAATGCTGTATTGCTGTACTGGAAGAGAGGGCTAAATAAACAGCTGCTAAATAGCTTAATTCTTATAATGCTATGATGGAGACTGTTCTCACCTACATGCCAGCACAGTGGATGTAATGGTTGAATAAATTTGCATGTCAGCACCAACCATGTGAGATGGTAGTCAAATTTTGCAGTCCAGTATCAGTAAATTTTAGCGGTGAACAACATGCTAATGCTTATTATGTATAAAACTTGATTATGCAGCCAGCAGATACCCGGACCCAGGATGTCTTACACTACAAGACTTAAGTATGAACTTCACTAAGGTTTAATAAATGGATGATACCTAGGAATCTAGGTATAATGGACGGTGAAATTTTGTTCACCTCCCCATAGCCATATAGCAGTGTTTGTTGGCTTTTCCAGCTACTTCAAAACTATTGTCTGGAAAATGGGTTAAATGTTTTGTTTTCAGGAATAGCCAGCAACCATTTTTCCTCATGTCCCAAATATATTATTATNGCCATATTTGAGGAATTTAGCTTCAAAATACCGTTTTGGCTGCAGACACCACAAAAGTAGTGACGTCATGAGCATAAACGTCCATCTAAAAACACCGAACTTGGACCGTATTCATGAAATAAAGAAAATTTACGTAATTATCAAAATAATACATACGGACCGTTTAAGGCGAAGAAATTATCAAAAGAAACACCTCCAGACCAAAAGGAAGGTGTAAGCAAAATTTCGGGTTGGTTGGTGCACAAATAGTCGAGATATGGCTGTTACAAAATTTCACGAGTTTTTTTATAATATAAGATTATGCAAGGAAAAATACTGTATAAGGTGAAATTTCTTGAGGGTTATTGAAGCTCTTGTTTAAAGGGATAGAGCATAAGAGAGAATTTATTTGATACTAGTTTTAAGAGGATTAATAATATGACCACATACTACATTCTGTTCAAGCTTTTTCATGACTGTTGATCATTTTTAAAAATTTTTTTTATTTTATGACATGTCATTCTTAGTTCATTTATTTTCTACACGTGAAGAAGGACGCCAGTCCGAAAATTTGTGCATTAAATTTGTTAAATTGTTCTAGTTTTCTTGCTTTGCTTATTTAGATCCAGTGCGGATAAATGTTTTGCAAATAATGACCACATACAACATGATTGTTTTATCCTCACAGACCTAACCAATCTGCTAGACAATCAGATCACTGCGCTGCATGAGAGTCACAGACAGGAACTAGATGAACTTAGGAAGCAGCACGAATCTGAAGCCAAGCAAATACAGGTAGGATTTTCACAATATATCAGCACTATACACGTAGTTATTTGTGCAAAATGTCAACAGCTGAACAACATCCTTTCAAAATTCTAATTATTATTACCTCATTTCTTTGCTTTGTCCCACCCCACCTTTTTCTTGCATTCATTATATTATAGCCTTTCTGTGATTTTGGGTAATGATCTATCAAGAATGCTTAACAGAGCTGGATTATTCTCAATGTCAGGGTCAGGGCATGGCTTAAAGCCACAGCCGTTTGAATTATGGTCAAGCACAATTACATTGAACATAATATATAAGCTGAAATCACGATTCCCTTGAACAGATCTTTGAGATTTTATTTCTTGATACTAGTGCATTAAATATTTCTCCAAATTTGGCAAACTCCAACAAGATGAGGTGGTTCTAAAGAATTTGAGTTATCTTGGCTTTTGAATTTTTCTCTTGAAAGTGATTTCAGTTTACATCAAAAGATATTTTTAGTTCTTCTGTAATTCTGTATCTAGACAGAAATTCTAGAAAAGCCTGTGTTTGAATATGCATAAAGATTTCAGAAAGACATGGGTAAAATTTGGTATCAGACAGTTGGAGATAACATTGATAATAGATAACAGTCATTCTAGTCTTGATTCAATCCCATGCCAAGGGGGGTAATCAAACAGTGAAGCCATAGGCATTTAGTTGTAACCTCCCCTGTTTGTCAAGCAGCTTGTTATCAACCCTTTATTCAGTTTCAAAGTTATACCTTTTGTTGTTGTATAACAACAAATAAACTGTATGATGGTAAGCGCTATTGGATATTATGAGATTAAACAGTTTAAATGGAGAAAATGCATCAGTCAGCATTTTAGTGTGCAGTTTTACACAGAAACTTCAATGCATTTATGGTGGTGAGTAGGGACCATGTTTCTGCATTGCATTCTCTGGGAAAAGGGCTAACCTTCCCTTAAGAAATTGGGAGGAGGGATAATGACTCTCCGATTACCTGGCATAGTGCTTTAATCCAGCTCTGTTATACAGTATCAATATTTTGCTGATCCCTCCCATCTTGCCACAGATGTACTTGTTATTTGCTTCATCTTCTACCACCTTTGTCTTCTTATGGCTTTTCTATGTAAAAGGCAACAATTGTGTATGTGTATGCTTACGTCATAATAAACATGCAATGTCAGTGGTCAGCACAGGGTGTAAACTTCACTACCAAATTATTTGCCACTTTACAGAAAATGACTGTTTTTAGCCAGGTTGCCTATTTCAGAAATGGGTGTGCTATTTTTATGGTACACCCTAAGCACCTATCATTGTCGACAGAGAAAGAAATTCAGAAAGCCATTGGTTAAAAAAAACAATAGCGCCATTTAACGTCATCTAACTCACTGTAGTCTATTTAAGGGATTCTGGCAACCAGTTTTCCAGCTGGTCCACATGAGATAGGCATTTATTTGCTGTGATGAGTGGCTTTCACAAGTAAAGTACAGGAAATGAAATCTGTTTTGGGCAGTTCCAGCAGAATGCTTTGTCTCTTTGGCTATTGTCTACAGAACTCTGACTTCACTGCATAAAAACAACAAAAACTTATTGCAGTAAAGCCAAAGCTTTTCAGAATTTAGCTTAATTAAGCAATGTCTCATTTCATCGGAATTGCCCTTTTCTGAAATGCAGTATGTTATGTTATTGCATGTAATTAGATTTGACTGTGCTGGCAGCTGTGCGTGTAAATTTTGTGTAAACAAATTGTCTGTTATAAATTTGTCTTGGCATAATAAGCAGGAGAGACTTTTATACCCTGTGCATGATTAATTTCATCCCAATTATAATAATGAGCTTCACAGAGCATGTCATCCCGACGTATTTTCACTGCAGAATATACACTAGCACCTCTAGATCTCAAAATATATAATTATATTCACAATACACTACAAACTCAGTACAATCTTCAGGTCTTGAGTTCTCTGTTTTTTATATCAAATTTTCTCAGTGCACTTAAATGCCTTGCAAATTCAAATTAGTTGACAGGTCTCTTAAAATCTGAGAGGTCTTACTGTATAAAATATACTGATAGGACATATCTTTGTGCCGTGAATTAAAATCGACATACTGTATTGTATATTCTGTGGCTTACACATGTACTACTGTAGCCCATATATTGCTTATTATGACAGGCTAGCTTTTTTTTTGCAGATACTGTTGAACCAGTGGTTTAATCTGGCTTTTCCCCTTACCTTGCCCAGTCATCTCATCCCCTTTAACCAAATACACTTTATCCCCTCCCTCCACTCATGTTGTCCAACCTTTCTGAGTATTATTTTGTTTGTTTTATAAGCACTAGCTTATATATTTCAGGACAAATTGTTGAATAACTTGATGCAGTGAGCTTCCTATGTTTAGGCTATTCATGTTTGATGTAGTTCCTTATATACCTTTATACTTTCAGGTATGTTATTGTTAGTTCATGGTGTNCAAAAGACATTTGTGAAAAATTTTGGGCGTTGACCCCCCTTTTTCTTCCCGTTAAAAGATCGGGCAAAAGAAGTACTTTAACCTCCATGGAAGAAATTTCCCCAAATCACAGTGGTATATTTAGAATAACGCAAAATGTTAATAGGGCCAAAAGAAGAAAAAACAATAGGTGTCAAAGACCTTTTGATTCAATCCCATGCCAAGGGGGGTAATCAAACAATAAAGCCATAGGCATTTAGTCATAACCTCCCCTGTTTGTCTAGCAGCTTGTTATCAATCCTTTATTCAGTTTCAAAGTTATACCTTTTGTTGCTGTATAACAACAAATAAACTGTATGATGGTAAGCACTATTGGATATTGCGAGATTGAACAGTATAAAAGGAGAAAATGCATCAGTCATCATATTAGTGTGCAGTTTTACCTAGAGACTTCAATGCATTTATAGTGGTGAGTAGGAACCATGTTTCTACATTGCATTCTCCAGGAAAAAGGTGTGCCTTCCCATAGCAAAATGGAAGGAGGAATGAAGACTCTCCGATAACCTGGCATAGTGCTTTAATCCAGCTCTGTTATATAGTATTTATATTTTGCTGATCCCTCCCATCTTGCCACAGATGTACTTGTTATTTGCTTCATCTTCTACCACCTTTGTCTTCTTATGGCTTTTCCATGCTTCCCCATGTAAAAGGCAACAATTGTGTATGTGTATGCTTACGTTATGATAAACATACAATGTCAGTGGTCAGCACAGGGTGTAAAATTCACTACCAAATTACTTGCCACTTTACAGAAAACGACTGTTTTAAGCCAGGTTGCCTATTTCAGAAATAGGTGTGCTATTTTTATAGTACACCCAATGCACCTATCATTGTCGACAGAGTAAGAAATTCAGGAAGTCATTGGTATAAAAAAAACAAAAAACAGTGCAATTTAACGTCATCTAACTCACTTTAGTCTATTTAAGACATTCTGGGGACCACAATTTTCCAGCTAGTCCGCTTGAGATGGGCATCTACTATGCTGTGACGAGTGACTTTCACATGTAAAGTACAGAAAATGAAATCTGTTTTGGGCAATTCACGCAGAATGCTGTCTCTTTGGCTACATCTACAGAACTCTGACTTCACAGCAGCCTGTTATAGAAAGAACAAAAACTGACTGCAGTAAAGCCAAAGCTTTTCAGAATTTAGCTTAATTAAGCAATGTCTCATTTCATCGGAATTGCCCTTTTCTGAAATGCAGTATGTTATGTTATTGCATGTAATCAGATTTGACTGTGCTGGCAGCTGCGCATGTAAATTTTGTGTAAACAAATTTTCTGTTATAAATTTGTCTTGGCATAATAAGCAGGAGAGAATTTTATACCCTGTGCATGATTGATTTCGTCCCTATTATAATAATGAGCTTCACAGAACATGTCATCCCGACGTATTTTCACTGCAGAATATACACTAGCACCTCTAGATCTCAAAATATATAATTATATTCACAATACACTACAAACTCAGTACAATCTTCAGGTCTTGAGTTCTCTGCTTTTTATATCAAATTTTCTCAGTGCACTTAAATGCCTTGCAAATTCAAATTAGTTGACAGGTCTCTTAAAATCTGAGAGGTCTTACTGTATAAAATATACTGATAGGACATATCTTTGTGCCGTGAATTAAAATCGACATACTGTATTGTATATTCTGTGGCTTACACATGTACTACTGTAGCCCATATATTGCTTATTATGACAGGCTAGCTTTTTTTTTGCAGATACTGTTGAACCAGTGGTTTAATCTGGCTTTTCCCCTTACCTTGCCCAGTCATCTCATCCCCTTTAACCAAATACACTTTATCCCCTCCCTCCACTCATGTTGTCCAACCTTTCTGAGTATTATTTTGTTTGTTTTATAAGCACTAGCTTATATATTTCAGGACAAATTGTTGAATAACTTGATGCAGTGAGCTTCCTATGTTTAGGCTATTCATGTTTGATGTAGTTCCTTATATACCTTTATACTTTCAGGTATGTTATTGTTAGTTCATGGTGTTGTTACAGTTGAACCGGCAACATCAAATTTGTGTTTAGCTGTTCATTTACATTGCCTGTTTGTATGACCCTGTTACATTTCAGTCAAACCATAATGCAGAGACATACAAAATTATTTGATATCAACTGCGAACGCAGTAGTCTACATGTACTGACATTTTCACTTTGCTGCAAGTTAGACAACTCTGCCTCCTGGTAGAGATAGGGTGTTTTTATGTGTTACTTCCCCTGGATCAAGCGTCGAGATCCCCTCGAGACCCCTCCTCACCCTTTATCCAATAACCCCTTTCACCCACATCCAACAACAGCCGTCGTGCCCTAATCTTGTGCATCTTACGTACTGATGACTACGAAATAATTTGATTTTTTCGGAGGGTCCATATCGTAATGTGACGCGGAACGAGGGATTTCGTTTCTCACAAGAAGTGTGTGCCGTACTGAGCTTAGATTGCCCCGCCCCCTCCCCCACCCCATTCTTTTTCACTCCTCAGGAGACGATCACCCCGGATCAATCAGTGACCGCCGCCCCCTCCCCTCCCCTAAACCCTCTTCACACCCATTCAGCGGCCCTCTGCTCTGGTATGCCTCCTCCGCGCCCTATTAGCCTTTTGTCTGTCTCTTCTACAACAACATTTCATGGTGTGTCAACACTATAACCCGCACGGCTGTCTCTCCATAAACAAAATCAGCCACCGAGTTGGTCATAAGTTTTTCTTTTGCGGAGATCTGCGCTCTTAGATGCGTCTCTAATTTGGCATGTGCCTAAGTAAAGTCGCTGTCCGTTCACCCATGGAACATGCATTTGCACAAAGTAGAGCACAGGTTAGGGAGTATGTGTACGTGTACATATATATATTTATGTGTGTGTGTGTGTGTGTGTGTGTGTGTGTGTGTGTGTGTGTGTGTGTGTGTATTATATNAAATTTGGGGACCAAATCAGAATTTGAGGTGATCTTTTTCAAAAGACATTTGTGAAAAATTTTGGGCGTTGACCCCCCTTTTTCTTCCCGTTAAAAGATCGGGCAAAAGAAGTACTTTAACCTCCATGGAAGAAATTTCCCCAAATCACAGTGGTATATTTAGAATAACGCAAAATGTTAATAGGGCCAAAAGAAGAAAAAACAGTATATTTGCTGCAAGTTAGACAACTCTGCCTCCGGGTAGAGATAGAGTATTTTTATGTGTTACTTCCCCTGGATCAAGCGTCGAGATCCCAGCGGGACCCCTCCTAACCGTTTATCCAATAACCCCTTTCACCCACATCCACGGACTAATAAATTTATTAGTCGGTGCCCACATCCAACAACAGCCGTCGTTCCCTAATCTTGTGCATCTTGCGTACTGATGACTACGAAATAATTTGATTTTCCTGGAGGGCCTATATCGTAATGTGACGCGGAACGAGGGATTTCGTTTCTCACAAGAAGTGTGTGCCGTACTGAGCTTAGATTGCCCCGCCCCCTCCCCCACCCCATTCTTTTTCACTCCTCAGGAGTCGATCACCCCGAATCAATCAGTAACCGCCGCCCCCTCCCCTCCCCTAAACCCTCTTCACACCCATTCAGCAGCCCTCTGCTCTGGTATGCCTCCTCCGCGCCCTATTAGCCTTTTGCTGTCTCTTCTACAACAACATTTTAAGGTGTGTCAACAATATAACCCGCACGGCTGTCCCTCTATAAACAGAATCAGCCACCGATTTGGTCATATAAGTTTTCCCTTTGCGGAGATTTGCGCTCTTAGATGCGTCTCTAATTTGGCATGTGCCTAAGTAAAGTCGCTGTCCGTTCACCCATGGAACACGCATTTGCGGAAAGTAGAGCACAGGTTAACGAATATGTGTACGTGTACATATATATATTTATATGTGTGTGCGTGCGTGCGTGCGTGCGTGCGTGCGTGCGTGTGTGTGTGTGTGTGTGTNTGTGTGTGTGTGTGTGTGTGTGTGTGTGTGTGTGTGTGTGTGTGTGTGTGTGTGTGTGTGTGTGTTATATGATGTGTTTGACCGTGCCATAAAATTATGTAAGTCTGATGCCCTGCATCGCAATGTTGCGAAATTCACTTAAACATTTTGGGAATTCGCCTCATTTTTTTCGGAATTTCATAGAAATGTAATGATTTCTACTCTTGTCAAGGCATATTTTTACTTACATCCAAATTTTACTAAAACTGGTTGAAGTAATTTGTTGACAAACCAGCTAGCTAACATCGAATACCATTCGATGAAAACATAACTTCCCAATCGAGAGTAACATTAGAGAGCTTTTATTTTCAAGTTAGGATCTGTTATGGACCGTTGTGGGGAAAAGAGACATACGAATATCGCATTTCCTGGAATATTTTATTATTGCACGATATAAACTACAGTAAAATCAGTTTATGTAAATATGACACCCATATCGCAATGTACAGTATAGTGGTAACATCAGGAAATGCCATTTGCACATGCCTACCTCTGTCATAACGGTGGGAAAGAGATCCAATCTTGGAGACAAAAGCTCCCTAATAATCTAACAGCATTAGCAGGGGTCTATTATTAGCGATTATTATTTAGATTACTTGTTATTATGTTTGCGGAATCGACATCATGGTACCGGTACTAGCTATTTTTAGAAACCACTTAGTAACAGTAAACCTGCTAAGCTTACTACAGAAAAAGGCACGCATATCTTGCCTCTGTGTGTGTGTGTGTTTGTGCGGTGTGTGTGTGGTGTGTGTGGGTGTGTGTGTATGTGTATATGCATATATGTGTGTGTGTGTGTGTGTGTGTGTGTGTGTGTGTGTGTGTGTGTGTGTGTGTGTGTTTGTGTGTATGTGAGCGAGCGTGTTTGTATGTGTGCGTGTGCATGCATACGTGCGTGTGTATGTGTGCGCGTGTACGTACGTGCGTGCATGGGTGTGTGTTTGCGTGTGTATATGTGTGTGTGTGAGCGAGCGTATGTGTGTATGTGTGCTTCGCCTAAAATAATGGACAGGTTACGAGAGAAAAAAAAATGGAAGTGGAGTGTTGGTGAAAGGAGGAGAGGGGGAGAAGTGTTGGAGAAGTAAACACGGACCATTACCCCCTCCCTTTTAACACCCGTTTGTGTACCGGGGTTTTTCTCCCGTCCTGAGTAATCTCGAACCACAGTGGTTGCTAACGACGCCAAGAGACCGGTGTTGTTTGACACTTTATGTCTGCATACTATGCCTATTAGGATTAATCAGAGTTAAGCCCCTTTCGGTTCATTTAAAAGGCAAGACGACTCAATTCGTTTCTTTCTGCGAAACAAAAGAGCGGCAGTTCCGCTCAGGAGGAGATAATCTCGTTTGACCCTTATAGGTCATTGTTGGAGCAAATGTAGAGTAAAATGTGTATAGAATTTGTCCTGTTTTCCTTATGGACCTTGGGTTTAAACAGCAGGCACTCGCCTGCTTAACGTGTCCCCGTGTCATACTGGCAAAGTCCAACTGAAAAATGCAGGCCCTGGATCCGATTTCTTGGCTGAACCACCGCTTGAGGCAATTTGCTGCTAATTACTTACAAAGACTATCACGTGAGAGGACGGGTCACTGTAAGATATTACCTTATTAAAAAGTGCCCATTGCACCGTAATCCAATAACTAAGCGTGTGAGGTTCCGACTTCGTAACTAATTGTCGTGTTCCCCTGAATCTAGATCCGGGCTAAATCTAAGAGCACGGGTTAAGCTGAAAACAAACCTTAGTAAAATAACAGCTAATTTTTGATATTTCTGCAATGTGCAGACGAGGAGTTGTACTATCTGCCATTATAAACAATGCCCTGTGAGAGCCATGCTTACTATCTCTTAGTAGGGGCGATGCGGTCGTGTTGTGGCCGTTGTAAAGCTGAGTGTCCTGTCTTGTCACTTTATAGTCTTTGGTACTAGCTGGTAGGTTGGCAGACCGGATTTAAATTATCACACAGCCTTTCCAATGTTTCCGGGTATGGGCCACTTTGGTCACGTGCTGAGGTAATATTATATCATCACAAACAAATGCATAATGTTGCATTTTGGCATTGTAATCTTTCATATCAAATTCAAAGAGGATTTGCACCACGATTGCATATAAGGACATGTTCAATGCAAACTGATGTAAAAGTCTGCTTGTGTTTTGTTTTCTTATTTGACGGTGATGTATTACCTCAGTCACGTGAACATGGGGAAATGCTGCGCAGATCTCATTAAATTGACTTCTTCTTAACACTGGTAGCGCAGGCTGACCACGCGCTATGCAGCTCGCTGGCTGTGTGACCTAATTTTACCAATATTATAGCGGATCAGCGCATACTGCCTGACGGTTAGGACCCGTTGCTAAGGTATACGGCTGCATAAATATGATCGCCGCAGATAGAGGTTGGTTGAGCGATGCGTATATATACTACCGCCGCACTGAATGGTAGCGAGCGCACGGTAGTATATACTATCACCGCATCATGAGGGTTAACTTTTCTTGCATGAGCTTTTATAATATGTACTCAACTGATCTGGCAGATCGGTGGAAAGAAGAACATTATCAGTTTGTAGTCTTGTTACGTACTTCATTTACAAAATGATAGACATCTAATTGTGTTGTTGGCCTAAGAGTTGGAAGGGGAGGGGTCAGTTGATTCGGACAAACCCTCGCACTGTTCATGAAATTCTGTTCATCTACAGGACAACTCATTTGA
>JAWQUT010000407.1:514733-544198 GCA_033807755.1 Ellobium chinense | reverse complement strand
AGGAGGGAAATGTTGTCTTGAGGCGTTCTGGATTCGTTGATGTAATTTATTTAATTTTTTTTTTTATTGTAATCGGTCGTATGGCACAACGTGCCAATTAATTCACCTTTCTGAAAATTCAAAAGAAGTAAAGGTGTTCACATGGTTTATCTAGGCCAGCCGATGCCCTCTCTTTCTATTTACTTTGCAGTGCTGTTCACCAATCACAACGCTTCATTTCTAATGACTAGAATTATTACTCACTCACAAAAAGGCTTCCGAGCCCTCAGTCTCACGTCATGGCAGATGCGGGATTGTTTGTCTCAGCTGGGTGATTCAGAAAGAGCCGTTTTTTGTTTCTGTCAGCGAACCCTCCTGCTTGTTTGTCTGTGTTCATGTTGTTCATCTTTTGCCTCCCCCCCCCCCACCTTTTCCCTGCTAATTCAGGTCAACCCATATTATTATTTTGGCTGATGGCTTTCTTTGACTCCAGAGATCTGTTTTGACAGCTGGAATTGTCTTCTGGTGTTCGCTTCATCCACCCATTATTTCATTTCTTTCCGTACAGACAACAGGCGTTACAACAGAACCCACAGAAAAAAAACAACAAAACCACCAACATTTCTTCACCTGGTACCCTTCTGTTAAAACCGATCATTGCTATAGTAAGAAAAGAAGAGACTTTCGGGGTTGTCTCCTTTCTTTACTCAGATTGTGACCCTAATAACCCTCTCTCGGCCTATTGAACTACACTTCCCTCAGAGTGAAGACGATTAGTTTAAACGAATGGTACCGGTCCTTGCACTTATGCGGACGGCCACATCATGGCGGCCGGTGGTATCCCATGACGACAAATCGCCTTAACTCGGATTGACTCAGGGTACTCTATGGGGCTCTCCTTCTCTTTGAATAGCTAGGATTGTAGGTAGCCTGAGGCATTAGAACATGGAAAGAGTCTTTCAAAGTGAAAAGTGCTGGGGAATAGGGTCCCCTCATCCACTTCCCTTCTTTTCCCCCTCTGCCTCTCTCATATTGATGGATGTTGACTATAATATTTATTTTTACAGTGCCCGTGATAAATGAATGTTAGTCATTCCCTTTTTTTCCTCCTTCTGGAACTTATATTTCTAAGGGACCCACTGTCTAAATCAGTGCAAGCCTTCAAATTTCTTTTGCAGAATGCAAATATGAAGTTCTTGTATACTAATTATGTGTACACACACGTGAGTGTACAGCACTTACATTGGTTGGCCGGAAAACACATACACACACACACACACACACACACACACACACACACACACACACACACACACACACACACACACACACACACACACACACACACACACACACACAGAGTTTCACTTAATTCAAAATTCAGTACTTCAAGAATGAAAAAAAAAAACAAAAACTGGAATAATGAAGTTTTGGGCTTAAAAATAGACAAATGTAAGCTATAACTGTCATTCACCTCTTACACCCGGGTGGTATACTGTTGTCACAGCTAAATCTATAAATACATAGAAACAGTGTCAAAATAACGCGACGAGGCCACAGTATCAAAATACCCGCTGAGCTTGCTAATGTTAGACATAGGTTCCAGTGTTTTTAGCCGTGATCTAAACACACTATCTCGATTATATTTGAAACTTGCATCATTAAGGTTGCAAAAGCCTAATCCGATTTCCGTCTTTGAGCAAATAAACTGTTTGCTCTGCTGTCACTTGCAAGAAATTCCACATCTCTAAGTCTTCTTTATCCGTTGGCAGAATTCAGTGAGCTTATTAAAAATTATGTTTGAAATATAGGTCTTTCATTTCGTTTTCGAGCTACGAACCGATACATCGAAAGGTGGAAACAAGATGATTAGTTTTCTAAATGACAAGTGCTCCGCACAGAAGGCCACACCGAAACCGAAGTAAATGACCCAGACTTCAGGTTTAGTTTATAAAATCAGGAGAGAATGCAAACTAATTCGCAGGTAGGGTCACAGATTTAAGGCCCATTCTTCATTTTCTGTCTAAAGGACAGTTTTATGTTACTGTCTTCCTAAGGCATAAATAAAATGATCGATCAAACCCTATTTTCATCCAATCAGGAGTCTGTAACTTTAACAGACACAGCGGTTCCAGTATCTTGTTATAATGCTGCATTCTAAATCCTTGTGACCCTACAGTGCACATGTCAAGAGGGTCTTCATTAGCCTATAGTGTCCTCCACTATAGAATCCAATGTGGTCCTTCCATTTCAAAGACAGCCCAATATTTTCTTTACATTATAGACCGGCTAGATCGAATACGGTACGATCTGCCTGGAATTCGGGACCGTAAACTGCCAGAACTGCAGGCCCGACACTGTGGCATGGGGAAAGGGGTTGATTAAGTTGAGAGAGGCCCCTGTGCTGACTTGGTTGTATTGTTAAGAAAATTTGGGTTCATGATTTGAGAGATGGGCCTTTAGGGTGTGGAGGACGTGGAGAGGGTAGGGGGAAGGGTAACAACGGTCGTTCATCACCTACGTGCTGTTACTCTAAGAGTGCGTTTCCTGTAGTGATAACTTTATTTGATCTCTAATCTGGTGGCTTGCAGCTGTAGAGCTTTTAATTAAGTCCACGACTTGAAGTCAACACTTGTTTCAGGATTATCAGATAAAGACATGGTGTTGAAATTGCAGTCAAAATTCTTATTGCTGGGTTGCTTAGATCTCCAATATAGTAGATCAATATTGTATTGTCGCACTGGGGGCATGATCAGACTGTGCGTTGATCTATAAAGTAGGCCTATACGTTTAATCAGATAAATGATATGAGAGAGCCAGTGAAAACAAACTGATGACGCCACTTGCGGGCAATTCTCTTAGAGACACAAGAGAAAGAACACAAATTGATGACGTCATTCTGGGAATCAGTATCAGAACATGAGAACGGATTGGCTGTAAAAATGACCGAATCCGACTTGGCATGACCCGGCGAATAAATGTTGTTGTTTAAGCAGTTTTCTGTTTTCTTGTACATGACAATCATAAGAGTCGTGTCGTGACGTGCTGGAATCGGTGAGTTCAACCCTGTCTGGTCAACAGACAGAAAGAGAGAATATACGAATGTCAGTTATCATCCGTTTGACGTCACGTATTGTGAGTTTAGCTTAGTCCGTCAAGAAAGTAATTCTGTCAATAGTCATCTTTTTGACGAGACGTGACATTAGTTCAGCCTAGTCCGTCAACAGACAGAAACAATAATATAATTTTGTCACTTGTCATCCATTTGATGTGACGTGACATAACGTGAGTTCAGCTTAATCCGCCAACAGAGAGCAAGCAAGAACATGATGTCCCTTTTGATTTGAGATAACATGCCGAATCCGATAGATTCTTCTTTGTCATCTCTTTGACACGACCCTCGGCTCCGACGGATTCAATTTTTTCCGGATCTTTTTCTTCTTCTTCTTCGTCTTCTTCTTCATCATCATCATCATCATCATCATCATCATCATCATCTTCTTCTTCTTCTTCTTCATCATCATCATCATCATCTTCTTCTTCTTCTTCTTTTTCTTCTGCGATCCTTGGCAGTGCATTGGCTCCAGACTGTGTCAGAAACTTTGACGTCCTTCTGCAGGTCTACATGGATCCCCTACAGCTTAGTGACGACTGGTGCTTCCATTGGTCAGAACTGTTTTGTTAGATCAGCAAAGATGTCTGATAAACAGCGGGGAAAGTGAAGATGTAAAAATATCCCATGGTATCGATATGATTCGTGGGATTCGATGAGGTTAATAGCTTTTGCGAGATTTTCTAGTGCATGAGCTTGGGTGTGAGGTCCTGCAGTTTATAAATAACGGAAGTGTGTAACAAGTCAAAAATATTAATTTTTTAAAAAAATATCAAGAAAAGTTTCTCCGTGTGGAGAGGGAGACAAGCCAAACAGCATATTATCTGTCACCTCTGACCTTGGACATGCGTCACAGTGTTGGTCGATTTGATCTATTGACTCTCGCAGACCCATTGACGCGACCCCAGTTGGTTGTCAGTGGACACTTGCCACCTGATCTTCTGACCTGTGAAATTGATAAATCTTACTCTAAATAAAATTGGTGTGGAGCCCCCGCTGGGGGGATTAGGGGCCCGGACAGATAGGGGACTTGGAGAAGAAAGGGAAAGGACAGGGATGACATGTTGGCTGCTTTACTTATGAAATCTAGATCGGAAGATTCTTAAAGGCTGTCTCTGGGTATATAAGGAGTGCAGATGCATGATGGAATTTGAATTGGGTCGCACGCTTCACATCGGAATCGTTTTTTGTTGTTTTTTTTCCAAGGATTTTTAACATAGTGCTATTGTCATACTGCACTGACGCAATGTATCGCCAGAAAACTTCGTTTTTATATTGTTTCAACTTTCGTTGCAGCATCACTTTCGATATTTTCTGTACGAACAGGGTCTTAAAGCAAAGATACAGTTAAAAAAAAACAACAGAAACAGCTTGTCAACCATGACGGCGCTATGACCTTTTCTGTAACGTACTTCCCCTACATGTTGTGGAAAATGGCCAGTAGGCAGGGTTGTCAGATTTTGCTCATTAGGCGCCAAATACCAGATTTTTATTTGGGCTGTTTGTAAAGTCCTTAGCATTTTCTTTTTTTCCAACATTGGTTACTGAAGGTACGACTACTATCAGCTGGGAGCCCTAGAAGAACTCCAAACTTGTGATTGTGGCTTATCTGAGTAGAGATTTAGATTCCCTATCACTTGCTCAAGTTTTCAATATTTCTGACCTTTTTTTTTTCAATTGCTATTTTAATGCCTTTGGGGGAAAAAACTAAACAAAACCAAAAGATAACAACAAAACTAGTCGCATATTTGTCTACTGCGTTCAAACTGTATAGCATTTCAAGTGACCGGACTTCTCTTATGTTAGTTTGACGAACATGAATCAATGAACGACTCCGACACTGTTTCCATATCAATAGTTCATTATCTTGCTCTGAGATATGTTGAAAGATGTTTTATAAATCCAATACATAGGCAGTTCGTCGTACATTTCTTGTATTATGTCAAATCTAGACCCCAGTTGGTCTTTTCCACATATGGTTCATTTTGGTCTCTTTGAGCTTCGACTCGAAACAAAATCTGACAACCCTGTCGGTAGGGCGTGTGTAAAGTATCAAAGAAGAATGAGAGGAGTTGTGGGGTATCTATTCGAGTCATGGAATTGAAAGCGATGGTGATAAGTCACTGAGGAAGCTTTCTTTCGACAGACTGATAGGCATTAGCGAGTGATTTATGGACTTGATTTTGTTTGAAGAGACGGGTAGATTAGGCGAACGTCATTCTGCATGTATACATAATGTTGTACTTCAGAGCATGATTATTCTTGCAGGGTACCAAAGACTGAAAAAAAAAAGGCCAAGAGTTGAAGAGTTAAACCTCGGTTTATTTGGTGTTTTTTTTTGGATGATGAAATGCGGAAAGTGAAATCGATGGTATAGGTCTGTGTATGTGGGAGCTACTGGGAGGGGCTGATTGGTTGGAGGAAAATGCAACAGGGAGGGGTGGATTTACAGTGCGTTACGCGACAGAGGTCGCGGCGATTTACTTTGATTATTAGTACTAGCAACAGCATCTGTTCTTTGAATGAAGGGGCTATGCCCACCACGTCTTAAATTGCGAATTTCTCGTAATAAGGAGGTCAAGCAAACAGACCCATGAACTTTATTCAGGGGAAACAACTTTCGTTTCAACAAATTAAAAACAACATCTGGTTGTTACATAATTATATATTAATATATATACCGTTTCTAAATGAAACAAAAAAAAACCCCCAAAAAACTAAGGTTGCGTTTGCTACGCATCTCGATATCGACCAGAACGGTGGCATGTCAGATTTCATGGATATAGTTAAGGTGGTTTTGCAATGACATGCATCAGCAGTGAATTGCGTCGGAAAGGAGGGGGAGGGGGGGGATGAGGGTATGCCACCTCTAAACCCAATGAAATCGTATCGCGCACCTGACATTAATGCAGAATTATAGACAGACGGGCAGGCAGACAGGCAAGCAGGTAGGAAGGCAGGCCAGTGATATCTAAGGCATTTTTTTTAATCAGTTCTGAAATACGCATACCAAAGCTAATTAACTTTTAGGCATTTGGCATTCCAGTCACCTAAAACATATCATTACCGAAGTATGCAGATCTTTGATCTGTCTTACAAATTTCAGTACGGTCGTTGCAAAGAGGAAGACGCAATATCACCTGATGTAACTATCTGAGCTGTCTCTTTAAGCCAGAGATACGAACCCTGACCTTTTAGCTTGCAAGTCAAGTATGCGTAAGACTACGCCACAAAGGCAGATGACCATAGACTGTTCTTGATGAGTCAAGCCCAACAAATCTCACTTCCGGTTTCAACAGAATGAACATGTAAATTATAAACAGTAAATTTATGTAATCAAAGTTCGCTTTCAAATGTAAAAGATTCATCAGTCAATAAAAGGCAATATAACGGACCATATCAACCAGTCATATTATTCCTCTGACAGTGGAAAAGTAGAAAACAGAAGTAATGGTTGTTGGAATTATGGCTTGTAATGCCCAAATGACCGTGCAGGCATTATAACTTTCGAAAATGAGATTTGATGACGCAATCACACTGCTATTTACTATTTTCCATTTTGCTTAAATCGGAAGTGACTTTTTTTAAGTTGACTGATAAAGAACAGTCTGCTGTAAGTGTTTGTGAGGTGATGGAGTTCATTAGTAAACCTTGAGATTACACAAGAAATTATTTTGAGTTCTTTGCAAAGAGAACGTCCTTGTTTGAGTACACTGGATTTCAAGATTCTGATAGTCTACTAGTACTATATCATACTACAGGCTGAGTCCTTTCCTAATCTTCCATTTTGAAGTCCTCGGTAGGAACACAACAATCTTAATACGCCTTTCTATAGCGCACAGTGTTTTTTAACCGTGCAATCCACTGACATCATCATATTCTGGATAATAGTTGGACTCGGTTAAAGGCAACTGGTATGCATTGCACGTAAGTGGACGGGGCATGACTCGCATAGATCTCCCGAGCTTATCCCGTAGGCCATTGGAAAAGGCCTATAGGTCTACCCCAGCACTCCAAAAAGGACTGGTGTTGTCTTAACAAAGACCAGGCCTGGGTGCGATTGAACGGCCGGACTTAATCAGGAGTCGATAATAGTGGTTTGGATTGAATTTCGGGAATTATTATTATTGAGTGCATACCTGGGGTGGAGATTATAGAACTGGTCGTTTGGCGCCGGGTTTGTGTGATAGACGCACTCTTGGATCGCGTCCTGTGGCTTTAGGGTGGTTTAATATACCAGCGTATGTTAAGAAGAGTGTGATTTTATGTAAGGTTAAGTGATATTTGCTTAAGAATTTTGGTGAATTATTTTAAGACGTTCAGTGGTGCTTCAGATCGTAAAGGGTCCGGCAGCTATAGAGTGGTTTAATAGACCAGTGTGTGTTGAAAAGAGTAGGATTTTGTGTAAGGTTAAGTGATATTTGCTTAAGAATTTTGGTGAATTGTATTAAGACGTTCAGTGGTGCTTCAGATCGCAAAGAAATACGTTTCCCCTTTCGTTCAGTATTTAATGTTAGTTCTGTGAACTACATACAGTTGATAGGTAGGACGTGAGGACTATGATGTTAATTTGGAGAATAGATTGGTGAATGTTTAAGACATTTAATGACTTCTGTAGTGGCCGATTGAGTTTCAGTGTGCTAATTAATAGCTAGAGATCAACTATCGTAACATTTCATTGAATTATAGAGATATTCAGTGATAATTTTGATTAGTGAAATAATTAGTAAATACTTCTCCTTTTTTGTTCAGGCTTTATTATAGTTTTCTGTTTTCCAAGTGACGACTGGGAATCACAATTACTTAAGAAGTCGGCAAATTGAAATATTCTGAAAACTATAAATTGTTTAAATGCAGAAGTTGTGTTTCTGACTGCAGGCTTTCATTTCTTATGGAACTTTAGTTCAGTCATCGTAGGCAACTGCTTTCTAGGAATAATTCCGTTTGGTACAAGTATTTTTCGAGTAAACTGCTTTAGAACTCTGTTTTAAAGTACGGCACTCTCTTCATTTCGATAAGTGGTCCACCATTTACAGCTTATTTTTTAGTGATGTTTTTCAAACTCAGATGTGATACTTAGACCTTATATATTATGTGTTTCACGCTGTCTGTGTTTCTGTGTCTCCATTGCGTGTTTTTATTACTTGATTGGTGTATGCAGCACAGTTCATCTCTGTTTGGTACTGATTATTCAAAGAATGGCTCATTCGTTCGTCTTTGTCTAAATTTATCACCTGCCAAAAAGATAACCCTGTTCGGAGATCTAAAGATGACTTGGGTATCTGACAACGTTTTATGTCTTTTAATAATCATACATTATCATCGTGTTGACAACAACTTTGAGGACGATGAATTTAGTTGTGATTAAAGTAGGCTTCAATTGGAATTACGTGAAGTAATGTTCTTATTCTGTTGATATATATATATCATTGTTTGTTGTGATGTTTGATTAGCTGGAATAACGCAAAAAAATGGATTACAAATACCGTTGTTGTTTTTGTCTTCGGTATTAATTGTACTGCTCTACATGACTGGAAGAGAACTTTAAAAGATGGAAAAACTTTAGAAAAATTGTCGTTAGTGTTTCCAGGTCTGGAAAATACCTGAAACCAGGAAAAAAAAATGCCAGATCTCAAATGAAAATCATGATAAATTTTAAAACTTGGATTGGTCAGTCAGAATTTTGTTTGGAACTATCATGCCAGGTGTCAATCAGAGTAAAAACTTGTAAAGCACCACGCAAATTTCAGGCAGCAAAACATTATTTTTTTTCTATTGGTTTTTGATCTTGGCTATAATGAAATAAGGCGAATTGAAAATGTCATTGAAAAGTAATGGGAAAAAATTTAACCCTTTTGGACGACTTACGTGGAGGCATGCCTTCGCCGTTATATCATAGTTAGATATGCCAGTTTTTACGCGAACTACTGTTTTCGTTCTTGCCTTAGTTTAAAGATCCTTTTCTTAAAGAAACAAAGCCAAAACAAAGAAATGTTGTTTTTAAAAGCGATTTTAGCCTTTGTTTTGCACAGTCGGCTCGGTAAACTTCGCTTTATGAGCGTGATGCTTTTTAACACCCTTGACATGATAGTTGAAGTTGTAGACGCAGTCTGCTTTTTCAGTATTTCTCTTACTGTCAGTGGCAACCACAAGTCACAACAACAGCATATCTATCAGCACCAGATTAGCCAGCACCCAAATAACAACTGTACAGTAGCAATATAGTAATGCTTAATTTTTCTACTTCTCCTTCCCCTCCCCCATTTCCCCAACTTTTTATGTAACATGCACATCAATCTACAAAGACAAGCAGACATCAAGTTTCTAGGACATAGTACTGATAAACCGAAAGGCCTGAGGTCATTCTAAAATTCGAAACTAGAGGATCAGGGCTGAATGTTGTAATAGTATGACGTTTATCACACAATCAGCCAGCAGATTTACACAGTTCGATCTTACATGTAGAAGGACAGTGTGGGTGATTCCAAGACAAACAACAGTATATATTCGAGACGTCCAGGCAGTTTAATCTGCGTGATTTGTTCTATTGAAGCTCTTCAGCTTGGAGAGAATACTTTAGCGCAAGAGTGACTGGTTATTATAAACACTGGATTGTTATGTCTATGGAACAAGTTCTGTAACATCGAGCTTCTAATGACAGTATTGATTTTGGCAACAAGACGATGAGGAGACAAAACGAAATGCATCGGAAATTAACATCCTGAAAGCATTTATACGTGGATTTGTGGTCACTTTAAATCACGAGAAACAATCAATACAGAGCAGCAACGATAAGAACAATTACATTAAAAAAACAGAAACTTATTTTTTCAATGATTGTACAACATTTCAGAAAATATTTGACAGAAATGTACTTTATTTTACCCAGGCAATTGAAGCTCCAGTTGCGTGCCCACACCAGCGGAGAGGCTGGGAAAAAAATTTACAGATATCTACTGGTTCCTTCATAACCAGCCTCATTGTTCTCTAGCTCTATGATGGAGTTTTCGCCATAAAGGTGGAGTCTTTCTTAAGATTATACAATAGTGGACATACGCGGTTTGTCTCTGGGCGGAACTTCTCGTGTTGTTATTGTAGCTGACACTTGGGAAGATTGACGGTACAGCGTGGTCATTGACCACTGGACAGGATTTGTTGATACTGTGCAGTCTTTGCTTAATTTTGGCATTTGCCCGAAGAGGCCCAAGTGCTGCTTACTTGTCTGCTGGCTGTCAGCTACCTTGTCTGTTTGCTTGTCTGTATTCAGCCCGTCTATCTGTTCATTTTTTTCCGCCCTGTCTATTCATATATTTTTGTTGTCTGTCTGTCAGTCGGTCTGAGGTTGAATTTCCATATCTATCTGTGTGTATTTGTTTTCCAGCCTTCTTTCTGGGTGTCTGCCTGCCTGCTTGTCATTCTGCCTCTCAGTCTCTGTCTGTCTGTCTGTCTGTCTGTCTGTCTGTCTGTCTGTCTACTTGTCTGCCTGTCTGTCTATTTGTGTGCCTGCCTGTCTGTCTGTCTGCATGCCTGCCTGTCAGCCTGTCTGCATGTCTGTATGCATGCCTGTCTGCCTGTCTCTCTGCTCATTTGTCTGTCTATCTGCCTACCTGCCTGCCTACCTGCCTGCCTGCCTGCCTGCCTGCTCCCCTATCCATCCGCCAGAGCAGATCTTTTCATCTACTTATCCTACCTTGTAAGATGCAGCGTAATGTCAGATCTGATGTATGATGGCGACGTAACTGTATCTGAAATTTCACAAAATTCGGACCACACGTCACTAACAATTGAAAGCTTACGCATTCACGATGGCATCTCTTACTAGCATAAGAATTACTTTGGTACATCGATGCTTAATGCATCCTCACTAACCTTCGGCAGGCAAAGTTAATGTAATTCTTATGACGATAAGAGATCCCATCGTTAAAAGGCAAGTTCTCAGATGTGTGGAATGCCGTTGTCATGATATCTGTCAATTGAATTCGATGTGTATTTGCAGGGGGTATTTTTTTTTCCTCGAACAGGGGGTCTAGAATATGGGCTAAGAGGCGGGAGGGCAAAGATTAGAAGTCAAGATGGTGCTATAATCCATAGAATGTCATTTCAAAAGTTTGGCCGATAATACTTGTAGTCCCATTTTATCTTAACATGTTGCTTCATTATCTCAGTCTAACCCGTTGTCTTCAGATAAAATTATGTCAGATGACACCCATCGCGGCAGAAAGGTACGAACATTTTGGCCTGATGTGATCTACGAGCCTAAAAAGGAATCTCATTAGATTTGGTCTTGTTGGTGTTAACTCTAAAACATCGTTAACTGCGTGAAAGTTTAACAGGAACACATGAACATTTGTTAAACAAAATGGTCCTGAATCAATGATACTGCCATAGAAAAGCTTAGAAAACAGACGCTATTTTGGGGAGGTTTGGTATGAGAAATATAATGTCCTTGGATTTTACTATGTACCCTTTTCACAGGACAGTGATTGTCTTGATGGAGCGTGCTTGGCTAGACAATGATGCCCTAAGTTACAGCCCTGAGATTAGAAACATTTTCTTGAAGAGTGGCAGGGGCGTCATCTCAGGGGAACTAAAAAGTTTTTCTTTGAAGTTAGACGCTATTTAACAGTACACCTTACTATGTCTGAGAACATAACAGCAATAGCAGAGGAATTTGTCAGATATAATAATGTTGCGTTTCCGCTTCAAGCAATAAAGGCAAATTATCTTTGTTGCTCTAGGGAATGGGAATCTAATTATACCATGTCGTGAACTTTGCTTGCAGGGCACCCTAACATTCTCTTGGCGAGGCTACGCCCCTGTAGGTGGATGGATGTTGGCCTTTGTGGGAGGGCAGAAAGGAGGGATGTGATGAATTTTTATGTATAGTTAAAAATGTAAGTGTGTTAAGTAAAGCTCGGATGGAGGAAGCAATCTATAGATGTGGGCATTATGCAAGATTTACTTTGAGATTTGGCATGATGAATGATAGATGGTGCAAAAGGAAAGAAAGGAAGAAAAGACGGAGAAAGAGACACCGAAAGGTGAGTGTAGGTCTGTTTTGCATTGATATTTGGGCATTTTGGTAAAGGCTTGTCGGAGAGCTACTACTTGATTGTCTGTGACCAGATTTTCTCCGTGGTATTTTATCATTAGAGAATCATACATCAAATGCCTCAAAACCTCGGGTCCTGACCACAGAACTGATTTTGTCTTGCGATATTTACCTGTATATATATGCTTTTCATACCAGGGTGCGTTTTAAGTTTATAAAGACTGCCTTTATTTCCGAGGAAATTAGTGTGTTGAAGTTTACCTATGTATTCTAACCCTTTGTCGGTTGATAGTATCCTTTGCTATCTTGCCCTCAGTGAATACACGTGCTGTCTGAAAGTCTGACTGATCAACCAGCTGTCTGACTACTTGTCAGGCTGAGCTTTTGCTTGTCTATCTCTATTTCTTATTCTTTCTTTCTATCCTTCACTCAGTATCTCTTTCAATCCTTCATTCTGTTAAACCTGTCATTCACTTATGCCCTCCTCCATTCCAAACCTTATAAAAGTCTCAGAATGTTCGTCCATCCATCAATATATCTGTTGTCTGTTGGTCTGTCTGACTGTTTCTCTGTCCCTGTCATAAAGGCCCGCCCATGGTATAAATGGACAGAAGAAGCATGATGGTCACTTTACTAATATGAATTCAGTTGCACGGTTCACATTGCAGCGCTGTTTTTTCTTTCGATTTTCAGGAGTTAAAACTTTGCAAGCTGCACCAAATTTTTGTAGATAGCTAATTTACTGCCCTTCGGGTGGTTTAGTGAAGAACATTTGACATATAAACATCTAGTATTTGAAATATAAAAGCAAATCTGAATCGGGGCATTGCTGACAGGCATTTGTAGGCGGAAAATTGCCTTCCAAAGATTACGATCTGATGACACAGCTTGAATTCTTTTGCTGTCTCGTCCCTTCTCTCTGTCCCTTTCTCTCTGTCTGCCTCTCTCTCTCTCCCTTTCTCATTCTTTGATCCAAAACTTACTTAAAACACCTTAACAATGTTCCGTCTCATGGTTCTTCCCTATACAAACCCCATTAGGCCTGTATGATCACAATGTGTGTTGCTAAATCCCTATGAACACAAATGTTATGTAACGAGGGCTTTAAATCACTCCAGGAAAGAAACGCAAGGGACAATCAATATTGACTTAAATGGGGTAAAACCGTTTAGCTGTTGGCGAGCTGAGGAACTGGTTGATTGTGTACGGGGAAAAAAAGAGCAGGAGTCCTTGTCAAGTTGGCCAAATTTATGGAAATTGTAGCATAAAACTTCGATTCAGACGAATAGGAATGAGTGGTTGGAATAGGAAATCTGATGAGTAAAAAAGAAAAAGAAAAAATCGCGTGGATTTAGTCAGTACCGCCTGAGTTGATTTCTCGACCAGTTTTGGTCAGATTTCCTTTGTGAATCTACAGTATATCTTTTTGTTTTTGTCAGCAAGGGTGTGTTACCCGCTTCCGAATTTATAGAAAATAGATTTTTGCCATAAGGTGACTGTGGGCTATTCCTCTCTTTTTTTTAAAATTCAATTTGTTCGGGATGCCGGCAGCGAGTTTACTGCTGGTTGCCAGATTAGTTATATGAGGCCATATTCCTCAGTTGCCTTTTCTTAAGGGACATCTGGCGAAAAAAAAACTGTCTGTCTGTCTGCCTGCCTGCCTGTCTGCCACTGTATCATTGTCTATCTTTCTGCCTTCTGTCTGTTTGTCTGTCTGTCTGTTTGTCTGTCTGTCTTCCTGACTGTCTGTCCGTCTCCCTTCCTTTTTCTCGCTCTCCTTCTCTCTCTCTCTCTCTCTCTATTTCTCTCTCTCTCTATTTTGTCGTGTCTCTGCCTTTCTGTCTGTGCATTTGTTACCTACACCACCCCTTCTCCAAATCCTTTTACGTGGTCACTCTTGTCTTTTCTCCCGACATACCCCCGTCAGTGTCCTATGCAAACCTCACATTCCAGTCAGCTGTTTAACTTATCATTGACAAATGACTGCATAGTGTGGTCTGCAAACAGGATCCACGATTCCAGAACCTGTTCTCTCTACCACTCCATGCGCCTCTTCTCGCTTTCTTTGACTTGTGTGTATGTGGGTTACTTGGCAGCGAAATGGTTTCCTTGCACTTATGGGAAGACCCAGACGTGCTCAGCTACTCATCCAAGGATCCAACGAAGATTGTTGGTGCTTGTTCTTCCAGTGGCGATGTGCTTTCTGGTGGTTTTTTTAAAAAATTTTTTGTAATGTCTTTAGAGCGTGCTAAGAAGAGCGATGAGCCAGCAGTTAGAGCAAAATATCGTTTTCCTGCACAAACGTGCATAGTTGTTGTTTTTTTTTTTTATTTCACTTAGGCCTACTCATGTGCAGTGAAAAGACCCAGGAGTTTTGCTCGATTTAATTTTGAATTAATAATGAAGGATGAAAATATTTAACTCTGCTGCACTGCTAAATCAACAACTTCGATGAGACCGTTTCATACCTTTGTATTTGTTTCGGTAGCTTTCAGAGTTTAACTCGGGAGGATCTGCAGTAGCCGTTGAATGTGACAGCACTTCAAAAGTTATAACCAGGTTGTCTGTCTAAACCCACGAACTAATTTCTCACAATATTCCTCCTGATGATCCAAGTCGGAGCTCATCTTGATGAAAATATCGCACATGCATCGCTTAGATCAACAAACACAGCATGTTTTCCCTGTGTCATCACCATGTCTAAATTCTGGGAAACCATATGACCATATAGCCTTACTCTTAAGAAGTCTTTTAAAATCGATCAGCATGAAAGAAGTCATTTAAAATCGATCAGCATGAAAGAAGTCATTTAAAATCGATCAACATGTCTTCTGCTTCTTAGGTTTACTGTAACCAGTCAATTTAGTTTGGGTTATATTTCAACATGTTTTAAAGGATGGATTTGAAAAGCATTACATTCACGCTGTTGCCTTATTTTCGGCAGAAGAACACTCAAACGTTTATTTATAGTTCCTTTTTTTTTTTCGCTCAGGTTATAGCATTGTATTTACGTGCAGATTTGTGGATTGACTTTGATGGCATTGCAAGTGAAATTGTTTCGTGGCTTTCGGTGCTTTCGCTTATGGTGTGTTTCGATAATAGTTTGTGTACATGGTTTTTATGTGTCTATTGTTTTGCTGCTAGAGGAAGCATTGCCCGTAATATTAGGGTATTTAGAGTTAGACATTGGATATTTCTCATCTAACGACACCCAGACCTGAAGAACCAACACACAAACCTTAGATATTTGAATTGTATTTGTTCACAATTACAAGACATAAATCACTCAATCTTAGTATGTCTTTATCGTATTCGCTTACAAAGTGTTTTACTAATCAGAACATGTTCGATTTAACTTTCAAATAGCTAGGAAGTAGTTTTTCTCTAAATTCTTTAAAGCGTGGACATACTATCTAACAATGGAATATAGATTAGGGGTTTTATCTTTCCTTAAGGAAACGTCATCAGTGGTCAGGAGCGTAGTGGGTGTAGTACTTCTCGATGTCTTGATGTTATCAGCTTTTGAGTACAGGTTGCCCTACTTTCTGACGGTTGCGTTATTGTGTAACCCGGTCATTAAGCTTAAAACATTTATTTTAGTCATTCGAAAACTTGCGCAGTAACGATGGGATCTATTACCATATTAAAAAGTACATAAACTTTGCATGTTAAACACTACTAAGGATGCATTCAGTACCAGTGCACTACATGTAATTTTTACGATGGTAAGAGATCCCATTGTTATTTTGCAAGCTGTCAGATATAAGGAGAAATTATGTTTGTTGACCTGTTAAGATATTACTGTGTCTTTAGACTGGTATTAGGTTGGAACGACAGGGTTATGACTAATGTAAGTCGCAGTTCGACCAGTCTGTAAAGGAGTCCTGAATTTTTTATATACTGATACAGAATCTCTTTCAGCAGTGCATGTAAGCCATGTAAGCATTGAACTAGTTACTTTTCGTATACAGTACTTGCAAGGACCTTATCTTTTCCTGAACATTATCGCAAAAAAGTGAAATACTACATGATTTGAATTATCATATCTTATTATTCTATGGGGATTGAATTACAAAGTGGGACCGAGTGATATTTATATGTGTTAATTCTTCGAAAAATTTGATTTCTTTTCAGGATCAGAGTATTGGTAGTGTTGCTTTCATGTTGGGCGAAGTTAGCGTATGATGACTTCTTTCAATTATGTTCAGGGTTGTTTTTACGTTGGATGAAGTTAACGTATTTCGAAATCTTACACTAACATACAGTTATGTTCAGTATTTTGGATGAAGTTAACGTATCAAAAACTCTTACAGTTATGTTCAGAGTTGGTTTTACGTTGGATGGAGTTAACGTTTCATGACTTCTTACAGTTGTGTTCAGAGTTGGTTTTACGTTTGGATGAAGTTAACGTTTCATGATTTCTTACAGTTGTGTTCAGAGTTGGTTTACGTTGGATGAAGTTAACTTACCATGAATTCTTACAGTTATGATCGGAGTTGTTATTACCTTGGATGAAATTAGTGTATCATGAATACTTCCAGTTAAGTTCAGAGTTGGTTTTACGATGGATGAAGTTAGCGTATCATGAATTCTTACAGTTTTGTTCAGTATGACACATTTATTTGAGTCGCAGAACTTCGGTGGTGTATTGAACTAGATCGTTCTTCTGTGCTGTGTTGTACGGTTTTGTGAAAAACATGTGAAGAAAAATAATAATAAATAATAATTGCTTTCTTACAGGATGTGAATTAGCCACGGCGGATAAAATGCAGTAGGAAACAATGATATTTGCGCACAAAATGGAGTAACTGAAAAAGGAATTATTTTTCGTGCGCCATCTTGGTGTTATTGTGCCCATGTGTAACCATGGCGACGCAGTTAGTCAAATACACGGATCTCCGCCTGACTATAGATAACAACCCACCGGCGTATGAATTTAAGCCGGGCACGATACCGCCGACTCATGCGCCGCACACGACGACTATTTATAACCGACAGGTTTGTATACACCATGAAGTCTCTCTCGTTCTGTGTGTGATTATATTGTGTGTGTGTATGCTTATGTAGGTTGACAATATCAAACTTAATACTAACCCAGTGTTGAGAACATTATAAATCAATCCATTGGTTTTATCACGGGAATGCGTATTTAGAGGACCTGTCAAGGCGACAGATCAACAATGATAATAACAGTAACATAACAATAACGATAGTTTTATTAAGCTCAGACAATATCCAATATACATGAGCACAAATGCCGGTCTATCTCTCTCCTCCTCCTCCCCTCTCCCCAAACCCAAGTCTCAGTCTCTCTTTTTTCCCTCTTTCTCTCTCTCTCTCTGTCGTATCTTCACATACTCATTAATAAATAACATAGACAATACAGACATGTTGACGGCACAAGGACATTGCTGTTAAGTAAACGAGAGCATGCATTTATTATTGTGGTGTATATAAGAAAAGTCTCTCTCAGTATCATTTGGGAGGACTGTTTAAAATAACCTCTGTCCATACCATAACTTTGCGTTCGTGATTAACACCAGTTAAAACATAGGGCTGAGGACCGAAGAAAAATTCAATCACCCTTCGAAAGGGAACTTTTTATTTCTTTGATATGCCAAATATTGCTACACATATACAACCATGACCATCACATGCAGCATTGGCTGGTTCTACATTTATCATAAGAAGTGAATTTCACAACCAAGCCATTGTTAGTCGCCAGGGTGCAGCGCTGTTCTGTCTTGCTCTAAGGCCAGGTGGTCATTGCAAATGGGGATGGAAGTAACATGATGTGTCAAATTCTAACTCAACAATATTTCCGATTGGAAGGTCGAACCCACTAAAAACACAGCGTGAGATTGACTCACATATCGCTCATAGCCAGATTCGTTCACCTGTTGTTGTTTTTTTTGGTACAAGAGGAGAAGCAGACCGCTGATTTACTATAATGACTATGTTAGATCTCAAAACTTTAAAGCAACAGCGACAATGGCCAACTGCCTTTAGCTATATCGTCCATGTTTACGTACAGATTTGATTAAACATGGATATCATCTTGTTTAGAATTCAGTGTCTTTTCCGGTGGCACTAGATCTGACTAAAATCTTGCATTTTTATTTTATTTTTGAAGAAATTTGTCTTGACATTCTATATACAGTATTAAAGAAATATCACTTGCCGTGGTAGATTATATTATTTCTAAAGTCTGCTGATAAAATAGCTTCTGTAGCCAAAATAGTTTCTTTGTTCATTTGTGATCTGTATACTAATACACATTTCTCAACAAAATATTTTTTGCAACACTGCGAACGTCCTTGATACAGGAACTGAAATTTGACAAGAATTTTATCGAAGCAAAAGAGGACCAGTCAGTTTTCTCAAAAACGATTTTGGCAAAGATAAGCCCTTTTGTCTGAAGACGTTAGATTTCAACAAGCTTTATTTGTGTGTGTGTGTGTGGAAAATGACGTCATATGTCAACATGGACGAGACAATACCACCCCTTCCCCTCCCCGATCTTTCCGAGAGAAAGAAAAAAAATCAGCCCATGTCTGCAACTTGTTTTCCTGACATTTCTTTTTTATTATTTCACCACAGGCCCACATTCTAATGCCATTGTATTGGTGGCATTATGGAAAACCGATTAGCAGAAGCTCCCCGTGCAGAATCAATCAGTCAGCTAATCAATAAATCGATGAATCACTGTGTTGTGGTGACCGAGCAGTAGTAGACTTATTAAGTCAATCCTATTATAGATCTTGATGAATATCGATTGATCAGAATAGATCAGGATAAAAATCAATTTCTGACATTTGCTGATGTAGTTTTTATTAACGGCTAATACTTTCTTTTTTGTTTTTGTTTTTGTTTCTTGATTGAAAGAATTTCTACAGTTCTTCATGGCAGGATGACACAGACAGTCCTGTTTATCTCTGCTCTTCTTCTTCTTCTTTTTCTCCTTGCTGCTCCATCTCTTAATTTCGTTATCTCTATGCCCTCTCCTCCAGTCCTCTGCCTCTTTCTTTCTCACTACCCCATTCTCTCCTTCTCTTCATCTTTGCTAATCTACTGTGATCAATCATCCCTTCTTCCTTTCCTCCTTCAGTCCGCTTACTCTCTTTTTTTCTGTCCTTGCAGCAAGCAAGGTTTGTTGAACAAGGCTTATTGAGAATAAGCCCAAAGCACAAAGTGGATATTGGCATACCTAATGCACTGATCAAACATAAACAAAATTTGATCGGTCGAAGAGTCAAGAAATTAATCAACCAATCACCACAAAAGTTAATCGACCAATCAACATTCCACCCGTCAGTCATTTTATCAGTCCATTTTATCGAACACTCAAATCCAACATCTGCAGGGCACATACAAAAAATTAATGACAAAATATATTTATATTTATCTTTATGGCGCAACCTCATCCCTTCCTGTCCGTTTTCTTTCACTCTACTTCCAACATCCTCTAACTTCATTGCAATATGTTCAGTGTAACAAGATATTGTTTTTTTCTGTAATAAAAGCCACTGGATAACTGCAAATCCTTTTCACCGCAACCTTTGTCCAGGGAGTTTGTGATAACACAAAATCTCCTATCGCACCTTTCCTTCCCAACCCGCTGAGTCTAAATCTATGAAACAAGACCGTAATGAGACTTTTGGGAAGCACTCTCTACGTTCAAATTTGCTTTAGAAGTTGTCATATACCCTATAATACGTCAAAGCTAAGTAAATCTTGGTACATCAGATCGATTGCTTGTCATGGGTCGAGTTATCTTAAGCATTTATCACTGTTTGCAATACACTTGAGTTGGTATTGACACTTACAGCGTCAAAGATGAACTCAAAGTGACATGACCTCCTCGTGAAGTTTTACCAGGGTCAGATTTGGTCTTAAGATAAATCAACTGTAGCTCAGGTGCTCCCATTGTCTGAAGAGACTTTCATAAATTTCAACATTTGGAAGGAATTCCTAGTGAGACTCATACTCCGACCTGGAATTTATGCCTACTGAGGTAACCCAAATTCCACTCGTAATCCTATTCCCTAAGGCTAAGCCTTACCCTTAATCCTAACCCTGATGTCCATCGAGACAGGAGCGTCAATCAAGACGAGCCTTTTACCATAATGTCTGTCGAGACAGGAGCGTCAGATGGGGTGTCTCATTCGCAACTCCTCCCCAACATTTTTATTTTCAATTCTGACAAGTGTACGACGAATAATTCTGAAGTAATAAATCGCATCTCTCTATTCAGCATTCTGTTGTTGTCTTTTTCTGTCAGTTTTAGCACATCTACTATTTTATATCAGTTGCGTAATTGTCTCAGTCAAAAGCTTTGCAAGTTTGAAAAGTGTATTAAATCTATAACCAAAGTTCAAGCACTGTCCATGCATTTAAAATATTTATAACAAAAAGTGTTAATGAGACTAAAATCGACTAGTATTTTGGCTATTACTATAATATACAATAATAAAAATATGCAGCATTCGTCTCTCTACCTCCAAGGGAGACGCGGAAAGGGGGAGTGTGTGTGGGGGGGAGGGTGCCAGGGAGGGGGGTGGACACGAGACCACCACTGTTAAAGTCACCAGGTGGCGATGGGACCGCCATGATTCAAGTGTACTCCTACAGAAAATCGTATCTCCCTTAAAGGAAAAAAAGGGAGAAAAGGGGATACGTATCAGACCACCTTACCCTTGCTGTCGTAAAACAACACCAACGCAGTAAGACCGTCAGCCAAAAGGGAAAAAAAACCCTCTAAAATCGGTCTAATTATTTAGCCCCAAGGGAAGACGCGTTTGGGGGCAACCGCTAGATAAACAGTCTTTTGTTCGATTGATAAAAACCCAATTACTGAGTGACAGGTAGACATTTGGATAGGATAATTGCAAAAACCACCTTACGAAAAACTGACTTCTGCGCAGACCTGGAAATAAGAGGAAGAGATCTTTCGTGAAGCAAATGTCACCTCACTTCAGGCACATCAGATATTTATGCTATGGTGCCGTAGAATTATTCTCTGCCAGGAGTTTTCATCAGAAGTTTTGTTTGGATACCGCTGGAAATATGATAATAATGAGTTTGGAGTGATCGTTCATTTCGATGATTAAGAGCTTGCGCATTAACGATGGGCTCTCTTGCCATTGTAAGAATTACATCACTGTATTGGTGCAGAATGCACTCTTAGTAGCCTTCAACATGCAGGGTCAGTATTATTCCAACGATGGTAAGAGATCCCATCGTTAATGCGCAAACTCTCAAAAGGGGGCAATGACGTGTATATAGCTTGGAGTTGATCACGGACTTTTCGTTCTCGTGTGATACCGGAAGTAAAACGTGTATGGGTAGTCTCTGCTTAGGTACAGTACGAGAGATTACGCTACCTTTGGGCAACAGAACTTTTCTAAATGCTCAAACAACCAGAGGATAAAATTTATTTGAATGTCCCCGTTTCAGTGGTATCTGAAAAAAGCTGCAAAGACGTGACCGTAGCTTGGAGTTGATCACAGACCATTCGTATTTGGGAGATACAGGAAGTGAAAAGTGTATGAGTAGTCTGTATTTAGGTACAATACAAGAGATTACGCCAACCTTGTGACAGCAGAGCTCTTCTAAATGCTGAAACGACCAAGTTATGAAATTCATTGGAATGTCCCCGTTTCAATGGTATATGAGAAAACTGAATGGCTAAGCACTCGTTGACAGTCTGCGCTCTCGTAAGTTAAGTTTAGTTTTAGTTTATTTATCTAGGCATAAGCCAACCACATACAATGTAATGTTACATCAATACAAAGGAACAAATGAAAAGGAAGGGAAAAAAATATATATACACACATAACTGCTACTAAATTATATTTATCATTTACATACCTTGTCTCTTTCTCTTTCTCCCTGTTTCACTCTCCCACTACCTTTCTCTTTCATTATCTTACACACATACTCTCTCTCTCTCTCTCTCTCNGTCTCTTTCTCTTTCTCTCTGTTTCACTCTCCCACTAACTTTCTCTTTCATTATCTTACACACATACTCTCTCTTTCTCTCTCTCTCTTGCTCACTCACTCTCCCCATCTAATGATAGCAGTTATAACATAAGACTCAGTCGCTCTACAGGCTTCCTTATCGCTTTCGTCTTTCTTCTGAATTTTCCTCATACTTGTCATATGTTTGTGTCAAGAATTCAACGTCCCTTTTCAGCAAAGATTTAACTATGTCTAAGACGTGGCGTGAATCCCACATTTATCTGTCAGTTAGTGGAGTTTGTTAAAAATATCGGAAAATACCTTAGAAGAGACCTGTGGCCGACTGCTAATATTGTACATACGTTAATTAACGTACTGCGTTAACTACCTTGAACACCACAAATGTTTTATGAGTTTCTCGTGGTTACCGCAGTGCGATAATTAACGTAAGGATTATCCATAAGGCCACTGCTGTGGTATGCGGTACTTGAACTCGGAACCTTGTACATCAAGAGACAAGCTCTCTTACTTTCTTGACCACCATCCGGATACTGGTTTTTTTTTTTTCTCTCTCTCTCTCATGACGCTAGGTAGCATATTTTTTCGTTGTTTCTGTCGGAAATCTTCCTTCCTTTCCTCCAAACTCTTTGTCTCCCTCCATATTCTCCCTTTCCTTTTTCTTCTGTTTCTCTCTTTCTTTCTCTTTCCTCTCTCCCTCCTCTCTCTCTCTCTCTCTCTCTCTCTCTCTCTCTCTCTCTCTCTCTCACCTGTGTATTTCGAAATAGTAGGACGTTTAGTGAGAGCTTATAGGCTAAACTGTTTCGCAGTTAAGATACAAGATACAACTTTATTCGTTGTCCACATAAGGCACATCCGTTTCATTTCCAGCAAAATGCAAATGCAGTACAAAAGCACTCAAGTAGTTAAGCGGTGATTTGCATAGTTATAATTATGATCGTGTCAAAAGTCGGACCATAATAGAGAGGGTTACCTTGCACCTCATTGTTGCATGGTCTGACTCACTTTACAACCAAATTTACCAGGAGCTGAAAACAGAGAGAAAAGTCTTGGATCGATTTTTTTTTTACCATCAGAGTTAATAACAGTAGAGTATATAATCTCAGATTATGTAAGAATAATCTTATAACATGAAACCACTCCGCAGAAGTGGTAAAATTCAATCCTAACTTGTTTTAAAAAAATACATAACTAGTGTAATATTTCACCATATATGCTTTGTCTTTTGAATCATAAGACTGCATATTTTCAGTTTCGATTTGGAAGTTATGATATGATTTTTAGGGTTAAGTGATTGTTTCATATTACACATGTCACATTTTAACTGCCATGTTCCTTAGCGTTAGCACACCAAGAGCTGTATAGAATGTTTGTATTATGAATCATAATGGCCAACTACATTCAGGTTACATAAACGGCTTCTTTTCTTCCTTCTTTATTGTCGTGCCACGTGTCAAGCAGTCTTTTTAATTAAGCAAAGACCCTGTGGCGATTTCATTGCGGTTTGGTTTGGTGGGGGAGGGGGGGTGTTGGNGGGGATGGGGGAGGGGGAAGGAATGGGAAAAGGATAGGAAGGAATATAGAGTATATATTGCTTACTTAAATATTGCCAATCTTCCGTTCGGAGAGCCTGTCTGCGTCCACCGGGTACGTGCTGCTATTGTCTAGCTGTGTAATTTGCCGACTGACTTCTTTGTTGTATGAGGCTTGCGTTTCCCGTTCAGGCAGGAAGCGGTGAATTTGTACGAGCTATGCGTTAGCAGGTAAGGGTTAGTTTGACCATACAAACGCGTTCACCGCCCCTCGAGGTTTGCACGCTTAAGTAGACAAATTACTGCGCATAATTAACAGGGCAGTGCAAGATTAGTTAATGCATTGAGAACTTAGTTGCCCAGATCCTCGTTGTCCTCACTCAGTCTGTGAGAGCACATATATTTTTTTTCATCAATGTGGATGGGAAATGCCGTATTCCTCTTATTAAATAAGCCTTTGCATATACCGTAGAGATCGTGGGACAGAGGCAGATATACGATAACCTGGAAAAGCCGAATCATGGGTTTAAGGGCCTAATGTTGTTAGTCAGACTTTGGAGAGTAGGGTTTTTGATTTCTCAGATCCAGTTCAACATGAGTCCCAAACAGGAGAAAACGAGTGCTGAAATTATTACAGCGTCTCCGAAAGAAAATTCCTTATTGTCAAATTTGCTGCCGTGTTGGTCAAAATTGAGTGTTCGATAAGTCTGTACTTGAACTGAACTCGGAGCATATGCAGAATAATCAGATCACATTGCAGGCCATAATTACTTAAGAAGCGGCACACCCCATCGAAGCACGTTGCGTAAACATCGATAATGAAGTCGATCCGATTCGCCTTTTCTTGGTGGATTGTTTATGTTGTATTGGGTTCCACTTAATTCTTAGACAGCGTAGGGAGGATCGAATGAGGAAGAAATAGTCGAAATGTTTGCAAGGAAGCAAAGAAAATTAATTCGAAATGAAGCCAATAGACTTTTGCGGACAGTTTTGCAATGGCGGTGCGATTATGGAATTCGGACGCAAGTGCTGCAAATTTATGTGACCAAAACAGTAATTTCAGTTCTTCCCCCTCTCTCCTGGCCTCTTCCTCGTAAGTTTTCAAAGGGTTATATCAGCAACAGTGATAGTATATCAGTGAATGATTCGATTTGTCAGCCTAACAGTTAATCGATTGTCATTCAATCGATATCATAGAGTTCCGTCCGTTATGCTGTGGTATACAGAGAAAAATAAACCCTTTCTTTTTCATCCACCGCTTACATCTCGTGAAAGCCTCACTTAAGTACCTTAAGCCCGTCATTATGTAATACGAACATTACGAGTTCAATTCTTCGCTGTCTTGTCATTTTTGCAACGCTTATTCAACCAAAACATCATGTATATGCTACGCTAGCTTAGCTTGCAAGTTTCAGAAAGGAACCCCAAAGGGCCAGCAACATTTGGGCCGGTGTGGAACTTGACTACCAGATCTAATTTCGTCACAAATGTTAATGGGATGCATATGAGCGCAAATGTACAGAGTATGTTCACTCTCGTAGCGCGAGGTGCTTCGGGTCCAGCCTCCCCCTGGCTGCGTGACAATTGTTACGGATAATGACCGTCGCACTTGCTTTCTATAGGCCGATTAGCTGACCCTGGATTGCAGAATTTGACCGCCGTGCCCAGCGTTTGGCAAAGACGAGGGTACTTTCCATAATGGGGACTTATGGGGATTGTGGATACAGGTTAGAGTAGCAAATGATCACAGCATCATGCGGGTGGAATGTGAGTTAACCCGATTGTGGGGAAAATCCAATTTTAAATGGAAAAGTCCAGATAGTTCCCAGGATCAACTGGAATACTTTGTTTGTTCGGCGTGTACTATTCGCCTTGAGCGCAGTGAGGCACGCTTTGAGTATCAGCGCGTACTCTTGAGGAATACTCGCACGAAACTGTAAATAAAAAATGCGGACTGTGACTTTTAGGGGCAAACAGTCACCCAATGTCTCGTTGTAATTAGAGATGGAGGAAGACTTAGATTATGCCAAAGTAATAGCGTGTCCAGTATCATAGGAAGAAAATGTCAGTACATGATACATGCATGAATTGTATTGCGATATTGTTCCATCCCTCCTTACAGCCATTGTCTTACTCACTGATTCTTCTGAACTCTGAATTAACTTAGGCTACACGTGCACTTCTTGTTCGTGAGTGCATGGTTTCTTCAGCGCCCTCACCATTTCGTCAAAGAGGAAGTAATGGGAGGAAACTGGTGACATCGTTTGGCAGAGCAAATGAGCTTTAAAAGATGACGTCACTTTTGCTCAACCTATCGTATGATTATATGTATATATGTATATTATAATAATGTGTTAGACATTTTCTACAGGATCGATGTATCGGAGGAATACCGTCTTCTTGCGGCTACTAACTGGCTTCGCGTTCCCCATTGTATTTTTTTTTTCAAACTTTTGTAATTTATAATATACTTTTGCAAATTTTAATTGACTTCTAATTGGTGGGAAACAATAATGTGTCATGTGGTATTTGTAGGAGGAGCTGAAAGCCTTGAAGAAGGAGCTGGCCCAGTCGCATCACGAGTTGATTACCCTGCAAATAGAGAAGGTGGTTCTTGCTGCACCCATCAGTCGTTCATGTTTTGTTTTTTTTCCTAACACAGTAGACTTTTTTTCTCGTAATTTTAGAATAAAGGAGATAATAGTCTAGATTTTAAACTATTACCTTTAAAATAATTTATTTAGCAGTTTTGAGATACATACATCGGAGGATTTCTAGCTTAGATATGTCTGTATAAATGGAGCTTACATTGAGAACACCAGACCGTACCAGCTCAGTGAATAGAACGTCAGTGCTGATTGAATATTAAAAATATTACCTCATACTAACTTTAATCTGGTCCCGTGAAATTTATTATAGTGCAGTGCGTGGAGTAGCAAGTTTCTAGTTTAAAATGTTTGATCGTTGTCAAATATTAAACTTTACAAAGTGTTAAAGGATGTTTGCAATAATACGAAACTTGCATACAAGGTCTAAGTGTTGCAAAATTACGGGTACAATTACGTTTGTCGTAATCCTGAAGATCTACAGAACATTGTAACATTATAAGCTAACCTATGCAGCTCTCACTCACGCACTGACCACGGTATTTTTTTTTCTTTGAGAAATTAGAACTGAAAAAGCATAGGGTCTAATTTGAAGGTGAAACTAACCGTTGTGCTCAGAGAGAGAGAGAGAGAGAGAGAGAGAGAGAGAGAGAGAGAGAGTTCTGTTGATAGTGAAAGGCACTGCCATACTACATTTGGATCTAGGTGAAATGCAGCATTCTTTTCCTTTCCCTTGTAAATCAACAACTTCCTATCAGATCCCCTGTCAATAGGCCAATAATATTTGCTAAGGTAGATCTGTTTTAATAAACTTAGCTTTTAAAGTCATTCTTAACTGAACGGGGGTGAGTGGAGATTAAACGAAGTAGACATAAAGTATAAAATAACTCCACAGTTCCAATTAGTTTCCAAATCTAGTACCGTCTAAGAAACTGGAAATCCCGATGAACCGGCAGTCAGGGTACATAACCCTTGAACACATTTTAAGCTCATTTTTTCATATTACTTCCCTTTATTATAAGCTCATTGTTTTGTTCGTATTACTTCCCTTCAATAATCGGAAATTTCTAACTTCGTTTTTCTTTTGGTTTTTTTTTTTATGTATTCTTTCAATCTCTTCATCTCTGTTTTGTTTTCATAACCCTCTCTTATAAACCAAGCACATTTGTAGTTTGAATACTGTTGCACACGTTTGATATTGATATTGATTAATTATTACTTTTGAAGTTGTAATTATTGGCAATACTGGGTTGTCACCGAACGTCTATTTTGTTTTAATCTCTTGTTTTAACGTATTTTTTTTATACTGTATTACTTTAACACCTTCCTCTTTCACAGTGTAATCAAGTACTGTTGAATTAACTTTTGACATTTAATTAATGCATGTTGTCAGATTCTTTCTTTCTTTCTTTTTCTTTCTTTCTTTCTTTCTTTCTTTCTTTCTTTCTTTCTTTCTTTTTTTCTTTCTTTCTTTCTTTCTTTCTTTCTTTCTTTCTTTTTTTCTTTCTTTCTTTCGTTCTTTCTTTCTTTCTTTCCTTTCTTTCTTTCTTTGTTTCTTTCTTTCTTTCTTTCTCATGTATGTACTTTCTTTTTTGTCTTTCTTTCTTTCTTTCTTTCTTTCTTTCTCCTGTATGTACTTTCCTTTTTTTGTCTTTCTTTCTTTCTTTCTTTCTTTCTTTCTTTCTTTTCCTTTCTCTCTATCTGACTATTTGTATAACTTTCTGACTGCATTATTGTGCCTGCCCGTTTGCTTCCACTATTCATTAAAACTTGCAATTTGTACTTTTGTATTCGATATACGCACTATCATCTTTGCATGCCATAACTGTGTACGGGTTCTCATTCAACTGAAACTGTGCATAAAAGCAGTTTTTATTGTCATAAATGCGGCATCCCTTTCCTCATAAAATATCTGACTGTGTTTCAGCTGTACAAAAGTAAAGGCCCACGCGCGCGGGGTTTGAGATTAGAGAAAAGGCCTGATGGTTTTTGAATTCAGTCATACGCTTCACATTGAAGCGCTGTTTTTTCCTATTTTCAAACTGCACAGCATATTTGCAGATCGCCGGTTTTACTGTCCCTCCGAACAGAAAAAAAAATGATATTATTATAATCAAATCTAGTATTTGAAATTTGAAAATTATATCCCTCATTCGGCAACGCAGCTCCACACTGTCCCTAATTTTGTGCATTGTTCTTGTAAATTTCTCGATATCCCGAAAAGGGCCGTCGACTCCCCCCGCCCCACAACCTCTGCATCTCTGCGGTCATATAGTAAGGCACACACCATCGTTTGTAATAAACTGAGTGAAATAATATCCACTGTTTATATGACATCTGTCGGTTACTCAGCACGAAAGTGTTGCTAATACAACACTTTGCATTAATTTATACCAAACAGACCCTCATCTTTTTCCAGTATTTACAAGCTAACTTTATCTAATAAGTATATGTATACACGACGTGTAATGTATTAATACATGCATAGCATTTCTTAAGTACTTACTAATTCTAATTTCTGATCTGAAATCATATTATGTTATTAAGGTAGATTTGTCAGATGAATGAGGATGTTGGCGTTTTGAGTGAAGAAAATATTTACCGGCTGTCTGTCTTTCTGGCTGGCTGGCTGGCTGGCTGGCTGGCTGGCTGGTTAGCTGGCTGGTTGGTAGATCTGATGCTTGTATAATTCAATAAATAATGAAATTATTGGTTTGGATTCGTGTGGGTAATTGGTGCAGTCAGGATTTTTTCAGAAATCATGGATAAATGTAAAGCTTCTCATTGCTAACTGCATTACTGGAGATTGGTTGGTTGGTTGGTTGGTTGGTTGGTTGGTTGGTTGGTTGGTTGGTTGGTTGGTTTGTAGTTGCTTGGTTGATTGGCTGGTTTGTTATTGGTTAGTTGATTTGGTTGGTTGATAAGATGATTGATTGATTGATTGATTGATTGATTGATTGATTGATTGATTGATTGATTGATTGACTGATTCTTCTAAAATTCCCCTGTCTTTCTGATTGGCTGCATAATACTGACCTAGTTACCCATTTTTTGTCTCTTATCTGATTAATCAGGGAGCGCACACAGACACACCATCGGAAATTGCCCGGATAGTTGACCTAGATTCAGAACCCAGTCAACAGGTTTCACGACAGAGCTCCAAACAGGTACTTCCTCCTCTCGCTCTCTCTCTCTCTCTCTCTCTC
>JAWQUT010000407.1:446591-502706 GCA_033807755.1 Ellobium chinense | reverse complement strand
GATGATGAGAAATGACTAGATGAGAATTAATAAGTAATGAGGGGAAGGGAGAGAGAGAGAGAGGGAGTGAGTCAGTCATTTGCCAAGTTGTTCGTCATTCAGTGAGAAAGAGAGAAAGAAGAAGGTCCATGTAAAATAACAAAAAAGGACAAACGGGCTTTGTGGTTGCAACTGATAAAAAGAGACGAAGAAGTCAATACAATTTGCCAAGCTAAATGAATAACACATAACCTGTTATGAATATAATAATATGGCTGTGAAATTATTTCCTTGCTTCACAATCTTGGGCCCTCGCCGGCCAGAAAATCTGGCCTGTTTGTTGCGCATGCGGCATGTGATGCGGTTGTCCTGGATTTTGTTCACGTTTCATATCCGACTGTAAATTTCGTGACTGACGTCGGCGCATGGAGTTAGAAACGAAAAACAGTCCCGATTGGTTCCCGTTTTGTGGCTCAACTGGTGTTGTCCTGGGAAAGTCTCGATATAGAGACATTTAGTGCTGTGGAAAACGAGAAATAGTAATACTATTTCATGTTTGGATATTATTATATCGTTTATTACGACCACACAATATTAAAGAGTGAAGAGCAGATATGGTGATTCTATTTCATGTTTGGATATTATTTAGTTCATTATGGCCTCAGAAAGTTATGGAATAAAAAGATATAATATAGTAATACTTTATAAATGGATATTATTATATAGTTTATAACGTGCACACCTGGTTAAAAAAATCTAAAGAAACTTATACTATTTTATTACTGGATATTATCATATAGTTTATAACGTACACACAAGGTTAAAAAAATATAAAAAATGTGATACTATTTTATTACTGGATATTATTATACAGTTTATTACGACCACACAAGGTTAGAGAGTGAAGAGATTATGGTGATACTATTTCGTTTGGATATTATTTAGTTCATTATGGCCTCACAAGGATATGGAATAAAAAGTTATAGTATAGCTATACTTTTATAACTGGATATTACTTTATAGCTTATAACGTGCACACAAAGTTAAAAAATAAAAAAAAAATTGTGATACTATTTTATTACTGGATATTATCATATAGTTTATTACGGCTTCACAAAGTCATAGAATAAAAAGATATAGTTATACTTTTATAACTGGATATTATTATATAGTTTATAACGTGCGCACAAGGTTATAGAATAGAAAGATATAGACTAGTAATACTTTTATTACTGGATATTATTATATGGTTTATAACGTGTGCACAAGGTTATAGAATAAAAAGATATAGTACTACTTTTATAACTGACTATTATTGTATAGTTTATAACGTGCACACAAGCTTATAGGCTAAAAGATATAGTGATACTATTTATTTTATTACTGGTTGGTCTTATGTAATTTATTACGTACACACAAGCTTATAGAATAAAAAGATATGGTGATACTATTTTGTTATTGGATAGTGTGATAGAATAATATTTTATAACTGGATATTTTTGAATAGTTCATTACGTCAACACAAGGTTATAGAAAAAATATTAATACTATTTTAAGACTGAGTGGATATTATAATATAGTGTATACAGTCACACGAGGCTATAGAATATAACCAGTTTGCAATTTTCAATATGTTTTCAGTGCTGAAGCGTAATTTTGTGGTAACCTCTGTGAAAGCTCATAGATGTAATCTAGATCTAGATTTAGAGTGTTATGAATATTCGAATCTTTACTGTTTTAGTGTTGTCGAAAGTTATGATTCGTGAGTGTGGCATATCTTTGGAGTGAGGTCAACAGATTTGAGATTTTTTGAGAGAAGCGTCACGTTTGTCATAACCTCTGTGAGAGCATGTCGATATAATTTTAGAGCCAGATATGGAGTGTTATGAATCCTAAACTCTTTATGGGTCTAGTGTTCTCGAAAGTTATGATTCGTGAATGTGCCGTATCTTCGGAGCCAGATCAACGGATTTGACACATTTTTTGAGAGAAGCGTCACTATTGTGGTAACTTCTGTGAAAGCTTGTAGGTTACGTCCAGTTTTAGAAGTGAAATGTGATGAATATTTAAATCTGTTACTATTCTGGTGTCCTCAAAAGGTATGTTTTGTAAATGCGGCGTATTTTCAGAGTCAACAGATTAAGGCATGTTTGGAGAGAAGCATCACGTTTGGCATAACATCTACGAGAGCTTGCAGATATTGTCTAGATCTAGATCACATATACGGTGTTATGAATGCTAACATCTTTACAGTTCTAGTGTTCTCGAAAGATGTGATCTGTGAGTGCCGTGTATATTCAGAATCAGCCATGTCAACAGATTTGAGATATTTTTAGAGAGAAGATAAATAGATAAGAGGAAGATAGTCTGTGCTTGTGTGAGCATGGTGGTCGCTTTTTTTTTTTTTTTAAATTAATCCTTGAAAATATATATCTTCCACAGCCAATCTAAATGAAACTCAGTTAGCTTTTTGGCTTAATAAAGTTTTTGGACATGAAAACTTAATGTGTGTCCTTTTATGAGCCGGATCAAAATTTTGACACTGCATTAATTCTGACCCGAAATACAGTTGCTTGACATGACAGGAGTCACCCCTAGCAGCGGATAAAGAATTCTGAGAAAATTACGGTCGAAGAACAGAATATTTCTGACATAATACGCCTTACAAAGCTCAAATTTATCCATCCTTATTGACTATTTAGTCGTATAATCAGTGGTTTTGTGTTTAGAAAAAATATTACTCTCCATTTCTGCAGTAAGCAAAAGTTTGAGACCAAATTGTCCTGTTCACTTCAGAGCCTAATATCTGGGTTTCCAGTTTTAGCGGCATAAGCCTCATAATACAGTCTCAGCTTTAAAAATTCATGCTTGAGTTCGGTCTGGAATATCTGGACAGAAAGAGAGGCCAGTCAGTTTTATCTTTCCCTGATCGCACACATCTAATACGTTCATACGTATGAAATACACAAATAGGGGAAGGTGAAAGATAGTCGATTGTCTTGTAGATAATGGTCTAATGGTCTGTGTATATAAAAGAAATTAAATATAGTTCTGCCCAGCTTTAATTTTATGTTTAATTGCAATAGATATAATGAATAAATACATTTTTTTAAAAAAAATATTCGACATTCCGTGTCTAAATACTTTTTCAGGACTAATCCTGTATACTTTTCCCTGTATATATAACTTTTTCTCGACCTTAAACTTAGTGCTTGAATCCAAGCTGGGCTGACTGGACAGAAAAAGAAGCCAGTCAATTTTATCTTTCCCTGAGGCGCACCCACCTCATATTTCCAGAACTAGTAAACAAAAATAGCGAACGATTTCAGTTCCAGAGCCACGGGAAACTAGAAATTATTACAAGGGGTCCGAAGCTTTATTGACTCATTTATAATATTGATAAAGTTGTGAAACGATCCGCGTGACAAATGGCCATAGAAATAGCTGTTTACTCCAGGTTATCGATATTAATCTTGATATCTGTAATATTATTGGACTGGATAAGATTTCTGTAATAGTGTAGGTGTACTAAGTTGGACTGGATACGATTTCTGTGATACTACAGGTGTTCTAAGCTGGGCTTTAAGGAAATCTTAAAGGTTGAACGTGACAGTTTAGTTTATTGTCCCTGATGCTTGAATTCAATCAGTGTTACCAATTCGCTGTTTCAACCGAAACAAAACGTCTTTTATTTAATAAAAATGGGCCTGTAGGCATTCTGTTTATTCTCGGTGGAAATGTTGAGAAATGTCACAGCCTGGACGCGACAATTTTATTTCTTGCTGGCGATATCTGCTTCCATTTAGAGGAGTATCTAGGCCTTGGGTCAGTTTGCAATTCTCACTGGGACAAAACGCTTTGCGGGCATGTCTTGTACACATTGTGATGTGGCAAATACGAAATGTCGAGCGCTGCACACTTAACATGTGCTCATTTGCTAGTTCATTGATTTCTTTGAACAGGTTGTGAGTTAAATGTAGCGAAGAAGAAGGAATACTTCAACAGACAATACTTTATTAGAAACTAGAACGATTCGAGCGCAGTTTGTGGATTTTGTTGTGAGTGAGTTCATGGATATTACTTGAGGGGACTGAATTGGCTTTTTAAGTGTTATTCTGTTGAATAAGAGGATGGAATAGCACGCAGCTGTATATATGTACACATCAGTTGAGTGATCATTGAAAATTTGAACTTTCCTTGTGATGTCTGTTCTTTTAAAGAGCGATCGTGTTTGTTGCTAAGCAACGGCTAAAATAGGCAAGAAAATAACAGCCATAATACGTAATCAGAAACTGCCAAAATGGCCACGAAAACGACGAAAGCAACTCGTGTGGGTTGGCGTGGAAAAGTTACCATGAAGAAAAAGAAAGGGAGTACAAAGCTCAAAATTTTGAAGGTTGGTATGGAAGGCATTTACTCACGAATGAAGTGTCTGTATTAAGTTTTCGTATGTGTCTATTTCTTTATGTATGACGGTGGCCGAATGGTTTGTGAATCATACTCAGAAACGGAAGAATGTCAAGTCTAAGGTTTGTGTACTCGACGCATGGACCGGTCACGTTGTAATGTCCGTGGGAGACACTTCATTCCCCATTCCCCACCCGACCCACATGTAAATGAGTACCTGGTTTTAGAGTTACGGGTATTAGGGCGCTGCATCGAAGGCGACCTGCAATGACTTTGTGATTGTATGCATTCACATGTATGATATGTACTGCTGTATGTGTTCGTAATATGAATGAGAGTTACAACCTTGTATAGCATTATATACCAATTTACTTAAGGATCAATAAAAATCCTGTTTTCATTTTTTTTTTCATTTTTTTTTCATAATTGTTAGATCTGGAGTAAAACGAAGTGTTATGATGTTTGTGTCTTGTGCTATCCAACTGCATCATTATAGTTATTATTAATGTTATTACTATTATCATCGTCATCATCATCATCATTATCATCATTATGACAGAATTACTTGCACAGACGTTTGATTGCTTGTAAGTATTCTCCGCTTGCTGACCGTTTTATGAGGCCACAAATACAGAATTAGGTTCTGTTACAACCGCTGAGAAATGAATATTTTTCATACAATGCGAATAATAGGTACGTCTCAAGACTTGTGGCTTAACTTATCAAAATTTTATTATCTCTTCAGCTGTTTAGTCTTGTGGATGTGATTTGATATTGTTGTTGTGTTTCTGTGTGTAGTGTGAGAATATTTTGAATTCGTCGTACTTAGCCTACTGCTACACAGGAATTCGTGGATAGTAAAATGCCGAGCTATAGCATTATAGGGCAGTTGGGTTGGTTTTTTTTTATGTTGACGGTATAATATTATGAAGCAATTGTTAGACGTTTCATTCAAGAGGAGGAGCATGTGATTTATTTCAGTCTCAGATTTCCCCCGACTCTCAAGATTTTGCACCACATTTGTTCATTTTCGGAAGCAAATAAAATTCAATATTTAATGCCCATGTAATGATATTAAAAGATGAAATGATGATGACATTTTATCGGCAGATAGAAATGAAAATCTTCATGGCATTGACTTCACAGCTTTTACCATAGGTGTCATATAGTATAAGTAAACATGTAACTCAGAGTTAATACATTAAATTTTACAAGGATTATTATGGTTAAGGAATGGAACAAGGAAGTGTTCACAAAATATGATTTTTTTTTCATATTCACTCTTTCGCCACGAAAATTTTACACAGATGTCAGAAACTAGTTTTATAAACTTCTACTATTGTATGTCTATGATGTGAACTGGTATGTACTGTAAATAAATAGAAAGCATGAAAGCATGTACGGACGAATAATTTGTGAAGAAAAAGAGATAGAAAGACAGAGCATTTGGTAGCTGCGTGAAAATGGAAGTGAATTTCAATCGAGTTGTGAATGCAGATGGAATGATATGTGATGACAAGATTGATATGCGACAGAAATCAGCACAAAATGAAGTGCATGTGGATAATTTGGTAATATTATTCATGTGTACATTTATGTTAAGTATTGGCATTTACCTATAATAACGTAAACTAATAAACTAACCTGAAACCATCTCATGTCCACAGGAAAGCCGCCCGTCCACCAAAGACACCCGAACGTCCAGCAAGTCGCTCGTAAGCGGTGGAAAACAGGGCAAACAAGGCGCCAAGTCGCCTACCAGGGCAAAGGGGGAGGTAAGTCTCCTATTCATGCGCCTTCATTTCATCAACATATTCATCTTCATTACTTGTTACTAGCCAATAAGTCCGCTTAGTTCGGGTAGATCATTATGATGAAAACCAGCAATCCATATCTACGTTCATCGGCACAGCCATTCTTATAGCAAAATTATTATGATCAGACCTTTCAGCAATTTGTCCTCATACCACCCACTTGACAACTCTGAGCGGTAATGCTATACACTCGACTGGCAACATGGAATACTGCTTGCCAGTGTTGTCGCCTATAAAAGACGGGATTTGCCCTTCACTTTGTCTGGGACCATGGATGAATGTCCTATGTTTCCTTCCTATGTTTCCTTCCTCGCCATCGCGGGAAGTTTTGCCAAATTTGAGACATCCACTCGAAACATTGTGGATTTCTGTACCTAAAAAAAAACCCACACACACAGTCATAATGCCACCAAACAGGCAAATCCAGACAGCCACAAGTTTTTGCTTATATATATTAGATGACTAATTTGCGCTACCATTGTCAGAGTTACCTGTGTTCAGGCTCAGAAACCGTTGCCACTATCTTCATCATCATTGCCTTGGTCATCTCCAGACCCAACAACCTGCATTATGGTCCACATCATTATCATTGCCACTTTCATCTCTATTTTGCAAATAACAATACTAAAATTAACCCATTCCAAATGTTTACAAGTGTTGCAACGTGAGAGTAATTGTGTAAATAAAGCCAGTGAAGTGGATACAAATGAATAAGTTAAATTTTCAGAATAAAAATATTCCCACCATAGGACAATGACAATGATATTATCACTATTATCATCATCATTATGAAGAATAAGCTTGATAGTTCCACTCTCATGTCTACAATTCATTAACTTTACACTGAAAAAATAACAACGTATAACTAAAATTAATCATGTCATTATCATTTTGAAACAAGGAGTTTAAAACTTAAAATGTTCCATCCAAACCAGTGAAGCAAAGTAAGACTAAGTAACAAATTGCACTTTAGTACATACTCTGATCAGAATAAAGATATTATACAATATAATAATACGAATTTTCGGATCAAATGTGGTCCTTCTTTACGCTAAACGCATTCCGAAACAGATTATTTGTTTTACAATCCTTAGCGTGGGATTAAAGTTGAAAATGGTATTTAAATTATTTAAATTGTCATTTCTGCACCAGCACATTCATTGTGCATCATACCTACGAGAAAAACAGTTATCGATCCACTCAGACTTTATGTTAAGGCTATTCATTCCAATAATCGTGTAAACATACATAAATAAGTAATTAAACAAGGAAAGAAAGAAAGAAAGAAAGAAAGAAAGAAAGAAAGAAAGAAAGAAAGAATTTCTAAATGTTCAGGTATGTTCAAAATGATTAAACGATATAATAAATCTTAAATAGTGTCCTTCAATCCACGAAGTGAATGCAAGTAAAATGTAATAATAAATAGGTAGATCAATGGTGTATAAATGTTTATCTTATTTGTTTTCATTTTCTCTCCCTACAGTCCAAATCTACCAGTCGCACCGGTGGAACCAAATCAGGTAATAAGAACTTCCTATACTTCTTATAGAATCATTCTGTGGTGTCTTCTACCTCAGTGTTGCTTGGTTACAATTTTCAACACAACGATGTGTACCGTGAATGCACAGTATGAATCCTCTTCTCTGTTTGTTCCTGATGAGTGTGGGAGTGCCTTATTAACACACGTTTGTCTCATTTGGACTGAAACTTGCCCATCCATTATAGAAAGCCTTTGTAAGTTTAACCCCATACTGGGTCTCATCTGACATTGATTTGCACTGTCTTTCAATGTCCTTTTGAGTAATGTTCATATATTGGGTTTGATTTTTGTGCGTATAACATCACAGAATATAAGAGCACAAATGAAAATTGTAGTCATCCCAGCCAAGCACCGAAAGTGAACAAAGAACTGAAATGCACAAGTTGGAGATCTCCTTGCCTATACATCAGACAAGAGCTGTTTGTTATCTAGCTTTTGTTATATAAATCCAGTCCACATCCTTGGCTTTCAAATCCTCTGATCTCTGACCCGTGACCCGCCCATGTGTCGGCTGCTTTCTTACCCACAAGAAGCCATGAAAGCTGACTGTCTCTTTTAATTAGTTGGGTCAAAGGTTATGCCAACAATGTATTACATGGTATACATGGAAAAGGGATAGAGGGGAGGCAGAACATCTAGAGAGGGGATAACATGCTGAGTTATGAAAATCGTGGAGACTTCATAATAGTCTGATTTAATTTTGCATTACTGGAACAGACTTTAGATTTAATTTCAGAATGCTAGGACCTCATGCTTAGTTTTCACCTTACGTGTTTATGCTCAGTGTGTAACGTTGGGTTGTTTGCCTAGGAAGAATAATTGGTCCATGCATATATAGGCATACTACTTACTATCGAGGTTTGAATGTATTTACTATCCAGCTTGCAGCAGAAGAAGTGAAGACACGTTCAGTGACATTCAGAGTATTGGAGGTATTGAAGACTTGCATTCTTATGGCTGGCTGATTTCCATAATAACTCGTTATAACATGTATAGTCATTATGATTTCTGTGGTTGGCCGCTCTCTCATTTATCATAAAAACGTAACCACTGTCATCTCCTTTGCTTTGCCTCTGTCTTCATAATTGAATTCTTGTTAGAGCATCAAAGAATAGGAAATCACTCATCTGTAACTTAACTTTTTGGGACATTAACAAGTTTAACCGTTTATAAATCATGCTCAAACCGTACTAGACAGTATATGGCAGGTCAAAATAACATTTAACAAACGAGGTAAAAGTAACACTCATGATTCATTGTCCTCTTCCTTACTCTTTGTTCGGGCAAAGGCATTCGGTTTATAACCCAAACAGCCCAAGGGTAATTTACTTAATTCATTCTTCATGTAGAATTTTAAGTCATGAAATTGTCACACTTAAAGGACCTTTTAGGCAAGTGGCATTCATTTATAATCCTGACAGCCAGAGGTTAATGTACTGAATTCATTATTCACTTAAAACTTAAACACATGAAGTTATCATATATAGATGAGTTGTTTTTTTATCTTGTTTTTAACTTTCCTTCTAAATCTCATTTCAAAGCTCAGTTGAAACTTACACTGGTCATCACTAACCCTTCAACCCATACTGGGTCTGGCTTGGATTAATTTTGATGCAAAGTAATAAATTTAAGGAAAAAGAGGGGGACGCCAAAACAGAGTATTACGACAAGCACTCAAGTTTTTAATGGTGTACACCAGTTTGAACTGGTGACGTCCTTTTTTTCGGCTTATTTACATTATTATGTTGCGTTGCGTTACATTACATTACATTACATTACATTACATTGTGGCTGTGCAGTGCAAAACAAAGCATTATATATTGATGTGCAGAGACATGGTTTGTGTGTGAACCTTAAATACTCGTATGTATAGAGTGAAACATTATGGAGTGAAGCAATAGACAAGCTTAGGCTTTATGCTTTGTGTAAAATGAATCTGATATCTTTTTTCTGCCTTTCTGATGATACACAGTGTAGTTTTATTTTGGCGAGAATCTATTTTTTTTTGTTAGTCCTGCATGGTTATGTTACCATGTGGGTATGAGGCCATATTTCTTGAGCAGTCCAAATTGACCATACAGGATTGCCGATAAAATACTTTTAGTTATCCTTCTTCGTTTCGATAGTGTTAACATACTATAATCGGTAATATCCCCATAATCAGGGTTTGGTTCCCTTGATGGTTACTGCCTCCTATACAATTTTTTTTGCTATTAAAAAGCGTTTTCAAAATTCTGAATGAAGCCATTTTTGGCAGGAAGTAATTTTCGCGAGTAAAGTTTAGCTTGTGAAATTTTATGAAAATTAGATCCTCAGGGGAAGAAAAAGACAAATAGCAATCAGACGACGAAATTTCTCAGATATTCTTTTAATGAGTTATGGCTTCATGTAAGTTTTGTAATTTTAGATGATGTGAAAAGTCCAGAAGTTTTAAAACCTTATAATTCATGTCTTTCGAAACTTTATGTCCTTTCACTGGAGAAAATGCCAAAATGACCAGTAGTGTTTCTTGATATTGTTTATCATTCACTCAATCAGAACTTAATTTTCATTATAATCATTGCATGACAACACTTTACATGTACATGCTCACAAATCTGTGCATGATAGATGTAGACTGAATGGAAGTCTCAAGACTGCTCATAAAGTAAGGAGACAAACGTGACAGATAATTATGTTCAGTTCTAAGTTGTCGTCGCAGTCATGGGTATGTCGTCGCAGTCATGGGTAGATTGTCTGTCTAAGAGATATAGGCACTTCGCAAACTGATCTCTTTTTGTGCTTGCTACAACCCAATACCATCATTGAATGTCACAAAGCAAGTCACAAAGTCGTTGGTTTAAAAAGAGTACCAAATTTTGAGATTGACTTTTGTTTTCTTGCGTTGTCTAATAGTTTTCCCCCTCCTGAAAAACTCAAATAGATAGGCTAACTGCCTGTGATTGTGACGATATTGTCATATTAAGTCTTTCTACAAAAGTTGGTCTACTAGTCTTAAATGTCTAAGCCCAGCGGTAAGTCTTTCGACAAAAGTTGGTCTGTCAGTCTTAAATGACTATGGCCAGATACAAGTCTTTTTATAAAAGATCGTGTGTTAATCTTAAATATCTAAGCCCAGGTACAAGTCTTTCGTCCAAACCCAGATAAGTCTCTTTACAAAGATTGGTCTATCAGTCTTAATAAATGTCTAAGCCCAGGTACAAGTCTTTCGTCCAAACCCAGATAAGTCTCTTTACAAAGATTGGTCTATCAGTCTTAATAAACGTCTAAGCCCAGGTACAAGTCTTTCTACAAAAGGTCGTCTGTTACTCTTAAATGTCGAAGCCCAGATATATTATAATCTTTTTACAAAGATTGGTCTGTTAGTCCTAAATATCTTAGCCCAGATGTAAGTCTTTCTACAAAGGGTCGTCTGTTAATCTTAAATGTCTAAGTCTCGATACTTAGTCCTCAAAACAGTATTTTTTTTATTATCCCTGCCTTTAGATTAAGGAGAGGTTCTTATATTTTATCTGTCTCCGATCTCAAGTTTGCAGGAGGCTTATTTAAGGAGGAAAATATTCCCTTCGTTGATCAGAAGCCGTCAATAGTCAAATCTCTCAAGTAACGAGACAGCATGATCCTGTTGAAGTCTAATCTTACAAAACCATAATATTCTACAATATGTTTCATTTGTTTGGATTCAAGCATGTATGTGAAGTGAACTACATATAGCATGAATATTTTATTACATATGTTTAGGGCACTTTTGCAAGATATCATATTAAGTCTGTTTTGGGACATTCCAGATAATCTAGAAGTCGTTACCTGTTTGGAGATTTTTATGTATAGGTTAAGTAAAATAGAAAGAGACACATGTACTTCTTAAAGTTTGTGTCACAAAGTCGGCTCTGAAATCAGATAAGCACTTGTGATCTATTTACTGTACCTTGATATAACATCCCTGCAATTAGGTTTGGAAACGTGTTCATTTCTAACAGTGTAGATTAAAACTCTTGGTAGATACAACATAGAAAACGAGTAATACCATTGAATTCTAAGCTCAGATCTTCTATGCATGAAAAATTACTTAGCATCGACATAACACTGACATGCATTAAAGTGTGAAGGAAAAAGGGAACACTTAAGCTGCTTCTTTACAGTAGGAAGTGCTGCGCAAAAAATATAAAAGGGTTCTTGTATACATGTCCATGTAAACGTTTCTAAGAGACTTGCGAAGACTTGTCATGAGCACCTCCAAAAATGTTCCACGCATGCAGGGATTTTCTTTAACCAACAGTTGAATGAACTATATGCGCCTTTGTTTGTTTTTTTTATTCGTTTGTTTCTTTCAGTGAATTGGAAAAATTGTTTTAAAACTTAGATTGCATTTTTGTATGAGTTACAGCAAAAAGACAGGTTTACATCTGAAGGATTGCAAAGTTTATATAAAACTTGCCTAAATTGATGGCATGAAGTGTGGTTCACTGTCATTAAACATTTACCTTTCATTTTCCAGGGCTAGGCATCTCTTAGCCTAAGATGGCATACGTAACAGTGTCTATTCATTTGTTCATGTCATCTTCATGTTTGTTTACCACTTCGTTAGGTATCCACCCCCTCATCTGTTCATTTGTTCATTATTCTCCATGTTTTTTTTTATCATTTCAGTAAGCCATCCATCCCATCAGTAAATGTTTTTATGTAAAATAAAATGAATATATATGTGAGGTGTTACCCGTCATCTCAATAAATGTTTTTGATTTAAATATGGATATGTAATGCATTTCCTAACTGGTATTCTAATATGCACCGTAATTATTCCCAATAACTTTGTGGTTCCCAATTTTATTCATGAAATGATCACTGTGTTTCTAAAATTATCTGTGTTTTTATCACCTACCTAGAGAAAGAGTTTGCTGAGATAGCTATACAAGATGAGGGAGGGGACCCAGCGTCAGCAACGGTGGATGAGAAGACTCGAACCCCAGCCACCAGACAGAGCAAGAGATCAAAGTCGACACTTGAACCAGTGCTGGAGTCAGATTTTGATAACGCCTTTGATTTGTTTGATGAACAGTCTTGGGTAAGTGGCAGCTTTGGATGGTTGACTGGCTAGTTGGTTGATTGGTTGACTGGTTAGCTGGTTAGCTAGCTGGCTCACTGGATGGATGGATGGATGGATGGATGGATGGATGGATGGATGGATGGATGGATGGATGGGTGGATGGATGCCTGGCTGGCTGGCTGGTTGGCTGATTGGTTGGTTGATTTATTGATTGATGGACGTACTAAATGAAGGGTTCTTTGACTGAGTGCAAATGAATAAATTACAGTTTTACTGACATATTTACCCTCTGACTTACTAATTCACTGGCCGTCCCTTGTAAACTGTATCACCAAGTTTTATTCACTTTCTAAAAACACTTTTTAGGCAATGGTTGGACAAACTTCCCTCATCTGCTCATATCCAAGTTCTAACGAGAATTTTTTTTATTACTTACTTCATGCAAACCGGGAATGAAGGTAGACGATATATCTTATGGACGCATTGTTGATTGTTTTTATTTATTATTCTCATTACAGGCAGCAATTCCTGGTGATCAGCTGACTGGCAGATTTGCACAATATAGAAGACTGGTAAATTTTTTCTTTCTCTCTCTCTCTCTCTCTCTCTCTCTCTCTCTCTCTCTCTCTCTCTCTCTCTCATGCTTTCTCACTTTATTCCAATTATAATTGATATTTTGATTCCAGAGTTTTCTTTTTCAGTCTCCTGTGCCAACTCGGCGATTTATCTTTCTAGCCCTTTTTCTCTCCCTTTTTAGTTTAGATTTCCTTCCTCTAGGCAAGTTCCACAGTTTCATCTTTCCCCTCCTCCCCCCCCCCCNCCCTTCCTCTTCCATCTTCCTCTGTCTTCCCAGAGCGCAGGGAATAAACCTTGCTTAAAGAAACTTTATTTTACCATATTAACAGGGCCTGTTTCCAGTGACATAAAAGTGTGTTATAATTTTCAGATATGTTACATACATTTGACCTTTGACCTGCTTAAGAAATACTTAGATTGGAAGCCTTGAAGACCCTCAGTTTCATTGATGATTGTCAGCTGTTTGGATCTGCTTTGTGTCGCGTAACTATGTAGTTCATTCAGTTCGGTTGGGATTGATGTGTCTCAAACAGGGTGAGGGCCACTTCTGGGTCCTCTTCACGATGAAAAGGTCATCTTTTTATTAGTTAGAGTTTATATGATAAAAAGGATCTGAAACTCATGTTTGTTTGATATCAGATTTATGAAATGAGGTGTACATTTATCGTATTCGCTCACCAGAGGCTCGCAAATATAATAAATGTATATTTCATTTCATAAATCCGATATCAAATAAACACTCATTACAGATCCTCTATTTATTATCCTTTTCTCCTGCTAGGGTGGCAAAATTTCATTTAATACTCATTATGTTGTTTGGTTTTTCGCAGAGCCTTTATCGAATCCAGGAACTAGAAGAGCAGCTACAACTAACCACAGCCAAAACAAAAAGAAAAGTGGCCACACTGAAAGCCCAGTTCCAGGAACACAAGAGCAAATGGGAGGCGGTCAGTTTGCCTGAAATTGTTTATGTTATGAAATTTTAAATGCCAACTTAGCCTTGTCAGAGTTTATTTACACCATGATCATTGTGGGTAACTGTGCAGAGCAAACTTATAAGGTTGATTTTGTGAAGCAGAGGAAATGTAATGCTTTATATAGATTTCAAGATTGTTTATTTTAGGCAAAAGCCAGTCACGTCACAATAAATTCAACAATTCAGAATGAAGGATGGGAAGAAGACCTTTTTTTTTCAAGCCAAGAAGTTGACCAGTTCAGTAAGAAGGATGAGACGTAACAGCTAGTAATTTGCTTCATACCTTTGCTACTAAGGTCTTAACCATCACTGAATTATCATGCCATAATGCAAACCAGTGCTTTATTTTATCCACAATGTCAGTTAATCCTACCAACTTAGAGGAAACTTGTTTTTTAGAATAACACAAAGTTTTGTGTATGTGAACTTCTGTCACATTAATGGATGGTAAGTTTTGTCAGGGATGCCCAACCATTTCTAATTGGGGAGTAGTGGGGAGTAGTTTTGTATTTTAGGCATCTTTTAAAGAATGTATTTGAAACATGGTTTCATCATGTGGACGCTAGTGAGTAATTTAAGGTATCCTGTAGTCTTTAGGTGTGCCTATTCCACATTTTACACCATTTTTGTCTGTGAAGAAAGCGGTCGGACTCCCTCTCATTAGGAGTCTTATTATATGTGAGGAAAAGGCTTCTATGGTTAATTATCATTTTGCAAATGTTTGGACGTAGGTGGTATTTTTTTATTTTAACCGTGGTACGGCAGGTTTTCTTATCTTATGCTTATCTCTTCTTATCTTCACACTTATCATATCTACCAACAGGAGAGGAAGATCCTAATAGAGCAAGTGGACCAAACCCTTAAACTCCAAAATGATGCTGAGAAAGAGGCTGATGCTGCTATGACCCAGCTAGAAGACTTCATAACAGAACAAGAAAGATTAGTGAGTAGTACACACCTGTTACATATTGATCATGACCTTCTAGTCATAAAAGCTTATCTGAAAAGACTGGGCCTCATGGAGTCCTGCCCATTGTCAAAAATATAGGACTCTTTGATAAGCTACAATAACATCAATGCAAGAGACAGTTTTGATTTCATTATGGACAGATTTGTTATTCCAGAATTATTTGATAATGTCATTCAGTCAAAATAGCCATCTCCAAGCAAAATTGAGAGGAGAATTCTACCCAGTAGTAGTCAGAAAGGCCATAATCATATTTACATGCCATAAAACCCTAACTGAAGCAAACAAACAAAGGCAAAACATCTTCACTTCCACATAAGCACAGGGTCTCAACTGATTTATGTGGCATTACAGTAATATATAATGCAGTCTAGACCATTTTTAAGATTTTCTGGACTCAAGTGAGTCATTGCAAAGTGGTTTTTCCAAAAGCTGATACATGGACTCAGAATGTTTTTAAAATATAGAGACATATGTAAGGTAAAATGCTCTTCAGGTGCACATTTTATTTAAATAATTTTAAATTACGCTGCTCTGGAAGGAATTCAGATTTCAAGCCCAATGTTGTTTGAATGAATTAATAAAAAAAATGTTTTTAGATACACACCAGCTCATTATCTAACCAAAGAATATTTAATTAGTTTTGAAAAAAATGACTCAGTGTTATACTTTGTTGGACAATTTACAAACATTTTTAGATGCTGGAGCAGATAAATCTAGCAAAGCAGTTTGGGAGGATGTCATTTGTGCATGTTGTTTCATTGGATACATTCTTGATGACTTAGTGCTTTATCCAGCACTGTTGAGTGAAATGTCAGCATTGAGATATCTTTAAGCATGCTGAATATGCGATGGCAGAACTTCAAATTTTGTTCGCAGTTTATTAGTCTCAGTCCTCCTTAGCTTGCATTACGTTTGAGTCTATAATTATGTTCACAATCTGACATAAGACATTCTCACTGTCATAACCTCTGTATGTGAATATATGCTTCATCCACATCTTTTTTAAACACTGGTCATTACCCTGATTCATATCCATCAGGAACAGGAAGAGGAAAGTAAACGAATAGAAGTCCTACAGGCATCCGCATCTCTGACCCCTCAAGATGCCCAGACACCTGCCCAGGGATCGGCATCCCAGACCCCAGCACCAGGAACACCTCATCCTTCTGGGTCTATAGCCATAACGCCAGAATCTGAGCAAGAACTGCAGAGATTGATGCAACAGACAGATGATGCTAAGGTTGGTGACTTGGTGGGGATAATCCTTTAATAAACCTTGTCAAGAAAGTCCAACAAAATGACATCTGAGCATATATCTCTTTTTCAAATAAACTATCTCCTTCAGATAGTTACCCACCCTTGTCATCCACCCCCTCCTTCTCTCTCTCCCTTTCCTCCCCCTCCCTAATCTGAAGCTCATCAGGATCCATGGTTATAGCCCTACATCCTGCCTAAAGTTCCAGAAGCTGACACAACGTTCAGATAAAACCCATATTATATATTATTCTTGCAGCCAGTCAGAATGAGGTTTAAATCACTTTTTGGACCAAATCAAGATGTTGGTATAATATGGAAGTAAAATGTGTATACCTTTATAGGAGGAGTATATTTTTGACCCAGCATTATTCTGACCCAGGATATGGTTGTTTGAAGTAATGGGGGGTCACCCCATGCAGTGGAAAGAAAGTCTGAGAAAACTGTGATTGAAGTTTTACCTTGAAATCTCAGTTCCTAGTCTAGCGATACAAGTCTAATCGTGACTGGCTGCAATATGTGGATACTTGATTTCAGCAAATTTATATCCCCTTGGTGACAGTGTCAGATGATGTCCTGTTTTTTGTGCAGTGATCTACCTCAAACAGCTCAGTGGCTTTGGATATCCAGAGCAAAGGAACTGTCCCTCAGTGTCTTATTGAATCTGTTTTCTGGCAGACAGATTACTTTGACTTAGTATTTCTGTTTATTAAAACACTTATCAAGTATTGTCGGTTCTGTGAGTGAAGTTGTAGTACAACCTCCTGACTGATTAATCACGTCAAAAGGACAATGGATGGGCTCTTGCTGGAAAGTGCACTTGCCCTCATAGAAATTAATGCACTGATAAGGTAATGCCAGCAATTTTTGGGAAGCTGAAAATCAGTTCTGAAAAAAAGGGCATTTTAACAAGCAAACAAGTAATCAAAATGACAAAGCAACTTTTGTACTGCACAGAGATGTCTGAAAATTTTGCTATTGGCTGCTGTCATCTCAGTTAATGGCATGCATACCCATTTAGTCTATTAGTTATGACTGTTATATTCTTGATACTATTTTCTGCCACCAACAACAGTCAGCAAGGCAGGGTCTTTCATCCTCTTCCACCCGAGCCTCTTCAAGTGGGTCAGTCATGCTTGGAGCTCTGTTGGATGTCACCCGGCCCATCAACAACAAAGTCCCCAGCCCGGACACAGCTTCCACCACTGCAGCCCCTACTCCTGCTGCTGCTGCTGGTGCTACTGTCACTCCAGTAGAGAGTGAGGTCAGGATTGTATCGGCTCCACTAGAAGTGTCAGAATCTGTGCTTAACGAGGTCAACCTGACGATTTCTCCAGAGGATGGCAGTGTGGCTCCTTTGAAGACAGAAGAGGTTGCCACTGTTCAGCAGGTTGAGGAGGTGGTACCGGTTGTCACAGAACAAGCTGAAGTTGTGAAGCTAATTTCACCTGAGCAAGCTGCAGTTACTGTCACCTCAGCAACTCCGCAAACTCCCGAGGATAGTGTTGTTAGCGACGCAGCTGCTCAGGAGAAGCCAACAGAGACACAAGGTCATGTCCCAAGTGGTCAACCAATGCCCCCAAGTGGTCAGCCGATGCCTCCAGGTAGTCAGACAACAGTTTCCTTGCCAGTTGCCGAGTTGGAGAAAAACCCTGTGATTTTGATAGTCCCTGGAGAAGGAATAAGCCCAAGAAAGCTGCAGACTCAAGCATTAATACCAGGCAGTCCGAACCTTGCTGGAGAAGGTGATGCTGAAATTGATGTCAAGATCATACCTCAGGTGGAAGCACATGATCTTCTGCTGGACAGAATTGATGGAGCCAAGCCCAAACGAGAAGGATCTTTCACGTCCAGAGAGGGATCTTTTGCCGAGGGGTTCTCAGAGGGCAAGGGTCAAGGTCAGGTGCCTGATGGAGGAGCCTTGTCAAGGGAGGTAACTGCTGATGGAATGAAATCTGTTGGTCCAGGGCCAAATGAGAGGATGTCATCCATGTCAGAGTTGTCTATCCCTGGACAAGCTGCACCAGTAGCTCTGGATGTTCTCGGATTGATGAATGCTAAATCAGCAGTGCAGACTCCAATGACACAGGCACCTTCACAACTCCTGGCAACAGCAGAAGTGCTGCAAGGGGCTGCAATTCCAGCCCAAGGGGCAGGAACTCCCTCCATCATGGCAGCAATTCAGGGAGCAGGATTAACAGCAGCAGCAGCTGTGACTGGGCAAGAGCTGGCTATTTCAAGACTAACCACACCAACTCCAGTTGCAGGGGAGGAAAGGCAGTCTGCACAAGGAGCAGGAGGAGTTGTTCCTCCTGGGGTTTCTCCAACCGTGGCCTTGGATGGTATTGAAGTGGATGTGACTACACCCAGAGATGGCCAGGTTCATATCAGCACAGATTTTGTTTGTCATGGAATTTTTAAGAATTATTTTTGGCACCTCAGTGAAATGACACCACTGAAGACACTGCAAGGCTGTTTGCATATTTTGAAGCACTTGACAAAACTGCACCTCCTCCCTGTTGTCATGTCAGTTTGATTCACTGAGCACAGAGAACATCTGCACTCTTTTTTCCTCACAATAATATGTGATTTTATAATGCAGTGAAAAGGATTATTGTTGTACACACAGTGCACTTTGATGATGAGAACAGTGTACAAGCACACTTTACACACACGCAGAGAAAGTCTTCATGTTTCTCAGATAATTGTATGTCGAAGTGATTCACAAGGAAATGAGAAATTAAGCTGCACATATATTGCATTGTGTTAGACAAAGCATCTTTATCACTTCACTTATTGTGGAGAGATGCACAAAATAATATTCATGAATCATAGGTAAATTTTGTATGTGTTTGGATGTAATTTTGTATGCAAGGAAGAATGTTCTGTTGGACAGATATTGCACAGCTGCGTACATGCTGATGAAGGTGACATAGTAAATGAATAAGATGGCATTACATTTCAAGCGTTCATGATGGGTACATATTACTATAATATACTGATGTCATTTAAATTCAGTGCTGTATTTCCAATACCATCATTTGCAAGGTTAAAATGCATATTTTGCCACCAAAGTACTGTTAGTTTCCAGGTGGAAATCAAAATGCTTTTAAATTAACTAATTGCTAAATATTTATCATGTCACATTAATTTACAATGAGTATATTTAACAGGAATATAAAAAGGCATGTCACAAAAGAAGTTGGAAGAAAACAATATGTCAGTAACAAGAATTTTGGTCAGTTGAGAAATTTGAGTATGTGAAATTCTTCCCACTCCCTTTACACTGACACTGAGTTTTGAATATTTACTTTTTCAGAATTGCTCTTACAGGTGTTAAAAGTTAGATGAAACATTACAGTAGTTGAGTTTTTTCATAAGCTCAGCAACCTCTGACTATCAAAACATTGGATTAAGAGTACTAGTATCATGCTAATTTAGTAATGCCAATATTTACAAATTCCTGTTCAAACTTTCACTACATTGATTTTCTGCTCTCTTTACATGTCAGTTGGCAGTACATGAATAGTCATGTTTTCTCTGTTCTGCCTTTTGCAGGTTCAAGAACTAAATGCAAGACTCGGGACTTGTGTCTCGGCTCCCCCTGCTGTGGATATGGAAGCCTTACAGAGGGCAGAGGTAGGGCATAGGCTAGGCTTTCCCACCATTCTTTATGCTAAGGGGTGACCAGATCAAGTTTTTGTCTTTAGTTTATTCCCTAGCTTGAAAATAAGGTTGCCTAACATGGAAATGTAAACTCAGAATTATTTCATTTAGCTAATCCTGTGTTGCAAGGTGGGGCATGATTAGTTGGTGGGCAGTAGGGAACAGGGGAGAGTTTGGATTGTTCAGGTTTCATTTTGAAGATTTTCATTGAGATATTGATAGTGCGATGGGGAGATTAAGGTGGGATGACTTGGTTCAGTGAAGGTCTTGTCTGTTGCCATTGAGCCGACAAAGCCAGTAGCATTAGAGAAGAAGTACATGCCTCACAAGAAATTATAATCAGATATAGTAAACAGTGGTTAAAATGAAATCAGTGGCCCCAAAGACTTATGTTTAGTTTAAACAGAGTTTCAGTTTAAACAGAAAAGTATGAAAAAAGGAAAATACACAGGGCTTCTTATTTCCTATTGGTTTAATAGTACTTTCAGTTTAACTATTTTTGTTTTAATCTTTATATGCTGTAATTTTTAGGGTTTATTTATACCTCTAAATATATGGCATAGCAGTTAGTTGCCTAAGAGCATCAGAGTTTTTATATAGGCGGCCATTTTAGCTAGGGTATTTAATCAATCACTTTTATTCTCTATTCAATAATCTTTGACTATTAAGTAGTTTGTACTTTTTTCTTTTCATTGTTCAATTTTCATAGAAGGGGTCAGTGTAAATGCCCTGTCAATCACATATCCTTTATTCTTCTCAACTGAAGCTTTATATTTATGCATGTTATTTATGCATCTTGTTCCCTGTAAAATCTATTTCAAGTATGTCATCATAAAATTATAATGTATTGCATGTAAGCTGTAGAAAAATTAGAAATCTCATATACTCTTGCCACACTTACAATTTGTCCTTTGGACCTCCGATTAGATTCTATCCATGACATGCCAGACAGCTGACAAATCACTGATTGTAAACCGACATGAAATTTCATTTAATAGTGTTTGGCCTTTGGAGATGAATTATGGTGGTGCCTCATGAATGTTTACAGGTATCCCTAACCCAGTTCTTCCTCCCCCCCACACTCCCGCTCCCTATTTTATTTCCTCTAACCGCCGATTTTTTTTCCTCTGGCACTGAAGTGAGAGAGAAGCTTCAGTATGGTTTTTATATATTTTATGAACCTGTTGAACTTCATTGAGAATGTGATTTGTTACAGTTACTTTCTAGTCACTATTTATTATTCAGTCAACTCCCAATTTATTTCAACTCCATGTGAGCTTTAAAAAGTTGCAAATATTCATAATTCTTTTTCTTATTTGAACAGCATGATCTGTTTTCTAAAATCTGTTGTGATTGATTGATCAAAATATGCAATGCCATCTGACAGGCTGTTAATAAGCTATGTCACCTGTGCTGATGTTTCTTAATGTCATGCTTTGCTCTCTGTGAGGTCAGAATGTCATGTGTTCTCAATGTATAAATGTATTCCTCCTTGAAGCCTGTGAGGCCAAAGACAGGTGTCACCACTGTCGCTCAAGGGACGACCATCCAGCTGAGCCCAGCTGACCATGCCCTGTCTCGGTCAGGCACACCGATTGCTGTCAAACTCACCAACAAGGCCACAGGAGAGGTTCAGATAAGGGAGGTCATCCAAGGTACCATTACACCATTCACTACCCCTGATTTGTCAGGTGCACCAGACGCTAGTGCTGTTCCATCTTCACATGTGGCTACAACATTTTTAACCCCTGATGGTCGAGTTGTTGTCACTGAACCCACCACTGTTCAGGAAGCCACATCTCAAGGGCTGGTTCCAGTAGAGGTCCGGGGCAGTCTTCAGCCTGGGTCAAGAGCAGGGTCAGGGGTCAGCAGAATTGGATCAGGGTCATCTCTGATGAAGCCAAGAAGGTCACCCATTGAAAGTCCCACTAAACAGGTTACCTTTGGAAGTGAGCCCATGATTTCTCCAAGATCTTCAAAATTCAGACGAGCCAAGACAGCAGATTTGGCAGTAGTGATGGAATCTAACCTTGGATCTGCTCAAGAATCTGCCCTGGAGAGTATGAAGAGCATGATGACGAATGAAGAAAATCTCAAACCCAAACAGCTTGAGGCCCTGCAATCTATGAGAGCCGCTGTCAAGACTGTGGAAGCCAGAAAATCTCTGACAGATGAAGAACTTGCCCGCACCTTGACAGTGATGGTTCTGGCCTCCCAGATGTCCCATGAGGCTTTCCAGCTGGGTGTGAGGCCAGACAGTATCTTCCGTACGTTTAGCCATATGAACCCAGAGTCCTTGTCCCAGATGGTTCCATCCAAACCCAGACCCAGGGGACCTTCTGCTAGCATGGAGGGGAGAGAATCAACCAGAGATAATTTCACAAGGGAGACAACTTTGGAATCTGTGGTTAGAACTGTGTGGCGCATTGTATACTAATGTCTTCACACCTTGTGGATTTGATGAATTTGCACAGTATAATATCAATAACATCATTAGTAAGCTCAAGACTAGTTTGAGAAGCATGAAGATTGTGAGGACAAAAGCTACATTTTATCCTTCCTATTAGTAAATCAGTAGAGCACTTTAATATTTTTCTGTTTTCATATGTGTGATTATACTGTAACATGGCATGTTCTACATTATTGAGAGCACAGTTGTCAAAATTAATACTGATTCATTCATAGGCCTACTGACAAGTTAAATTGTATTCAACATGACAACTTTATAAGTGAGTGCTGTCAGTTCTTAAATTATATTTAAACTGAGAGGGATTCTTTACGATTGATCGCATTTAGTCTTCTCAGTTACATGCACCCAAGATTATATTCAGGACTTACTATAATTGCCTCAGCTCGAGGCTTCAGCTTTAAGCCTGTATGCTATAACCGAGTGTCACCCCAAATATAATCCTTATGAGAATTTTCATTGTTCCATTCTGAGAAATTATAATAATATAATAATGCATTAATAATCTCATGGCCAGGCTGGTGCCTGCTCACGCAACTTCACACTGTTATAACCTCAGCAAGCTTTCAGACATTCAAAATTCCCTAGGGCCGTGGGGATCATAAAGTGCCACTGCCATTTATAAGTGCTGATCACTAGCATTCTGACAATATCTTTCGCTGCCTGTAGCCAGGTATCTATTTAACAGACGGGTGGACTGAGGAAAATGAGCAGGAGATGCCTTCCCAAGACACTTACAACACACCCATGTTTGGAATTGAACCCACAATCTTTAGATTTTGAGTCCCATGCTATAGGCATTCTACCATTCAGTAGAGGATGGTTTGTTTGACTGTCTCATCTCCTATTTAAGATGTGAAAATAAAATACACATAGTACATAAACTGTCAGGCACATGCCAAAACCTTCAATATGAATTTTTCAAGACAATGATGAATACATGTGGGGCAGTTTTATACCAATTAACTGTGTTGGGTTTTGTCACAGATAGGCGATTGCTGTATATACACCCAGTATTTTGATGTTTTTTCTGGAAATTTGAGACTATTTCCAGCTGTAATGTGCACTTACTTTTAAAATGTACCCTTAACAGTAGTATGGCAGATGTCTGATGTGAGTAAGTTGTTAACATATTGCACATAATATATTACCAAACAATGCTTTACATGCCTTACTCACAGAAACAGAGTAATTTATGAAGCATACCAGACTCTGTTACTTGAGGACATACATTCAAGCACCATATTTCAGCACTGCATTAGCAGTAGACAGGGTCAAGCATTCAGAATATCTGTATATCTTTCAATTTGTTGAGACTGACATTCTTGCAGCACTTTTTCTAGTCACACTGTAATGCAAGCGATCTTATTTGTTAATTTATTAATCTTTTTATGATGATTATAACTTTGTTTCTGTAAAAGGTTTCTGTATAGTTTCTGTTTTATTTCAGTTTATATTTTATCTTAAAACATGGCTGATGAAAATTGCAATTTCCCAAAGGCATGTGTCATTTTGATTCACAGCTATAGAGCTCACTCATATCATTAGGTTAAGAGATACTGGTGAACTCTACACTGGACCTCATATTTTAGAAGTCCAAGGAACCAGTCCTCGGGGTAGTTTGATTCAACTGTAATCATTTTATCTGACACTGAGAATCTGTGTCACTATAACTCACCTTTAAGTAGCTTGTTATGTGCTGCGACTCATCCTCTGTTTTTACTTGTTCATTTCATAATACTGTACATTCTTCAAAATAGATGTGCTTACAAACTCGTTCCATACTTCCAATCTAACAGCAAGAAGTGGATTCTGAAACAGCAGAGGATGAAGATCAAAAGCAGGAAGCTGAGGTGGATCTTTCACAGCTGAAAGAGTTACCCATTTTGGATATTGCGGATTCAGTACCAGAAGACTTCAAACCTTCCTCGGGTTTTGTTCTTCCATCTGAGGCCACTATGGGTTCCAGTATTCAAGATAATCTTGAAACCCCATTGGCTGAGCTGATAGAGGGTAAACCAATCAAATTGGAGAATGAGAAAATAAAATCTGACAGCCAAGAAGAGTTAAGAGATGATGGAAGCAACATGGAGAAAGCCCACAGTCATATCAGTGAAAGAGAGGCTACTCAGGGAGGAACTGAATCTCAGATTGGCACAAACCAGGGAACAGAAGAGGCAGTCTCCAAACAGGCAACTGAAGCTTCTTTTGGTCATGTGCAGAAGAGCTTCCTTGGCCAGGTAGTTTCAGCAGTGGCAGACTTAATAAAGAGTGAAATCAGTGTTTTGTCTAACATTTCAGATGTTTTTCTCTTGTATGTTGTAAATGCTGTAATCAAAGTTGTTTGTTGTGTGATATGACAGTATTTTCCAGACTTTAATTTCAGTTTCCTAACTCTGACACCTCATTTTGATATTCCTTTGATTGATATAAACTAATATTGTCATCTTTGCTTATGTGTGATCTTTGGATATTGTAACTCTCATTGAGTTTTTATTTCTTTTCACTTACACTGTCCAAAGAGGATGCTGTCATCCTCTTGGGACATGCAGCGACATTGTGCAATGCCTGCTTAAGACAAACAACATAATTTTCATGCAAAATGCATCCAGTTCATTCTTTCTCCATTGGTTCCAGAGGGACTTTCTTAAAAATTCAAGATCATTAGATTTTGTCAGGAAAACCTCCAAACGGAATGAATTCCTGAGTTTGTTTCTTTGCTTTATATGCCCCCTTAAAATAATTAATTAAGCTAATATTAATCCACAAGTATTTAAAAAGTCTCAGACTTCAGGTTTGAACATTATACCATTTCTAACAACTGTTGATGATGTACAATTTGTCTTTCAAATGCCCTTGCATGTATTCTAAACTGTACCTTATATCTGTCAGACTTATTTTTGTCGCATGCAGTAAATATTGTACTCTTTAACAGTGCACATTGAGGTGTTGTTTTTTTTCTTGATGTTTTGTTGGGTGGTGGATTTTTATGAACACTTCTAATTTTAATGAATTTGCTCTGTATCTTTTCTCCACTTGTTTCTAATAATTTGTTTCGTATTTTTTCTCCATTTCTATCAATTTTTGTTTTCACTGTTGTTATTATGATTCAGATGTGTAAAACTGATAGAGTAGAGGCACTCCTTGCAATTGGTCGTGTATTGCTATCAAATTCTTGTAATGGCACTCAGAGGCTTTCATTTGCACTTTTAAAAATGAAACCAAGTTCCCAGCAGCCTGCTTGGCATGTCACATGATATGGAGGCAGTCATCCCGGAGGCATAATATGGAGACATCATTTTGCCGTCACACCCTGTTTCATGTTACTCAAAAAGATCTAAATCTAATTGATTGCATCGAGACATTATGCATTAGGCTCCTAGTTTCTTGATTTGTCTGAATGATCATGAAGATTTCCCCTAATTGCATTGTGGTGCCTGGTCCTCATATCAAAATTTTCTTTTCCAAACAGGCAATATGGTTTGCTGTTCTTAAACACACTATAACAGTGTTGCCAAATAATTGAATTTCAAATAAGCTGGCAAAAAGTTGGTTTCAGATATTATGTCAGAGCTGTTTAAATCACAACTGATTGCAACTGATGCTTCTATTCTGTAGCATCTTATAATGAGACCCTGTTTTCATGTCAACTTTTCACTGTTTAACCTTTTATACTATTGTATATTTTTGACTTGTGTTTAACATCTGCACATGCTAATGTTAGTTTTACAGGATAGGCTGGGATGCTGTAACACAGGCCTCATTCTTTATAAATGTGTATTGCTCTGTACCATTTTGAAAATAAATATGATCATAGTGCTATGGAAATGGTCTCAGTCAGATTTGGGGACAGTGTTGAATACAAGCACCTTGTTGTTTATGAGGTCAAGGTCTATGTTGACTTGTTAAAAAAAAATTAATATGTGCCTGTCAAAATTGCAATTGCAAAGATGAATGCTGATTCTTTTTTGCTTTGCCATAAAAATTGTTTCCCCTGCATTCTCATAAAAGTGTGAAAAGTGACTTAGGCCATTTTTCTTAGCATGGTGATCATGTGTAAGTTCATAAGTTTTTAAGTCTTCCAAATAACTCTCTAACATAACATGAATTTTAATCATTCCATCCCAGACCATTTTCTTATTGATTCCTAAGAAGCACATAAATTATTTTGATGTCATCAGTGTTGATCTGTGAAGACATGACCAGCTTTTCTTTTTCTTGATCATCTTTTGTTATAATCTTAAAATGCAGTTTTGATGATTTGATATTCAACAATTTAGGATTGAGGGGGTATATGATAGGTTGATATAGTGGCACTATTATAAGAAGACCCTTACAAAATTTTGGGATGTAACAAGAAGTATCATTAACCAGTGTTAAAATTTAACACTGTCTTTTCTGAAGCAAATGCTGGCTGCACGGCGAATATGTAGGGTTTTCACAATATGTATCAGTACAATGAATCTCAGACTGCTTAGGATATTATATGAAGGCTGTACAAATGATCTTAAAACTAAATGTCAACAATTGGAAGCTGATACTTCATCCGTGAATATAGAAGGATGTAAATGGGCAATTCTCAGTGGCACAAGCCATAATTCTTTGACTCACTTAGGATTTTCACCAACGGACCCATGCTGTTTTTGGAATCACAATAAATTCAGCATGCACCTTATTAAAAAGCATTATTAACTTTTTTAAGACCAAAAGTTATTGATAATATAAACTCGCGCATGCGCAGAAGTTTTCATACCTTCGGCTTTTCGTTCTTTCGAAGATTATAGTGTTAAACTGTGAGCCGGATATTCGGCTTGTGGTCCTAAACAGATTTTTGCTTGAGCCAGAAAATCGGGCTTGAGGGAGTCAGTGGGTTAAACGAATAAGATAAATCTAGTGATTATAGCTTTGCTAGTACTTTCATTCCCACAGACACATTCTCATCCACTCATTACAGTTACAAGTGAAATGATGGACCTTCACTTGGATTTTATTTTTTTTTTTCAAATTAGTCTAGTCTGTGATGCTGAAAATCCACAAGAAGAAAATCTAGTCTCAGACTAAAATCTAGATTGCTAGGTTGGAGATATTAATCCTCCACTCTCTCTGCAGTCCCTTTCATCTCTTGATGGAGCCAAAATTGATGGAGCAACAGAGGAGGAGATACGAGCTTCCTCAGCACTGAGCCGCGCTTCCTTGAGAGAACAGTACAAGGTATATGAGTGATTTGATATGACATGATATGATAATGATTTTGTGTAAGAACAAATATTGTCTTTTTGTTGACAGTCATTTCTTGATAACATACTGATCATCTGGGAAGGAATTGCTCAANCTAGTTTCTTGATTTGTCTGAATGATCATGAAGATTTCCCCTAATTGCATTGTGGTGCCTGGTCCTCATATCAAAATTTTCTTTTCCAAACAGGCAATATGGTTTGCTGTTCTTAAACACACTATAACAGTGTTGCCAAATAATTGAATTTCAAATAAGCTGGCAAAAAGTTGGTTTCAGATATTATGTCAGAGCTGTTTAAATCACAACTGATTGCAACTGATGCTTCTATTCTGTAGCATCTTATAATGAGACCCTGTTTTCATGTCAACTTTTCACTGTTTAACCTTTTATACTATTGTATATTTTTGACTTGTGTTTAACATCTGCACATGCTAATGTTAGTTTTACAGGATAGGCTGGGATGCTGTAACACAGGCCTCATTCTTTATAAATGTGTATTGCTCTGTACCATTTTGAAAATAAATATGATAGGTTAATATAGTGACACTATTATAAGAAGACCCTTACGACTTTTGGGATGTAGCAAGAAGTATCATAAACCAGTGTTGAAATTTAACAGTCTATTCTGAAGCAGACACTGGCTGCACGGCGAATATGTAGGGTTTTCACAATATGTATCGTACAATGAATCTCAGACTACATAGGATAGTATATGAAGGCTGAAGAAGTGATGATAAAACTAAATGTCAACAATTGGAAGCTGATACTTCATCCGGGAATATAGAAGGATGAAACTGGGCAGTTCTCAGTGGCACAAGCCTTAATTCTTTGACTCCCCATAGGATTTTCACCAACTGTTTTTGGAATCACAATAAATTCAGCATGCACCTTACTACTGTAAAAAGCATTATTAACTTTTTTTAAGATCGAATCTCATGGAAGAAAGTTATCAATAACAAACTCACGCATGTGCAGAAGTTTTCATACCTTCGGCTTGTCATTCTTTTGAAGATTATAGTGTTAAATAGTGAGCCGGATTTTTGGCTTGTGGTCCAAAACGGGTTTTGGCTTGAGCCGGAAAATCCAGCTTCGGGGAGTCATTGAGTTAAATGAATAAGATAAATCTCGTGATTATAATGTTGCTAGTACTTTCTTTCCCACCGACACATTCTCATCCACTCATTACAGTTACAAGTGAAATGATGGACCTTCACTTGGATTTAATTTTTTTTTCAAATTAGTCTAGTCGGTGATGCTGAAAATCCACAAGAAGAAAATCTAGTCTCAGACTGAAATCTAGATTGCTAGGTTGCAGATATTAATCCTCCACTCTCTCTGCAGTCCCTTTCATCTCTTGATGGAGCCAAAATTGATGGAGCAACAGAGGAGGAGATACGAGCTTCCTCAGCACTGAGCCGTGCTTCCTTGAGAGAACAGTACAAGGTATATGAGTGATATGATATGACACAATATGATGATGATTTTGTGCAAGAACAAATATTGTCTTTTTGTTGACAGTCATTTCTTGATAACATACTGATCACCTGGGAAGGAATTGCTCAAGGGCATATTCAAGCTTGTCAGATCTTTTTTGTTATTGTTATTGATGGTCATATCAATTTATAGCTGACAGTTGAATTAAGCTTTTTCATTTGCTTGATGTAGCCAGGGAATGGTCACTCATACCTAGGTTGGTTTACAGTGGCTGCACATGCATGGTTGCTTGCTATTCATAAAGAGCAACCTTACAACTGCAAGTGCTTAATTGATCTCTTTAAATATATCAACTGCTTTATATCAGAAAAATGAGTTATAGACATCTTATTGCTGAAAATCCTCTAGTGTCTTCTTTATTGTTGTGGTTGCTTTTGGACCATCCCTATTCTCCACCCACCCCTTCTTCCAGCATTCAAAGCAAGTTTTTACTCAGCCTATGAGCAAGAGCTGAGGTATGCAGTTGTTCCCTCCAGTTAGACTGGTCACACCAAAATTTTCCCTGAGAATGGCCAGAAAAAAAAGAATTTTGCCAGTCTATAAATTAAGACAATTGACTATAGTCTTATTTGCCTTTGTTTATGCCTTTGTCTTTTACCTACAAATCTATTTTATCACAGCTTTTGCCTTTGCACCATATATATTTCTGCTTAAACATAATATAATGACTGCCAAAATCATTGCAGTTATGTACTATTATACATATCAGTAATTATACATTAAGAAGTGTTTTCTGTGTTCTCATATAGCATGAAATAATATACAGAAGTGTCTTGCATGATCTGAAGTGTTCTGAGAACCTGATGCATGAGCATGATATACATCAAAATGCAAGAAATGAAGTGTATTTGTATTACTGTATTTGCATGGTGAGGTTAGCTGTGTAGAACTGCAGTCTGCATGTGACTTCAAGTAACAGTTTATGGAGGAAACATTTTGCTTGTTTAGCTCGCCTTGTTTCAGACCACGTTTTTAGTAAATATAAAAAAAAGTCAAGATACATTATGTTTTCTTATTGCTTCTTTATTTTTAAAAATCGGTTAGAAGAATGGATCCATATTTCAGTGGCTGGATTTATCATAGAGGCATGTCTGCTTTTTCTGAACCCATTAAAATTTACTCTTCCATTTACACTCACTTTCATAACAGCACAAATTGGAAGAGGCAAAACAGGCAGCTGAAGAAAGACGTTCGAAATCTCCACACATAGAGCTGCCTACCCAGCTCACAGTGGACGATGAACTTATTTTAGATGAGGATGATGATGGTGAATATGATGAGGATGACATGGCTATGCCAGACGATATGAAAGGTAGTTTTTTTTCCTCTTGATATGTGTTTCATAGGCTGATATAAGCTGACAGTCGACTGTTTATTGGGTGGTTTGTAATGGCAAATGTAAAGAGTCATATGTACAGTTCAGGTGGCTTCCTCTCTCAGACTGATGTTGGATCAAGATGTTAAGATATTAAGGATAAGGATAAGGATAATTTTATTTGTCCACAAAGGGAAATTTGTCTTGTTACAGTGTGCTTACAAAACATAAATATCTGTGCAAACACACACACTCCCTCGCTATCACACATATACACACACATAATTCCACACACACACCCACAAGCAACCACAAACACTCACAGTATGTAATAATACATCCCCCCCCCCACACACACACACACACACACACACACACACACACNTCTCTCTCTCTCTCTCTCTTTCGCTCACACACACACACACACACACACACACATACACACACACACACACACACACACACACACACACACACACACACTAGATGAGGTTAAACACTAGAACTTAACCTAATGTATCTTGCTCAAGGCTTGGACAGCTGCAGGGCACATTAAAAAGATAAATCCCATATTCAAACTAAAATGAAAATTCTGGTCAGCCATGGAACTCTTGAACAGCTCATGTGAAGTTCCAGAGTAGTGAGCAGTTATCTTAGTTTGTTTTTTCCCTCTGTTTTTAAATGAAGATGGGCAGTACCAATTGCATTTCACAAGTGGTCGCTTTGTGGAGATTGAAACAGAGAAAATAAAAGTGTCGAGAGCTGGTCATTTCAGCAGATGGTTTCCAAACCAGGTCCAACTGTACCTTTTTTTTTTTTTTTNTTTTTTTTTTTTTTTGGAAAAATGGTTGATTGAGGCCAGTTATCTTAGTCAACTTCTAGGGAAATGGTGTTTCAACTTTTGCTATAGGAAAGTCACAGAGATTCAGTTTAGTTTGTTTACTTTGTAGCTGAACACAGAATTTTTCTATGTTGCCTTCTGATGTTTTGCTAATCTTTGTCCCAGTATTTGTTTCATGTTTGCCTCTGCTCCATAAGAATGAATTTCTGGAATTTTTGTCACAGAAGGCCTCATGGAATACAAGGACCCATCCATGTATGAAATAGGCACTTCCCCACCACCAGCGATGAAGTCTCGGGATCCCACTCGTGTGTCCAAGGACCCCACTCGTCTCTCTAGAGCTCCCTCTAAGGCTCACAAGGACCCTAGTGGACCCATCAAAGAACCCACAGGTCCTGGACGTGACCCCAGCCAACCTGCCATACAGAAGATCATCAGGTGTGTAACATTAACAAAATTATTTATCAGTAATTTTTAAAGCTTGTTGTTAATGTGGAGTGCCATTTATTTGATAATATATGTAATGTTAATCCTTACCAAATTGCATTAATTTTATCAAAATGCCTTGTGTATTTGAAAGAGATAGCTCGGCAAAATGGTGGCAACCATTTGGCCTTAATTCTGTGTCAATTCTTGTTTTGCATTTGTTTATTTGTCTGTAAATCAGGAAGGAAAATATTATGACTTTAGGCAACACAAGTGCTCAACATCTCAGAAATCCTAGCAGTGAACATTGTTTGACAGCTCATATATTTTAATATTGTGGTAATTTCAGGAAAGGAACAAGTCTTTTGGAGCATCCTTTACTCAGAGAATACCTGAGGGCATATGATGGAGTCGTTGGCTTCAAGGAAGGAATGGGAAAGATGTTCCTGGACAAAGGTAACATAGTAGTTACCAAGACTGTTTTGGTAGAGATCAAATCCTTTAAGCATGTGCAAAGCAGGTTACACCCTGTTATTATTTTTTAACCCTTGTGATGCTAAAGTAGTGCCAGATCTCACCTTCACTTCACTACATTAGGTACTGTGATAGAATAACTACTCATGCCAGCCCCAACTGCATCAGCAGTCAAATTTTGCAGCTCGGTGTCAGCTGATCGGCTGGCAGACAACACGTGCAGCAGTCATTATTTGTAACAATGGTCATGCAGCTAGTGGGAGGCTGGACCTAAGGTGCCCAATTGAGTGTGAATAAATCCTTACTTATACACTACCTGTTCAAAAGCAAAATGTTGATGTGCAGCTGCTTCATAGCTGGAGAAAAGGCAATCTTTATGGTTGGGATTGAAGGGGAGTGGGGTGGGGGAGGTGTGGGGTGAAGGAAAGGTTTGCCTGACCATGTTGATACCTGCTGAACCACACCGGCTTGAGCTTCTCTTTGTTGGACAGAGAATGACCTGAAGTCATTATCCCCATCACTTGAACATATCAGTTACGGCAGCTAAACCTGGCTTTACAAGGTTTGAACGTGTGCTGCTTCAGACCTTTATACTGTTTTATTTAGCATCATTAACCTTCATGATGCTATGATAGAATTAATTTTACCATCCGCTCACTATGATTGAATGGGACAATAGAGAGTACATGCACCTCCTTGCTGAGTCCTGGGTGCGGCACTCAAATTATGCAGCCCAATGTCTGCTGATCAGCCAGCTGACAACACATGCAACAGTCACTATCTGTAACATTAGTCATGCTGCCAGTGGGAGGCCGGACTCACAGGCACCTCACGCTATAAGAATTACAACTGTGGTGTGGGCCGAATATGTGCAGAAAATGGAATGAAAAGTTAATCGTGGAAACACTAGAAAACTTGCAGAAGATTTCTACATTACATGTAATTCATCACTGTATATTTGAAAATATTGTCTTTTCCCAGACATGATGTCTGCCCATCAGATGACCACCGACCTAGAGACTTTGAGCTTTGACCACTCCAAGAAGGCCATGCCTCAGGTGGAGGAGCTCACTAAGAATATGTTGTATGGTAAGACTGCGAACTGGTGTCCATTACTTTTATTGTCTGTATATCTGATGTATTGGAAGGGTCGAATTATTTATTTTATGTCCTGATCTGTGATCTCAGTGTAAGGAGGCCCAGCTGTTAGGGTCCATGGGAGGCCAACTTGGTGATCATTCATGATGGGCTAATGGCCACATGCATAAATGTGAGTTAAATGAGGGAAGACAAGGTCAGTGACCTGGACTGATGAAAACAAAGCTTATGTACTTATGATGATCAGGAAGTTTATTGAACTCAGTAGGAAGTGATGGTACAAGGTCTGTCTCAGAATAAAGTTTCCCTGTCATGCTGTCCTCATATATAATTATAAATACCCTTATTTTTGGTATCAACTGAAAGTTTATTCAAATACCTATTCAACATAAGAACCATCAAGTTCCAGACATTTCTCCATTCGATGTACCCAGCGGTCAAAGACAGTGACCAGTGACCGCTTGTCCAAGGTCATTAGTCCTTTCCTCATAGCCTCTTGAATCTGGTCCTCGTCCTCAAATCGACGACCTGGCAGCATTTCTTTCACCTTGGGGAAGAGGTAGAAGAGATCGGGCGAATAGGGCGGGTGTTCTAATAATTCCCATGAGTAGCTCATTCACAACTCTGGACTTGTGAACAGGCGCGTCATTGTGAGGCAGGATGACGCCTTCTTCGAGCAAGGCGGGTCTTTTTTTCCGTATTGCTGGTCTCAGTAATTAGTCTTTGAGGACGAACTTGTAGTAGTCACCATTGACAGTTACGCCAGGTGGGGCTGGCCAGCTCAGTATGATGCCACTCATGTCGAAAAAAACAATATGCATCACCTTTCTCTCCCCTTGTTTTCTGTGGGCTTTCTGTGGCCTTGGCGCATCCGAATCAAGCCATTGAGCCGACTGTCTTTTCAACTCCGGATCAAATGAGTACCCCCAAGTTTCATCTCCAGTGACGATTTTACTGAGAAACTGTAAACCCTCTTGCTCAACACGGGTCAAAAGTGCCGAGCCGCTTGAACACGGGCTTGTTTCTGCTCTGGTGTCAACAAGTGGGGCACNTGAGCCATGAGATAGGGCATAAGCGATGATGATGCTTGCAAGTTACTTCCATGGTCAAAGCAAAGGGAGGGGATGGGAGGATACCAGGAAGAAATACGAGTACCCTGAGCTTCAATGTTAGAGCAGGAGGGGAAGGGCAATGGTCATGAGCTACCCCATCTGCTCATGTCAGTGCAGCATATAGGTTTTGTGATGAGGTGATATTTAAATATATCTGCTCAGTATTGATGCTATACTTCAGTTCTTGAAAGATATTTTGTCTCGTTTGTTTTGCAGTTTTGGATGAAATGAGCACTCTGGTCAACAACATCCTTGTATATGATAGGGTAAGTATGTTTCTGTCTATATGACATAACATGATAATGGGTCATCTTCCTGAAATTAACTCCCTTGAATGTGTTGAGATATGTTTCTGTTGTTCACTTTATGGCCACTGTAACTTTAAGTATAGTAGCATATCTGTTTCATAATATCAGGAGACAAAATTCAAGCCTAGGGTTCCTGTAGGTACACAGCCCTATCACAGAAAATTTTGCATCCCACATCTGGCAGAGAAAATAATGCAGATTAGGCCTTCGAAAGTAGTATGCATAAAGAGCAATGAATATGACCACCAACTGGCAAGGATAATTTGTGCAAGGAGTAATTTGTTCTTTAACTTTGTTAATTTCAAGATGTGCCTGATGTTACTGTTTAATTTACATAACTTTGAATTTTTACAGAGTTGTTAATGATATCAATAGAAATACCTATGTGCAGACAAAAGGGTCTCTAGTTCACAGCATATCCGTAATTGGATTTCAGATTTACACCGCGAAACCGCAGAAATACTTTTTTGCCCAATATGTGGGCTAGAGTTACTGTACTTTACATGTGAAGAAATTGACCTATTGTGTCTGAAAAATGTTTTCTGTCACTTTTACAAAATGAAAAATGTTCTGTCCACTATATAAAATACAAATTTCAGTCACATGTGAAAAAAGAAGCTTTCAAGGATCTCAGATAGGGTCCCAAGGCATTTCTGGCTGATTGAGAAACTTGTGATGCATTAATGATGTATATTTTTTTAGTAATCCAAGTCTTGGCTCCTTGTTATTCACCTGCAAATAGCTGCAGATAGATGCAATAGCTGCATCGATGATTTATATTCTGCACAAAAGCTGCATATCATCTCTATAGTTATCTACTAGAGCTGATTAAACTGTTGCTATTGTTATTGCTTCAAAAATGGTCTAACTCAGACTGGCCTAAGTCAGACATAGGCAGTTTTTTTATTCAGGTACTATGTTGTTGATGAGATCAAGGCCTATATTAATAAATTTAAAAAATTAGAATGCTCCAGTATTTTCACACCAGGACTGCATTTGCCAAAATATATGCTGGCTCTTCTTTAGTTTTGCCTTGAAAACTCTTCAAATGTGTTCTCTCAGAAGTGTGAAAAATACTTGGGTTTTATGTGGAGCAGTGATAATCTACGAATTTCAATTAGTATTATTTCAGCAGGTCAACGAACTCAAACACTTTATATCTTCTCTCAGAAAAGCATACAACCTCACTGCCTTATATTTTTACAGGTTCTGACCACCAGCACTCAGACAGTTGCATTCACTACCTGCCTTTACCACTTTGTTCACAGGAACCACCGGTCTCCTCACTCAATCTCTTCTCAAGGGAGCCTACTCAAAAGTCTCTTGCTCCACACGAGTCAATATCAGAGCAGCCAGTAGCTCCCCCTGGCACCAGAAATGCTGAGTCATCTTCCTCCCAGCACAGCGGCGCCCAGAGCCACAGGTCTAGTAATGGAGGAGACAAGATGCTCATTCAGGAGTTGCAGGACCAGTATAACAATCTGTGAGTCTATGAATTTTGTGGCACAATTGGGCTGTGTTTAAGGGTTTCGGAGGCAAAACACATTATTTCTCATCCCCCAAGACAATTTTCCATGTTATGGATCTTATCTTATATTATCTCAACCAGCTATTTGTAGAACAAGATGTCTGGCTTAACAAAGACATGAGATACTGCCAAAGTTTCCACATTCCACATCAATTAAATTTTGCTTATATCTAAAAGTTTCAAGTCATTGAGCAAGATTGTGCCACACCCAAAGATTTTGCCTTGAATATGCACCAACAAGCAATAGTTTTACTGGTAACCTTGTTATACGGAATACCCGTTTTCATACTTTCAAGAGTGGTTCATTCAGTATTTTTAACACAGTGTTTAAACTGAGAGTCACTAGGTGCTGTAGTGTTCATGGGCAGCACAGCTGACTTAGTACCAAAGATATAAAGAGTTGACAAAATCTAGATCTGTAATACAGTGTTTTCTCTACGTGTTACTAATTAAGAAAGGGACTCCTTCATTGAGTAGTGCAAGTTTCTAAACTGAACATATAAATCCAGCCATAGAGTTTTCATTGTTTATTAGATGTCTTCAGAAATATTGTACCCCTTTTATTTTGTTTCGATATAAAGCAACATTTTTGGAGATTATGATTCTGTTGTTCTGTATTTCATCTGTGGAGTTATAATTTTCTGTTCTTTTTTTTCCCCAGCAAAATACAACTTGAAGCTGATGGCAAGAACCATCAAGAACAGTTACAGTAAGTGTCATTATCTTCAGAGATATGCTTTTTTGTACCAGGGACAAGGTGTTTTCCACTAGTGTAGCAAGGTATTGTTTGTAGTGAAGACGGAGCAAGTTAGAGGGAACACAAGAAGTGCAGTAAAATTGTTCTGGGAGACCACAGACTTTGCACTGGGAGCAGGGGCAGCTCATTTTTAAAATTTTCCATATTCTTACATTGTATATAAATACAGTATTTCAGTATTTTTATGTATAATATTTGATTTATGAGCTTTTTAGACAAACTCCTTAGTCACTGTTTTGACTCAACACATTTTGATCTCTTTCTCTGTATTCAGACGAAACACAGTTGTGATGATGGAAATGCAAGACACCATCAATGAACTGCAGCGGGAGCTGTCTGCCCTTGGCAAAACCACCAAGAGAACGAAATCGGCATTATCCAGTGGGAGGGGTACAGCGGTGAGTCACAGTAGTGATGTTACACATCATGTGAAAAGAGATGTATTCTATTCTTATAATCACTATAACAGATCAAATTTTAAGCAAAAGACTGCAAGACATCTGTTTCTGTTACCATTTAAACCCAGAAGGCATGGTTGCTATTCTGTTACACTGTTGGGATGCTTATTTTACAACAGTTTGAGTTACATATGAAACCCACCTGAACATTGTTCCCTCACTTCCATGTGTAAGCCTAGTCGTTGCCCATCTTACAAAAGGATGTATGTGATATTTGCTGGTTTTCCAGGAAAGCATTTTAAAGTTTCCATTTAAAGTTTCAAGGTGACTTAGATTTGATAACATACGCTCAGTCAGTAAATGTTTAGTATCTCTAAAACTATTAAAGCTATCAGTACACCACTTTATGAGGAAATAGATTTTGCATTGGGGTTTTGGAAAGGAGTTGCAGCTCGAAACACCCGCAATGTCACATACACCTCTTCATGAGATGGGCAATGTAGTGTTCACCAGTGACCCTGACACACTATGCAAAGTGCTCACACAGGCACAAACTGTACTGAGTTTCCACGTTTTATATGTTTCCCACTGGCCAGGTCCATCAAAAGTCTCCATCACCGGAGACATCGGTGATGTTTACAAGGCTGGACTCAGACAGGAATGCCAAGATCATGAAGAAAGCTGTGATGGAGGATAAGTTGGATCCAGAGAAATACAAGGTCTGCACTGCATTATTTTTTTTTTGTTGTGTACTTGCTTGTCTGTGTATGTAGGTTTGCTTGTTTGTCTATGTCTGTCTGCATGACTTTGCCTTCCTGTCTATGTGATTCCTGTCTGATCAGTCATTATCTGTCTGGCTGCTTTTCCACCTGATAGTCTACCTGTCTACCTCTCTCTCTCTCTCTCTCTCTCTCTTCCTCCCTCCCTCCCTGCCTCTCTCTCTTCCTCCCTTCCTCCCTTCCTCTCTCTCTCTCTCTCACTCTCTCTCTCTCTCTCTCTCACTCTCTCTCTCTTTCTCACTCTCTCTCTCTCTGTCACTCTCTCTCTGGCTGTCTGCCTGCCTGTGTGTGTGTGTGTGTGAAGCAAAAATTTAGTGTAGCATTACTATTCTTTTGTAAGTCTTGCTTGGTTCTCTTCTTCCAATACTGTAAATAAACATTCATTTTCTTCAGTGTCAGAGGACATTGTGTTCTTCATTGACAGCGATAGGCAGGCGTTTTGAGAGGTAGCTGAGTTATCTTCCCTAGCTCCCTGTTATACGTCTGTGCTGAGTAAAGTTATTACTGCTCTAATTACCGTATTTTGTGCATCATAGCTGCTTGATTTGTTCTAGAAACAGGTTACTTATTCATCCCATATTTTGTCATCTATATAGGAAGCTGTCTCAAAGATGGATGAATACGTTAGTCTCCCGGCCCAGAGATTGGCTCATCTGGTGAAGAAATATGTGCACCATATACGTATGAAAGAAATAGAAGGTATAGTGTGCTCCCTAGTACTCAGAGATTTTTAGGTACGCTGAAGGGATCATAGAATTTTGTTCACAATAGACTTCCAGACTGGCATAGGATGGTTAGGGTTGGGAATGCATGTATGTATGTTAACTCAGTGAACTGGATCACTTGTAAATTGGGAAGTTTCACAGTAATGCCATGCCAGATTCCTGCTAAGCTAGGAAGGAGCACACATATGAACAGAGGACAGCTCATGCACAGAAGGCTGATTTGCTCGGTGTGCCAGGGCTCAAATTGTCTAAGTTAAGAGGGAGAGATATTAATAAAGTTCCATTTACAGAATGTGTAGATTTTGCAGATGCATGATTTTGTAAGAGGTTTTTTGAAACAGTGACTTGATTTCATAATTGAAACTTATACCTTTATAGTTGGAGCGGTGAAAAATAACAGTATAATGTCTTGATACCATGTGTTTGCAGTAGAATTTACTTGTATCACTTTCAATTCATCATATATCTATTGCCTCATCGCACCATCAGTAGAGAGTGATTGTAATTATGTTTATTTACACATAATTCTTGAAACCTTCACAATAAAAAGACCTGACACAGTGTTTCTAATATTTTGATATTTCAGAGAAAGTGAAAACCAGTTCAAGCATCAATGAAGATGTTTTTGAAGTCTTAGACAAAATGGAAAATCTACAGAATCAGGTACTTGGGCTGTACTTTTTCATCCCACTCTCTCTCCAGTCTAAAGGCCTACTCATTGTTGCTAATGACGAAATTTAACAGTTATGAACATTGAACAGCAGTGAACTACGTTTTAATTGATATTACTTGCAAGGTAACTTTAAATTGCTATAATAGTTCGCCAAAGTTACATACTAAACAGGTAATTGTTAAATGATTCTGTGGATTTGAACTCGGCCATTGTGAAAAACCAACATGACGGACGGAAATATCGTTAAATGAAGAGAGACTGCAAGTACTCAGGTATTTTTCAATGGATGGACTTTAGTTTAGCAGTGTATCATATTCTTGTGATGCTATACTGTACTGCTAAAGAGAGAAGATGTTGTGCATAAATATTGCCACACAGTCCAAAAATGACTTTGAGGACTTACAGCAGTGTTGTTTCTGGGTGGTGATATAATTTACTCTCGTTATGTTATTCATGCTCACGGTCATGGTAGATCTAGTACTGCCAGTTGATTGCTACATTGTTGCAGTCATATGGCAGCCAATACAAACAGGAAAAATTGGTAAATGACAGCTGTGAAATAGTAACACTCTATGAAACTTCTCATTGTTTCACTGAATTCCAAATTAATTTTCTTATGCTTCACACGAATCTGACACAGAAGAGTCATAGTAAGTCATCTTTGCATCTCTGGCATTGTAAGTCTCACACTAAGTCTCCAAACCAAAGACCATTGCTAGAATGAACAGCTACAAGTGAAATTTGGTGGTAAGTTTCCTTAATTGTCTGGCCTATTGCCAGTTGTATTTCTACTTTGAAAGCCATATTTCTGGCACAGTAAGGGTCACAGTGAGTCATCTTTTTCTCATGTGAATGTTCCAGCGAGCTCGGCAGTGGGCTGAGAGAATGGATGAGATGGGCTTGGAGAGGCTGAAGTTGGCAAATCTCCTCATGGACACTCTAGAGACAATTGAACAAGAGTCGGGTATCTTCCTCATCAAGCCTATGTATTCATATAGGGGAAGGTAGGTTCATTTCATTGCTGGTATGGTTTAGAAAGCACTGTCCATAAGTAAGCACTGTATTAACAGTCTGGCATCTTTCGTATCAAGCCTATTCAGGGAAAGGTAGGTTCATGTCATAAGGTCTGTGCTGAAAATTGCATTTTAGACCTCAAAAATTTGCACCAAGAATTGTAAGCTTTGCATGCAGAAAGGGATAAAATTTGCACCAAAATTGTGTTCAAGATCTGCCAAAATAGTTTCATAAGTTTGTTATATTTATCACCACAATGCACTGTTTAATTTACTACCATACTGTTGCAAAATTGTAATGGAACACATTTTCACTGTTGACGCAATGAAACACAATTGACGCAGTACTGTGACCAAGACAGATGAAAATGCAATTTATGGTCAGAATTGGCAAAATTTGCACCAAATTTGCAGAAAACGTTTAAATTTGCAGAAATTTGAATAACTACCAAAGTCTCATTAACACAGTAATTTGTTTCAATTTGTGATTGTGATTACTTGGGGAGACAGAACAGTGCTGGTATGGTTAGTAGACACCAACCACCACAATACTGTGTCATGGGTGTGAAACTCACTTAAGATGTGAATGATGTGAAAAAAGCAAATGTCTGCATGTGAGGTGAGAGTCACAAATATGGTATAGTATTAGTAAAGAGGCAGACAGTGCTTAACCCCCATTTTCCCTTCCCCTCCATATTAGCAATGGGTGATAAGGCAATCCTTCTCAAACTGACTCTAAGGGAGAAAAAAGTTTGACCCAGCATTATTCTGGGCACAGAAATAGTTGTTTAAAGCAGCAGGGAATCATCTCTATGCAATCAAAGACATTTTGAGAAAATCTAAGTTGGAGAACAAATTTTTGGACTAAAAAAATCATATATTTTGCCCTCCAAAAACATAAATTTAAATTTAAGTTGAAATTAAGTTAGTTAACATCTATCCATAAAAGCAGTAATTTTGAATACTGAAATGGTTTAGTTATCAATTTCGGCAACAAACAAAAATTCAGTATTGGATGGCCCCAGTCACCTTCAAAGCATGACATCTCATTTCCTAGTCTAGCAACATAAGCCCCATTTTGACTGGCTGCAAGGCAGTTCTGCATGAAAGCTGAAATGTGTGATCATTGTTACTTTTTTTCTTCTCATCAGAGAAATAAAACCAGGCCATGCTGCCAAATTAAGTCGACCAGTGAGACATCAGCATCGTAACACCACTCCATCCAATGATGCTGCCAGTACATTTGTCCCAGCTCCGACCCCCGCTTCCAACTACAGGCTAGTGAGACATGAGAAACACTTCCTTCAACAGCTTCAGCAGCAGCAAGCAGTGAGTTAACTCTCTTTGTCTTTGCAATTATTGCGGTTTGTGACACCTATTAGAAGGGCAAATCACTGATTGTATACAACCCAATTAATCCGCTAATATATAAAATCCCCCTTTTTTGGGGCCCTGCCAGACAGTGTTAGGGTATAGAAATATGTCAAATGACCTGTGATCTAAGTAAAGCATCCAATTTTAAAGTTTCAGGTACAATTTGAGCCATCTAAATGCGAAAATAAAATGTATAGGCCTATGTATTCGCATGCGGTCAAAACCAGCCAAATGAAAAATTGGGGACCAAATCAGAATTTGAGGTGATCTTTTTCAAAAGACATTTGTGAAAAATGTTGGGCGTTGACCCCCCTTTTTCTTCCCGTTAAAAGATTGGGCAAAGAAGTACTTAAACCTCTATGGAAGAAATTTTGCCAGATCACAGTGGTATATGTAGAATAACACAAAATGTTAATAGGGCCAACAGAAGAAAAAACAATAGGTATCAAAGACCTTGCCAACGGACTGTGAGTTATCTCTCTTTGTCAGTACATTTATCAACAACAGACTGAGTTATTTCTCTTTGTCTATAGATATCATGAAGCAACAACAAGCTGTCAGGTCTCTCTCTTCTATCACCATTTTGTTGACTGTCTGCAAGGCAATTCTGCATGAAAGCTGAAATGTGTAATCATTGTTACTTGTGTCCAATTTCTGTTGTTCTTTTGATGTGTTTTTCAACTATTTTGCTTGTCTAGCATGATTTTTTTTTTAACGGCATGTGATAGATTTGACTCCACTACAAACTCAGTCCAGCCTGGCATGTAGGATTGTAGGCAGGAGATCTTTGCTGGTTCCATATATTTTACTGTTCAGCTGGGCTGCATTCAGCCAGATCTCCACCTTCTGTCTGGCAGAGGTTGGACAATCTTGCAGAATATGTTTTGGGTCTGTCTTTGAGCTCCACAGACACAAGTGGCAGATTCTCTGACACCAATTCTGTACAGATGGACCGTCTCCACAGTTCTCTTTCCTCAGCTTGAAGATGATGGTCTGTTCATTTTTGCCAAGGACATTGATTTTCAAAGAATACCCTTTTTTAGCTATTGGGTCTCAGCAGCAACCACTCAGTTTCTGAGCCAAGTTTTACCTGAGATGCCCAAAGTCCTTTGCAAAGTTGTGATCGCCAACATTTTGATCTTACCTTATGTCAAGTTTAAAACATTAATTATTTGATGTTTGCCAGAAATTGCATGTAGTTACAGGTTGCAGGAGCTAAACTGCAAAAGCATCTTTGAACCATTAATAAACTTTCCTCTTTGAACCACAAGAGCTTTCCAAGATGACCAAAGCTATTCTGTATGTCTGGTGCCACCATTGTGTTCAGATTATAAATTGATTGCTTCCAAAGGGGAACCTTCATTTAGATTTTCACAATTTTATTTAGATTTCAGATGACAAGGGGGTCATATGGCCTTCTTTTGCAGACCACAGGCCCATACAAATTCAGCAATTTTTTTTCTACAGATTCAGGACTGACTGCAGCATTTTTTTTTCTATAGTCAGGGCTGATTTTCACCCTTCTGTGTTGTGATTTAAGCCTGTGTGATTATTTCTACACAAATCATCTAGAGGACAGATTTTATTCTCTGTATTATTGACTCTTGATAGTCCAGAGATTTTGGATTGGTTAAGCTCCTGCAACCTATATTGCTGTTGTTGTTACTTATCCAGTTGTATTTGCGTGTAGTTAACTCTTCTATTACCCTCCTGTAGCCTCCAACAATGGCAGAAATGAGACCTGTTGAAACAAGAGCTGGACCAGACAATGGTGAGGTCAAAATCATGGGCAGTGGAATGACTTTCAGTGCTGGATCACCAAGAACCACCTGGAATGTGAGTGTTGAGATTATGTACATGTATCTAAGTACTATCCATCGCAGAAGCCTTCACTCATATAGGATCGGTTTTACGTATGTATATGGTAGTTTATGAATTTTAGTAGGTCCTCATCAGTCTGAATTTTAGGGGACCAGTCCATGATTCTGAGTTATGGAGAGGCATGGCCCTTCCCTTGTAGTATGGTGCATTACTGTGGCACTTTTCTAAGGCACCACATATTACATGCAGAATTGTGAACCAAAGTGTTAAACAATGCATTTTTTTTTCTTTTGTGGGTGGCGATCTTAGAAAAACAGTATCTCAGATTTACAGTGGTTTATGTGGTTTCTAGTCTAGCATCATCACCACCAGATTTTAAACATGTAGTTAAGACATGAATTGGTATTATTACAAAGTAGTGTTCATATTTGTAACTCGGGAATAAATAGTGCGGAACTAGGGGAGAAGTCTGTTTTGTTTCTCAAAGGAATATTATAATAAAAATTAAACTTAGAAAAATAAAATGCCATTAACTATTACCACCAAACTGATTTTGGCTTGATGTTTGGTTTAAAACCTCCAATAAAGAAACATAAAATTTGAGATAAATAAGTTTGAATCTTGATATAAGTATATCTTCATGCATGGAAAAAGTATGCCTAACAATGAAATATATTTTATATCAAGGTCCACCTGAATAATGAAATAATAATGAATAACAATGAATCCATATATGCGAAGTTCAAATTTAATAACAAGGTATACATAATAAAAAAGTCCTTATAAAAATAGTTTTACCAGCTTTTTGGACGCCACTTTCATCTGAAAATAATTTTGTGTCATGTCTAGATGCAAGCCTCACAACTCTGGACAGGCAAGGAGGATCCAGCAAACTCTTACAATACTCCCAGAATTTTGGAGCTGGATATAAACAGAATGCTGATTGGCCAGAATAATATCAGGTAGATTATAAACTTGTTTGCGATTTATTAATCAGTATCCTTTCTTTACTTCTCAACATTTACTTTCCATGTTGTTAATGATGCATGTTTTGTCTATGAGTTAATGCTGATGTCACTTCTACAGTTTCTTATATGCTTGGTTTTGGTTATTTGGTTCTCTTTTATACAGCTTTTATGCAAAATGCTACTTACAAATGCAGTTAGGTCCACTCAAAGGCAGCCAGCCCACATCTTATTTTTGCCTGATTAGAATAATTTCAGGGGACATAATACATTGTTTTGATGTTTTTTTTTAAACTTATAATTGGCATTTAATTATCACAACTTTTCTCAACTGCAAGTTTCTCTTTGTTTTGGAGAAGTCACAGTCAAGCTTAGCCACATTTGCTAATATTATAAAGTTAGGTAGGAAATTGGATTAACTTGAAGATGAGATAAATTCATATGGCTTTACAGATACATTATTTACTAGCATTTACCTGTGCCCATACTCATAAGACACAGACACATAGCACCCTCCCACAAACACACACGCCCACATATGCACACAGCTATACATGTACTCACACTCACCTATACATGCATGCACACACACTTGTACATACACTTACTGTATATGCACAGTACACCAGTTTTTACACCCATTAAATAAATTGTTCACATCTTTACTTCCTTACATTCTATGGAGGCTCAGTGATTAATACTGAAACCACGTAACAGGAAAATGCAGAGTGCATGAAAAGAGAAAGTGAGGATAAATTAAATAAATGCTGAAATAGATACATCAAATAGCACATGAAGAAATTAAGAAGAATAAAGAAAAGAGATTGTGTGAATATCAGACATGATTGTTTAAGTATTATATATTCTAATCATGCTAAATTCTTTTCATTCTCTTTTCTGTTCATAGCTCCAGGGTGCCATTCCCCCCAACAGATGACCGACTGGTGAATGCCAGCCACAATACCCTGAGATCTTATGTCACTGTAAATAGACCAACTGTCTCTGTAGGATCTGAGAAGGCAGAGAAAAGACCAACATCAGGTTTGTGTTGTTATTTTTATTTTGTCCATGCAGAAAATTGCATTTCTAACCTCCAAAATTTGCACCAAGAATTGCAGAATATGAATGCAAAAAGTGGTATAATGTATGCCAAAATCTGCATAAAATTTTGCAAAAAGTAATTTCTTAATTTTGTTACAATTATAACTATGTTTCATTGTTTACTAGGATACTGTTGCAAAGTTGTAGAAAAAAAAAACAACACATATTGTGTGTTGTGATCATGGCAAAAAGGTATTGTACATTATTCAGCCAAAATCGAGAAAAAAATTTTCACCAAATTTGCAGAAAGTGTGTAATTTTGGAAAATTTTGCAAAATTGTGGCATAGCCTCAAAAACATGCAAATTTGCAGTAATTTGCGACCGCGATTTTCTGGGAAGACAAATTATTGTACTTTTAATATTTGATTATTGTAGAGAGCACTTAACAGGACAGTACTTCACCTGAAAACTTAGTTAACCCAAATGAAAAGAAAATGTTCATCCAAGGGTCCTCCTTATTAACAGGAAAGTACTTTTATTAACTCATTGGAGTCGAGCCTTAATTAAATATTGCAACACCTGCTGTCGCACTATTTTTATCACTTTTTAGGTACCTGTATTTTGTAAAGTATTTGGAGGAACCTGGCTTTCCTATATATTTTTTGTGAGCTGAATATGTGATCTGCATGATGAGTACAGTGATTTTTTACATCATTTGCTGAGTTTTCAGTTATTAGCTGGTTAGGTACCTGTATGGGGTGATTTTTTAATTTTTTTTTTTTGACTCTTCCGCCACATTTCATTGTCACTGTCATCGATAATTTGTCTTCCATTATCTTCGCACAACAAATCACTTTCCTCATCCGAACCTTCCTCCATCACCAACTCTAGAACTTCGGTCGTTTTCAGTCTATGACTTTGCCTAGCCATCTTGTGTCAACAAAACGGAGTTGAAAAGGGCACAGCCGGGCACGCAAAAAAAAAATGTATTTTCCCCACCAAAACGAGTTCCAATTCACTAAGGGAACTCATTCTAATAACAATTAGGGCTATGGATCATAGTGTTATTCTTAGTTGCCGCCCTTTAACCGCACAAGACACAAACGAGCGCTATAAATATTGCCGCATCCATACATGCGGCACGACGCCAAGAGCTGTAAGAAGTACCGCAAACCGTTTTGCGGCACGACTCCAGTGAGTTAACCTGACGCGTCTCAGGGAACCTTCGATAACATGACAACTGTTGCGCCATTGAGAGAGGAACTAGTGACAATTTCATGTTAACAGAATTCTACTGTATTACTACAATGGAGCACACTTAATATGAATACACTTAGTATGTAAACACAGGTACTAAGTACAGTAGGTTTGCTCCCGGTTTTAGTTCTCTAAGAGTATGTGTATGGTTAATATATATGTCTGTTAATAAGTACATGTTGATAGGTCTTAAGGTGTACACATTATCTATGCTCCACTCTACTTTTATTTCTATTTTGATGTTATTTCTGTTCTACTTCAGGTCGTGACTCTGCCACTGGTGCCTCAACTCGCTCAAGTGCCAAAAAGGTGCGAGTGTCCGAGGTGGACAAAGATATCCCCGCTTCCCTTCCAACCCCTGACCCCCTACCCCCAATAACTCCAACCCCTGGAGAAGTGGAAGGAGAGGGGGAGGAAGTGAGACCCCCGTCTGTAGCCTTCAGTGATGACAGTGAGAAAGGTAGGCATGTGCCAAAAGAGTTAACTCTATTTAATTAAAATTTCTCAGGAGTATCAAAAAAATAGCAATTAACCCTTGTGATGTGGTAATAGAATTTATTCTACCATCCACTCACTTTGCTCGAGTGTGACAATAGTACACACATTACTTTGCGAGCGTCCGAGCGTGGTGATAGAATTTTGCACCCCATTGTCATCTGACTGACCGGCAGACAACACGAGCAACGGTCATTATTTATAACAATGGCCATGCAGGTGGTGGGAGGTTGGACCCCAGCAGCCTTTTTCTTTGAGAATTAAAAGGAGTTGTAATTATCCAGTGTCTATTACATAGAAATATATCATTTGTTTAAGTGGAAAATGTTGGGATTAAGTAAGATGTGATTATCCAGACTGCAGATATGTGGAATCAACTGTATTGAAATGGTGTGGATAAATAAGTCTTAACCCACTCCTGTCTAATGTGCCACCTAGCACTCTACTGACAATACTATGGTAGTTGTAGTATTTATTAACCACATTCTCAGCAATAATGCTGAGCACAATATAGAACAATGTTAGGTAACTTGATGTTATCACTGTTCAAGTTTAGAGCAGTGGAACAAAGAATTATATCGAACGTGCCAAATGATATCTCTGTGTCTGAGTTTTGGTAGAATAATAGTGGCTACAGCCAAATTTATGCATTTAAAGTGCCAGAAATTGAGAAAGTTGACATATGTAGGGACAGGTACCTTGGGTCTAGCCATACACTGGCTTTGTATTCCAATTTTATAGATAAAAACCAACCCATGTTTGTCTGTCAGGCAATCAATCAACTGACATTGAACCGCAAAATTCAACTGCCACCTCTCACAGACGGCACTGATATGTGAATTTGTTCTTTCTTTTGTGACCAGCATAATGGTTTGAAGGTGGAGAACATTTCATTCTTATTTGTTTGTCAGAATCACTGGTCCTAGATATTTTCTCTATATTTAATTTATTTCAACGAAATGGTATAATTATATTTATGTGGGACCACAAAAGTTCAGAGAGTCTTATGAAAAATGAATTATATTTCAGCACTTCTCATCTCATTTTTATCATGACCCTCGACTGTCCCCAGAACCACCCCAGAGTCCACCGGGATCTTCCATGTACCAGTCAACTAAACCTGACGATGCTGATGCTGATGCTGATGCCGATGCTGATGTCGATTCTACTGCCAAGCACACCAGGGCTTCCTCACGGCAGTCTTTGTCAGATGATGAGAACTAAACCACACACCACTGTTTTCTAGAATGTGTGATGGCCTTTCTCCTCAGCTGTGTCTATCCAAATTTTCAGCTGCAAAGGAGAGACATTGAGTTGTCTCGTGCAGCAAGGAATTGTCTGAATAAATATGCTGACTACCAGGGAAGAAGAAGAGGAACTCAGGACCACGAGATGTGCCAGTTGTGGCTTACCTGTCTCCTGCCTGAAGCACTGTCTCAAGTTGTACTGACAATAGTGTTTGTCCATATGTCATAGCACTAGGATTTCAAATGACGATAAATATCATGTTAACATACTTTTATAACAGTAGGATTTCAGATAAGGATATAATACCATGTTTTTATAATTTCTGGGACTTGTGAGTATTTCTTACCTAAAATAGGAAACAAATGGTTAATCAGTGGTACTAATAGTACTGCTTATAGTTCTTATGGATTGTACTTATGGTTAGCTCTTCTATTTAGACCTGCCATAAACCAAAATAATTTGTTTCCCTGCATGAAGACCACCAAGAAATTTTTTTTGTGTTTAGTAGGAATCATCATCTCAATTGATTGTTAGGTGATTTTGCAGTACTAGAGTGTTTGTCCTATTCTGATACTTTCAAAGCCATATTAGAAAGCTTGTTTTCAATGCCTAAAGTTGATATTCTACACTTGAACTGTGGAGCACTTGTTATGTGAAGAGAAGCAAAGATGATGCAAGAGCAGCTAGACGAATGTCGATCCTTAAAGTCTATGAAAACTTGTTTTACTGATGGACAGCACAATAATATCTTAGCTTAATAATTATTTTGAGAGCAAAGTAATGACTTGGCAGCTTTTGAGGTTTTTCCTTTGGTTCAGGTTTGAACCTCATGAAAGTGGATGAGGATGTTTTGGATTAATTTTGTGCTGCAAGCAGGTTGTCCAAGGCATACATACTCAGCCAGATGCTGATGTGCTCAGCATTAAATGTAGAGGCCCTCCGCTTTTTCCATGAATAGCTATTTTTAGGTTTTAAGGTTGCACTTTTTGAAACGCTTTTGCCTTCTGTGGACATTGTATGGATTGAGTTTTAACTCACGGAGAAATGACAAATATCATGCATGAGGTCAGAGTGTGTTTGAGGTTTCACTGAGAAAGTTTCTGCATCTGATGTTTCACTTAGACATAGACAATTGGTTTTGTTTGTATGTGCGAAATGTAGGTAGATGGCGCTGACAGATTTCAGATAACAGCCTAGGTGATTGTCTCAGTATGAATTGTCATATATATGGTATATGTGACTTGATGAACTTGAATCGGTTCGAATTCATGAGGTCCTCCCATTTTTTTTTTCTCCATTTTGCATGCATTGCTCTGGATCTGAAAATGTTTTGATACATGCACCTTCACTATTAGGCATAGACTGCTAAGCATCATGCAACCTGATTTTTTTGTAGCCCAAAAGTTTTAACCTTACAGTTGACAGCATTATGTTTTTATGGGGTTTTTTGTTGTTTTTGTTTGAATGCATGAGGCATATGCTGTACCGTCTTTTGACTTGTCTTGTGACTGGAGTTCTGCGCTGCATTACTTGTTTATCTTCAATAGGAATGAGAATATTTAGGTGAATCAAAAAGAACTTCTTCAATAACTCATGAAGTCCATGGTTTGTGCTATGAAATTAAATCAGTTCTGGATTACATATCCTTCTGATAATAAATAGAGATGCCTCACTCGGTTACACTTGCATACTTATATTACATTACGGTATAGTAGGTTTATCACTCTCAGATAAAATTTCTGGCTGTTGCCAGGAGTGTAAGGTCACTATGTTTTATAAGTAAAAGTGCCATTTTTTTTTACCTGTCTAACAAAAAAAAGTGTAAAGATAACTTCTCAACAAATATTTTCCTATTGACTAAGGTCAGTTAAGTGTCGATTCTTTTGAAATTTATATTTTTGAGGGTTTTTATAAAGCAAAATACATGTTAATGTTTTATTTTTTTTAAACTAAGATGAAATAAAATGCAACAAATTCCCAGCCTCTTTTTGTCCTCCAGTGCTCTTCTTAAATTATGGAAAGAATGCATTTCAGTTTTTCTGTTGAGGAGAGAGTTGTTGCGTGAATGGTATATTGCCATCTTGTTTCTGGTATTGTTGCAAAATGTTGTTTGAATGGCCTATCAGAATGAGGCTTAGATTGCTAGACTAGGAATCAGTATATAGAATTTAAAACTTGACTGTGGCCTTCTGACATCAGTGGTTTGTTAGTTGTATAAATCAGGAGTACAAAAATTTCTGTGGAAGATAGTACTTACTAATGAGTCTTATCGGCCTGTGACAAGTAGGTGTAAATACAGCTAGAGGAGTTGTGAGATAGATTATGTCGGTATTGTTCTTAAGGCATGATTTTCTTGGAGTTTCTCCCACTTCAGGGAGGTGACGCCTTGCGATTTGAAATAACCAATCTCAAGCAACAATAGTGCTAGCTTGAAAATGTTTTCACCTGATGAAAAAGTATAAAATAAGGGTTTATATGATAATGATACCTTGTTATAATCAGATGCAACTCTAGCCTCATTTTAAATGGCTACAAGCATTTATATGTAGAAATATGGCGCCTGTAATATTTTTGTATTGTGGTGGCTGCATATCTACTTTCCAGCACCTGCTTATGTTGATGCTTGTTTCTTTTTTTTGTATTTGCCAGCGTTGCATGTTAATAGAACTATAGTGGCCTTATATTTCAATGATAATCTGAAGCATTTATTCGTTACTGTCAATATTTTAAGTGAAATCAGGATTGTGGTATTATTTTTTAAAATCTTTTTTCATGATGTATACTGCTCAGAAAAATAAGGCTCCATATGGACTGACAATGTGTTTGTAAAATATGCGAAATTTTATTCAAGCTTATATACTGTGCATCTACTAAACACAGCATTCTGCTTTCTGTTTTATTTTTGATGCCTTTTTGTTACATCTTCTTAAACTTGTCATTCTCAAATTGAGACATGTCCTCACTTTGTCTGTGATATTATTCAAGCTTATGCTGAAGAACCTGCTTTTTATGCGTTTGTGTTTTTTAATGATTATCCACATGTTTTGTGAGCAGTATGCATTCTTGTAAGAAAGATATGCTAACTTGCCAAGGCCTTTGCTGAGTTATGCATACTGTGATGAGACCGGCTATAATAAGTAATAGCTCATGTTAAGGTTAATATGTTCTACATCTGGATATGTTTATATGTATACATATAAAAAATGTTTATATGTATACATATGGATAACATATGTTGTAAAATTTGTGGCAAGAGAATGGATGCCTTGATAAAATCAAAGGACCTCAACTTGAGGTTAAAAAAAAAATACTTCTATAGGCAGACAACTTGGGAACATGGAAATATGGTAATTCCATTCATTTACTTTAAATTTTAAAACAGATATCCACCAAATCAAACCTTAATTCTTCAAAAGGATGAAGTTTTGAAAAACTGAAATTTTACGATCTGAACTTAATGTCGGTGTTTTGAAAATGACCTAAGTCATGAAAAATTACTTCTAAGAAATGAAACATTTTCATGACAAAACAAAACGAGTCAGCATGCATCTTCGCAACTGCAATTTTTGGAAAATATTGGCACATTTTAATTTTAACTTTTCTAACATGTCAATGTCAGCTTAAACAATATTATGGTACTCTACTTAACTTTTGTAACATGAGGCACTTTGGGTCCAGCCTCCCACTGACCCTGTGATCATTGTTATGGATAATGATCATTGCACTTGTATGCCGGGGCTGCAAAATATTTTATTGCAGCGTTCAAGCGTAGGGAGCAGACAGTAGAATTAATCCTGTCGTAGCAACATATGAGGGTTACAAAATGGCCTAAGTCAGGATTAGGTCGTTTTCAAAGCATATTGATGAAATGTATGGAACTCCTGGTCTCTGCTTTCGGAGTCACGACAATAGCCAATCTTTATTGAGCCATTTCTTATGTTAACATAAAATCTCACATTTAGCATGCTTGCTCTTTATTTTTATAGTTTTAATTTGCTTTGTAGCTAACTGATTTCATACTGACCTAGAAAGCCGTCCATCTAGAGCATTATGAAGAGAACATGAACCCTCTGGTGTGTTTGCAGGGCCTTCACAGCCCGCAGACATTATATAATACGTTCCCGTTTTATATGTCGGGACTCCCTTGTATGGTGGAAATACTGTGATAATTTGTAGATAATATCCTGCTATTAAAATGCCAGCATTTTACTTTATTTCAATATTGTAATGGGGTTTTTGGAAACTTATTTTTATTTTTTGAGAATAAAATTGTATTTCATAAAACATTTTGCCTGAGATGTTTCATTTTTAGGATGTAAGTGATTTGATGCATGCAGATGATATGATGGTTGGAATTTGCTTTTCTCATCTCATGCTAATTATTTTTAGTGTGAGATGTCCTCTGCAAATCCAGATATGAGATACCTAAGGAATTTGACATCCCACATCAGCTACATCACTCCATTCATATTTAGAAAGTATGTCACTACAATGCCCAACATTCAAGTCCTCAAGGGAACTTACCCACACCCAAAGCATTTTTACTGAAAGGTACCAACAAGCAATAGTTTGAACCACCCGCCATAGTTATGAATATAAAGTCTATGGGAATCCCCAATTCTCATACATTTAGGGGTAGTGCATTAAGGAGCTAATTATTCTAAATGCATATATGTTCACACTGATACACACTGTGAGAGTCTTGGTAAAGACTGAAGTGCTCATTCCTCAACCTCACAATGAATGCTTCTTTCTTAACCTCAGATAAGATCAGTCTATTGAACAAAAACTGACGAGAATTCTTCATTTATTTCACTGACACCAACATAAATTTGCACATTTCTGCCATTGTCTCTACTCTTACTGATCTTACATTCACTCCAATACACTTGGTATGGAACTCACATTCACCAAGTGCCTCAAAGTATTTTATGCTAATCATATATTGCCGCCTGGGATTAATAATGTCTTAAGTCAAATAATGACTTTGAGAACTTACGACAGTATTCTTTCCAGGCTAGGATATGCAACAATATCTATCAGACCAATCAAACATTACCATCAGTGTAGGATTAGCATGGTGATTTATGAATAAGCTACTTTTGAAATGTTATTTTTCATGAAGATCTAAGTTTTGCAAATTTCATGGGTTGGGCTTGACCCCCCAAAAAATTATTTCCTGTGAAAATAAGTTCCATTCAAAATTGTTCAAAATTATATACTTCCTCTACTAATTCATATATGGGCAGTAACCCCAAGGGAATTGGAAATGAGGATATTTCTAGTTATTATCTCTCATCTGTTGGACACTATCGATTGTTTTTCTGTCAATATCAAACACGGTTGCCAGTCTGACAGTTCAGCAGTTTTGTAACATCACTCTAAACCTTTAACTCATACACACATAAAGAGATTGTTTAGCAGGGTTCATGAAAATTAGGTCCTAATTAATATGCAAGCCACTGTTGATTCTCCTCACACCCTTTTCTGCCACAAGACCATTCATGAAATGTTCCACTAACAAACTTGAAATTGTAGATGGTTGCCACCATGTCGCCGAGCTTTTTCTTCTGGTTTTGAACAAAAGACGACTCATTTCTGACAAAGTTCTAGCGGATGTGGTGTGCACCTTTCTTCACTGTGACTGGCACACACCAATCAAAGGCGTACCCTTTGCTAATGTCTAACCACACTAGAATACAAGGAAGGAATGTGGCTTACCAATTTGTCAAACTGCAGGGACCAAACAGACACAGCGCTGAGTTATCTGATTTTCAGACCTCCTTCATGTGCAGTGTCATTCATTAGACACTCTCACCTAGAGCTTGCTTTAGGGTGAGGGACGGGGTTAATAAAGAGAAAGCCAAAGAGCACATGAGTGAGTTCCTAGACAAAATCTAGATAATAATTATCTAGAGACTGTCCCAGATTTGCTTTTCCTTCTTTCATCCCTAACCCTACATCAAGCTCTAGACTGGAGTGTTCTTATACATTAGCAGCTGTCTGATAAAGCAATATTTGACTATTGGAATGAGACCATATATTACTACTGCATAGTGAGAAGCAGCATCCATTCACCCTGTACTAGGATCGACCTACACAAGTCTATTTTGTATATTTATTACACATTGCACAACCACTGTGAGAGATTTATGCAACCAGTTACACACGTCCGAGATGAGGATGAAGACAGTTTGAGAAAGAAAAAAAAGAAGAGGGGTGGATGAACTAAAGAAAGAAAGAAAGAAAGAAAGAAAGAAAGAAAGAAAGAAAGAAAGAACGACAGAAAGAGAAAGCAAGAGGAGAAAGGAGAAAAAAAAAGGAAGGGAAAAGAAGCACCGAAGAAAAAGGAAAGAACTGAAAAGAAATAGGGAACAAAGGAAAAACTACAATGAAAATTCAAAAGTTAGAACGAAGGAAAATAGAAGTAAGAACGAAAAGATGAATTAAAGATATGAAGAAGGTGAGAATAGGGAAAGGAAGGCAATGATGAAGGAGAGTTGTCTAAACCTTGACGGGATTTTCACGTTTCTTCCGTCTTCCGCTTCCAAAACATCCACAGCACAAAAGTCTACATTTCCTTCGCTTCCCCTTCCTCTCTACATTCCTATCACCACTTTTTAGAGTCCCATTTTTAGCCTTTTCCCCTCCACCAAAAAGCCGGAAATCATTATCAACACGTCCATTCCCATTAACCACGTGATCACTTCCATATTTGGAATAAGTGGCCGTCATGTTGTAAGGTTCCACGGTGACCTTGGGTCGGCAATGACCTTTGGAGTTTTTGTCCTTCACCTTGTTCTTCTTTTTACCCTTGAACTCCCTTAGTTTCTCTTGTTGTGTTGATGCTTTGTTTCCTTTTGAGACTGGTCGAATAAGGTAGGGATGGTAGGACTTCATCTAGTAGAGGAAAAATGCCCACAGGATAAAATACACCGCAAAGTATTAATGTTGCTTGAACATATAAGGAATTAGGTCGTAAATAAAAATCTTTAATAAACTACAGTCTGCGTGACAAATGACGTGTTTCGGGGTGGGGG
>JAWQUT010000407.1:424470-446406 GCA_033807755.1 Ellobium chinense | reverse complement strand
GGGGAGGAACAATTCCAGCAAAATGCCGCGTCAATTACGGAAAATTTTGAAAACCTCTGACTTTACAAGCTCTAGTTTCAATTTACATAATATAAAAGAATAAATTAACTTCTGTTCAGAAATAACCAAAGCTTACTGCGGTAAAACCAAAGCTTTTTTAGAAATTAGCGTAACTGAAGTGGCGTTGTGGTGGAATTGCCCTGTATTTATTTTGTATATTGCTCTCTATTAATTCCTATAGTTTGCAGGAGCCTAGGAGTTCAAAAATAAATAAAAGCAAAAACTGGTCTATCAGACTCGATAGTAGCAGAATATCAATCTGCCCTTTGGACAGATTATGTAGAAATAAGCGTATAACATGAAACCATGCAGCAAAAGTGTGAAATTCAGTCTTGAATTTGTCAAAAAAAAAAAAAAAACAATCGTTGCAGGCAGTGTTTCCCAATGGCTTCAGCGGATTTCATAATAAAAATATATGCGGGCCTGTGATCTGCAAAAGAAGGCCAAATTTTTAACTCCTTTTCATGTAATTTAAATTTGTGAAAAATCTAAATGAAGGATCCCCACTGTAAACAAAATATAATTTGAAAACAGTGGTGGCACCAGACTTGCACACTAGTCAAGGCCATCTCGGAACGTTGTGGTTCGAGGAGAAATTTTTATTAAATAGCTCGAAGAGGTTTTTACAATCTGGCTCCTAGATGCAGCCTAAACCACCTGGTTGTCCTCTGATAGGAGTGTGGCACCTGATGCTGTTGACACAGTTATAATGTTGCGTGTTGCTAATGATGTGGGTTTGAAATTTAGTGGTCTGGGCGTTAAAAAAAGAAAAAACAAACAAACAAACAAGATCGTACCGCTGGATAATTTAAACAGTAATGAGTCTACTCACCAGTTTAGGGTTGCATATATCTGTTATGTGGTAAGCCAAACTCTGGAACATTGTGTGAACATTTTCACCGGTTTTGGCACTTGTCTCATAGAAACCGAAGGCCATTTCCTTGTCCGCCAACTGGTAAAACAAACACAAGAATAGTTTCGCAGCACTTGTTATAACATGATGATCCGGCGCAGTCGAATTCGCGCAATTTAATGCTATCCGCTTGATAATCACAGCAGTAAAACAATGGGGTTTATAGTCAGTGCTAAAACTAGTGGTCACGCCCTTACAGGCAAGCGTGACCGTGATCAACAGCTCTATGCAATATTAAAGTTGGTTCCTAAGTCTCAGATAATCTTGCTAACAACAAGCAAACTCGGCTGACGAGAGTCTTCTTAATAGACACAACCTAATAATAATAATAACAATAATAATAATAATAATGCAGTTTATAATAAGTCTCGTATCCAGGCTAATGCCAGCTCAAGTGACTTCTTATTATTATTACCCCAGCAGGAATGATCACTTAAGACGTTTTTAACTTCCTTGAGAGCATACAGTGCTGTTGCTTTTTACAGGCGCTGATCACTAACTTTCTGACAATATCTTTCACTGCCTATAGCCAAGTTCCCATTTTACATACTTCTCCAAGGCATTTAGAACATGAAAGTGGTCGGGAATCGAACGCACCACATCCAGACCTTGGGTCCAACGCCACAACCATTCGGCCACGCTGCTTAACCTAATGGGTGGTAAAAATAGTTCGTACTGTATTGAAAAATAAGAGCAAACTGACCTTTTGACCTGTGGCACTGCTGACCTTTCTGTTTTTATTCAGGTCACACTTGTTTCCACACAGAATGATGGGCGTTGGTTCATAGCTACCCCTAGGATTCGTCATATCCTGAGAAACAGAAGAGAAACAGAATTATCATAGACATTCATTGTTCTTATCACTCCACAACAACTTATTCACAACAATGACTGCTATAAGCTGGCTGGACTACTGAGACTCGATTATTTGTCTTGCAGCCAGTCAAAATGAGGCTTATTTTGCTAAATTAGGAATGAAAATATCAGGTTCTTAAGGCTTTGGATATCAACTGTCTTTGTCGCGGAAATCAAGAGTAAAATCAATTCTATACACAAAAGCATTGATTTCATGGTGAGTTTGGTTTTTTTTTTTTGAGAAGCATATCGCCACAGTCAAAGACAGATCACCTATCTCAAAGACAGACAATTTGCAAACTGCAAACTGTTGTTTGTTCTTGTGTGTGTGTGTGTGTGTGTGTGTGTGTGTGTGTGTGTGTGTGTGTGTGTGTGTGTGTGTGTGTGTGTGGGTGGGTGTGTGTGTGTGTGTGTGTGTGTGTGCGTGTGTGTGCTTGCTACAACCCAATACATTCATTAAGTATCAAAGACAGAGGAGGTCACAGACACTGGTTATAAAAAAGACAGCACCATAGCTGAAGATTGACATAGTTTTCTTGTGCTGCCTACTACATTTTTCTTTCTTCACTCTCCTGAAAAACTCCCTCTAATGAGATAAACGAACGAACTGCCTGTGAATGTGACGATGTAATATATACGGCATACAAAATTTCGTTAAAATCGACTGATAAATTTAATACTAAAGTTATTACGACAAAATGCCGATTTCCCGTGAAATAAACTATAGTAGTGGTAACAACAGCCAGGGGTCCTGGCACACCGAGATGTAATATAGCAAAAGACGTGGAGTTCATCCTGCAGTAACCAATAGTCTTTTCTTATCAAACTAGGGTGATCATGCGATTTTCGAGCTCTTTTTGAACCAGGACAGGGTTCTTACTTCCGATGTACCATATTTCAACATCATGGAAGGGTGAGATCTTCGTATGGTGTTGAGACAGACATTTTCAGGCGTATATTATATGTGAAATCTAGCAACACAAGTTTGGGGAGGAGAAATATCACCAAAGAATCGTCCAGTTGCCATGCCTTAAGCACTGATACACTCTAGACGGATTGTATTTGTTTTAGCTCAGCTCGGTAAAGACTACCTGGCAGGAAATTAATTTGCACCAAGTGGCTGCACTTCCCATGTTGCCAGATTGCTGTATTTCACATCAAATTACATGAAATGGGTTTCTGTGGTCCCTACACATATTGGCAATTCAGTGATGTTTGAAGTCTTCATCTTTAGCAGCGTTGTAAGGTCTTTGCATCAGTCAGAACTATCATTGCATCGCAGAACACAACAGTTTCTACCCATGTTTACTGGTCACATGAAGTGAATATGCTACCCGGCCTGCTCATGAATATTCCATGAGAAAGGTCGATGGCTAGGGCTCTAATTGTATGTCATAAAATCCGTAGATCTCATTTAACGACAACCCCTTATCCTCCCCTCAACACCCCCTCCCCAACACAACTACTGGATCCTCATTCGCACTTACACATTGTATACTGTTCATCCAGTACTTGAGGGCTTTGAAAGACAGTTCACATGTGACGTCATACACCAGAATGAGTCCCTGATGACGCAAACGGAAAATTAATGTCATGCATACGATATATAGGTATGAAGATGCCAATAGCACCTGGCACAAGACTATGCAAATTTAAATAGTCCCTATAAAAACTTTTAAAACTGGCCATGATGAGGGGGATAAGAGTTGGATTTGAATTTCACAGGCTTAGATAGGTGCACGTACATTTGTTGACTCAGTAAAGCTGAGGTTTAGCCACTTGAGTATAAACCTTTTTGTTGTTTCTAGGTGGGTAAGGTTATCCTGTTTACTGTGTGAAAAGGCCTAAAATATTGGTTCACTGCCAAGGTTCTCAAAATCTAATTGGTTTAGGGGCATTTTTCTTTGTGTCAGAATGTGGAGGAAGAGCTAAACATCATGTGTGGAAGGTATTTTGGCATGGGATTCCTGTATAAGTTAATGAGAGGTGTAAAACCTTATGTAGCCAACAGTGAATTAAAATAATTGGCATCTTCATTCCTGCACACCTTCACTGCCTTGAACCTGAGAAATTCTTGGGCCTGTGTGTGGGATAACACCCACGGTGTTCTTCGTTTAGGATAATTATATTTGGAAAACTCGGAAAAAGGCAAACCATACAAGAAGGGTTATTCTCATCTTTTTTAGTACAGTAAAGTTCCAGTGACTAAACATGCTTTACTCTTTACAAACTTTCAGTAGAGAGTAAATGTACTATTATGAATGGAAGTTAGAATAACTGCTAAGTGTGAATGGTGACTTATGTAAGTGATGTTCCGTGTAGACTGTACTGCTTAAAATGTAACATGTCATGATGGTTTCTAACCTGTTTATGTCCCGTCAATCTATTGTATGGTTATGTTTCACTGCAATGGTCTGGGGTTATGTTAAATAAACTTATTGAACTTGTTGTTAAATAAGTTAAACTTAGATGATGCGGTTCACTGAATGCTGATTTCTCAGCCTTTAGAAGATAAGGATCTCTCGATGTATTCAGTTACAGAGGTTATGGCCAAGTTCAAAGTGTTATCAAAGAACAGCTACAACAACAAGCAATACCCATACTATTAAAAACAGCAAATTACCTGTACTCCCTTGTATTGCAGTCTTGTAATAGATCTAAATCTCTCTTGGCCTGCCGAGTCCCTGGGTAGTTGGTAAAAAAATGGGTTAGTAGGATTAGTATATTGGGTGCTTGGGTCAATGGGTGGTTGGGAGGAAGCTAGAAAGAAGGAATGGAAGAGATGAGGAGGTAATGAATGAGAGCAAGAGGGAGGGGAAGAAAAGAAGAAAACAGAGAGAAAGAATGAAAGATGAGAGGGCAAAAGGGGGGAAGGAGGGAGGGAAGAAAAGAAGATGGCTGAGGAAGAAAGAAGGAAAGGTAAGCAAGTGGAGTTAAGGGAAGCGATGCAATGGGAAGAGAAAGCGAGAAAGGTGAGGGGNNNNGGGGGGGGGGGGGGGGGAAGAGGAGGATGATAGAAATGAGGAAAGGGCGAAGAAAGGAGGATGAGGGAAGGAAGGAAGGAAGGAAGGAAGGAAGGAAGGAAGGAAGGAAGGAAGGAAGGCAGGAAGGAAGAAAGAAAGGAAGGAAGGAAGGAGATGGGGAAAGTAGGAACGAAGCACAGAATAGAGCAAGCAAAGACGATAAAAACGAATATAAATTTAATAATGGGATATACAGGCATGAATAACGAGTGTTCATCAGTCTGGCATAATTATTACAAGGATGAAAGTGAAAAACTGAGACGAGGGCACTAAAATATGTGGAAATAAGGCATCACAAACAACAGGAATGAAGGAGGAAATTAAATGTATGATTGGATTTGGAGGTGGTGAATAAAAGGAGTGATAGAAATAAGAGAGAGGATCACGAAAATAAAACACCAAAACACTAGCAGAGTGATGATGAGGCGGCTACATACCATATAATCAGCTGTATCAATGCTCCATCTACTTCAAATATTTTCCTTACGAAGTCAACACCTGTAGATCGAAGTTGAGAAATGAAAAGTTATCCTGAGAGTCCGCAAGCCTTCCACATATCAAACCACCAAGCCGAAAGTGCATGAACAAATTTATTCAACATACATTTAGTATAATATAATTGTTACATACAACATAATCATACAGTAATCTCATTCTCTCTATCCCTCCACCCCATCTCACAGACAGACAGACAGACAGACAGACAGACAGACACACACACNCACACACACACACACACACACACACACACACACACACACACACACACACACACACACACACACACACACACACATATATATATATATATATATCCAACACCCCTACTCTAAAACTGTATCTCTCTTTCACACAAAACAGCACGGTAGGCAAATAAGCGATTGACCAAACACCAACCAACCAACCAACCAACCGACCAACCAACCTACCTATTGTGGGAAACATGGCATCCTGGAACTCTCTGCCAGTCAAACAGTTCAAGAGCGCCGTCTTTCCAACCGAATGATCCCCAAGAATCAACACTTTGTAAGTCACAGCACAATCAGTTTCATCCAGCGGCATTCTCTTGATCCTCCTTTTATAGTGCGTTTAAACAAGCATAGTTTCCTCTCTGAATTTCATCCGATGCACTCTCGAGACTGACGACTGTATGATAAGTCATTAAGCGTACATGTTCAATCTATGTCCTTTCCTTCTTCAGATTTGTTTTTAAAAAAAAAAGCATAGTTTATAAATATAGTTTCCACTCTAATCCTGTCCTGATCTCTTTTCTTCTCTCTAATCCATGATCTCTCAAACTGACCTCAAAATTTCAGTGACCGTATGCCCATTTCTTACGTTAGTCAACACTTTATAAGGATAAGGATAAGGATAAGGATAACTTTATTGATCCACAAAGGGAAATTTGTCTTGGTTACAGTGTAAAATAAATAAACGTTCGCACACATGGTAACCATGGGAAACTCACAAAACATTAGTAGCGTTCACTGTAGTTAACACAGCACGTCGATTTATGAATGAAGTCCTTCTGCATCTTGCGCAAACTTGCCGCGTAATGTTATGATCGGTTGCTACTTGTGGAAGTATGTAATGCCGTTGCCGATAGAAGACTTAAAACAGGACAGAGGAAATGCCAGATTACAGCATTATCTAATTAGACTAGTCACTAAATATGGATCAGGTCAAGTGTTAGATGCACAGATGAAAACAAAAACAAAAACAAAAAAAGATCTGACAGATAACGATTCTTGCTCAGACTTTTTTTTTGCTTAGTCTATGTAGACTATAGACAATACTGTATCTGCTTTTTTTTTTTTTGTCCGCGAGGATCTCAGTTTTGCAAGCCTCTCATATTAGATTCCTCAGTGTAAATACGCTCAGAAATCCGATAATAATGCGGAGTGACATAACAGGGCTTCTTCTTTCTCACAGTGTGAATATATTGATATTATTATATTCTAGCGAAGCTTAACCAAAGACAAGCTAGTAAATGCAAACAACCGAAATGCTGTCGTGATTTTCATGCGCTTTAGTTGCAAACACTCGAGTCTGTTGTGCACTATTTACTGCCTTCATAATCCATTTGAACGAAACTTTTATTGCGGGTTTTCGCAAGAGAAGTTCAACACTCGAAATTCTCCAATATTAAATCTTTGCAACAACGACAACAACAACAACAACAACAACAACAACAACAACAACAACAACAACAACAACACCATTATCAATAAACCCACCTCTAAAGTAGTCCAGCCGCACTGGATTCAAGCTACGTTTAATAACTATACAAGACATTCATTGCAATGAAAGTAATAAAATATAGTGTTATAACTGAAGAAAAAAAAATCTGAACTTATTTCGTCGCGATAAATTTATTTGTTATCACCTGGATCTAGCGGTTATCAAATGCCCCGACGGCAAAGTTCGCAGCGCTGACCAGCGCTTCTGGATCGGTGTTATCGTGAGCACGTGAACTTTTGCACGTGAGTGTGAGCATGACGTGTGCGCGAATGTTTGGGGAGGAAGGAAGGGGGTGAGTAGGCGAGGGGCTGTCATTGATATTGGCTGCTGACTCATACCGGTATTAAAAAAATCATTGATTAAATAGTACTGGCAGACCACTAGATTATCACTGAGGAAACCATCATAATCACTCCGGAAAAGTTCACCCACACAAACACAAATATTCTGAGTTCATTTATTCTGGGACACAGCATTAGTCATTACCATGAGAACTTTGACGGTAGAACTTCAATACAGAGTATCCTTTGGTACACTGAAAAAGTACTTTATTATTGAGGTATGGTTATTACGTACTGGGTCCATCTGAATATTGAAAAGATAGAATAATAATAATGTACCCATGCAGATGAAATTCGTACTTAATAAATATGTATACCTATTAAAGGAGTATGTAATATCCAGGTGCTGAAGTGCCATACTTAATAACAAGGTATAAAAAAAGGCAAAACAAAAAGGGGCTTCGGACCTGTGAGAAAGGATGGCAAAACAAGTGAAATGGGAAGACCCAAGATATACTTTTTAATGAGTACTAATATCCTGATGTTGAAGTACCATGTCTGGAAAAATGAGTTCGTTTCGCCTCTGCTGTTATAAACAACAATGCTTTAACGGTATTTTTTTTTTTTGNGGGGGGGGGGGGGGCGCTAAAATGGCAAAACAGCAATTTACACTTCGCAAAAGACGCCATTATTTTTCTGCTAGGAAGAGTATCAAGTTCCGCTAAAGAGACCACTCTATCCACTGAGCAGAAAATCACGCCCTCTAAGTGATGAGTAATTTTATGGGGAATTAGAGCTTAAAGAAGTCGCGGAAGATCTGATTTTTCTTTAACCCTCTGTTTTTCTTTTAGATAATAATACAACGTTCATACCGCCGAGAAAATGAAAGAAGGAAAGAAACAGAATTATTGTACGAAACTAAACACATGAAAACTATCAAGAAACGAAAATACACCGCACACCGAACACGAAAAATTTTATCCTCAAACCCAAAGAGCGCCTACTCCCACCTTGTCCGTGCGCATCTACGNAATAAATGAATACACTATGGATTATGTGCAGAGATAATTGGATAGCAACACACCTGACTGCTCTGGATTGATGAGAGTACAAAAAATTATGAATAAAATTATTTCCGCTTTCAGAATGTCTCCTCTTTCCTTTCTCCCTATACAATTATTTGTCCCTTTTTCATAAATTCCTTACTTTCTCCACAAAGCTGATCCATTTTCCAACACAGTGATATGTAATACATGACCCTTTCTTCCATATATTGCATTGTTATAGGCTTTTTAAATAAGCCAACGTGATTTTGATTTTAGGATTGGAAATTAATCTGGCACAAACCTGAAAAAAAATGTGGCATGGAAAGAGTTAACCCTCTGTTTTTCTTTTAGATAATAATACAACGTTCATACCGCCGAGAAAATGAAAGAAGGAAAGAAACAGAATTATTGTACGAAACTAAACACATGAAAACTATCAAGAAACGAAAATACACCGCACACCGAACACGAAAAATTTTATCCTCAAACCCAAAGAGCGCCTACTCCCACCTTGTCCGTGCGCATCTACGGCGTTACACATGGCCACGTTCTAGTACAGTCTAGCGTAGACCTCCCCATCGCAGTTATCAAGACGACGTGATACTGCATTAATTGCCCAATCATGTCCCCAGCACATCTGGTCAGTGTGACCGCTATGACGTCATCGGCTTGATATTTACCGGACAATGACTCACATGATTTTAGATTGGTCAGTCATTCCGTTCAATCGAGACTATTCGAGAAGCATGATATAAGATGCTGTTTTAGAGAGCTGTGATTATCCAGTAAATTTCATACGAAGATACAATATTCTGTTAAATGAAATATGTTGTGATTAAAGAACCATTATGACTATGGATATTGTGACGTAGTGGTCTAGCGGAGTCGAAAATGAATGCCGTGATACCATGCTTAGGTGTGACAAAAATATTACTTTGGCTTTCGAAAAGAAGGAGTGTTAGGCATGGAATACCTGTGTCTCCCTCAGTCAGAACTTCGGTTAAAGTCCACACCAATTCGACCGAGTTACCATATTATTGCATAACGCAAAGGTACCTCTCTATTCTCATTAATGTTCATGCTGTGAGTGCTTACGGTAACCTGTGGCCGTGCGCATGATCCTAAGTTAATTAAGGTATAGAGTAAACTACAGTAAACCCTACTAATATTTTGGGAGTTTCTCCTAGTTACCGCAGTGCGTTAACTAACGTAACGATTATGCATACCCTCACTGCTTACAAATTACAAACCAACCAATGAACAAGCTTCAATGTAAACAGAACATGTTTGGTGGAGTTAATGACTGGAGACAGTTCGATGTAAGGCCATGGACATAAACGAGGCGAAGATGTCACACTTCGGCGATATCTTCGAGAGGCGTTCAACCGATGAGAGGCAAAAGGTGTGGATTTTCAGTTTCTACTAGCTAACTTTCTCGCCCATGTGCCTGAATCTTGATTCATCGTCCGTGTTAGTGTATGGGCTCGGATACCACAAATTAAGTCATATTATACTAAAAAAGGCAAACCTCTCTACATAAGCGAGGACCACAGAGTGGATCGGGGAAGCATAAAAACCACAAATATCACATTTTCCACTCGTTTTGACACACACATGAAATAGCGATAGTCGAAAATAATGGATTACGTGACGCTGACGTTGCACTGCAAAATTTTGTGATGGGTCATTCAGAAATGAAACTTACAAATCAAAGTCTCAGAAAAACCTACAAATAACAACAGAAATGATGCAGCGACGATAAACACCAAGTATTCAATTAATACAAATCCAAGAACACACGAACAGAAAACAAAAGATGCGAGAAATGTCAAAGCCAATGTGAGAAGATCACAGTGACAATATCTCAAATTCCTTGCCTTCAGCAATCGGCCTGTTATTCGATGAAAGTGGTTAAATACCTTTTCATTTTATGAAGGTTATAGACTTAAGAATGTAACCACATTATTGTCTGTATTATGCACGTTCTAATACGCCTTTGTCGTCAAAATATCAGTTTCATTATAACACGGTTCCAGGTCAGTAAAGACAAGAAGTTTGCAAGAAATGCTCACAGAAGACAAGTGTTGAATTATGAAGTAGTTTAGTCTATCTTGACCTGTTACAACGTCATAAAGGGAGCATATATTGTCGGATTTAAATAACACTGCTGTAGTGCAATGCACTGTACTCTCGTTTAGTCACAGGGAGTGACTGCGTCTCGTCTTAATCGAACCCTATATATGCATCCGTGACTATATGCGAAGAAGCCAAATGTTTCCTTTCGGATATCTGATACTGTGCTAACAAGGCAAGGAATCTGTGGTGGGCGGTCTGTGTTATGTTACACGGCCAGCAGGAATGAATGGACGGTAATGTTCACCCAATCAGCGCCTGTCACTCAAGTGAATGGGCTATTTCCGTCATCAATAAGGAATGTTTTGATTGGTTCTTTCTTTGGCTTGGCTTGATGAGTAATGGAAACAGGTTGATGAGTAATAAAAACACGATGCAGTTCTTAATGTATGCGACTGTGAGGAGATGACTGACAGTGTTGACACAGAGATGCACACCTGGCAAGTCACAGAGTCAGAATAGAATAAAAAGGAAAATTTTCAAGAAGTTGGCCAGATTTGCACTTTAGTCATTTTATTGTGAGCTATAATAAATCTGAGCCAAATTGTGGGTGCATGGTATCAAAATAATTATGATAAAAGAAAAAGTTCAGACTCTTAGAGTATAGTTTAAAACTGGCTTAGTTAGACTACATAAGAGATAAGAGAAAACTGGGAACATGTAGGGGAAAAAAAAAGTTGGAGTATAGTTTAAAACTGGCTTAGTTAGACAACATCCGAGATAAGAGAAAATTGGGAACATGCAGGGAAAAAAACCTGGAGTGCCTCTTAAGACTGGTTTATTTAGACTACATCTATATTAATAAAACGCGTCAGCCAAATTTGTGTCACAGATTTCTTGAGAACTACGTAACGAAAAAGCATGCGGTTTTCACCTAAATTCGTAGAAATATACACGAAAGGTAACTATACACATTAGTCCTATTTACTTTATGTACCCTTTTGAAAAAAAAAGAATGTGTGTAGCAACGAAATACAATCTCCGATAGATCTTTTCAATCCGCCCGATTCGCCAATCGTCCAACTTTTTTACGGAGTCTAATGCATTCGTCTATGATGCCTTTCGGTGCGCTAGGTATTCTTTCGCCGCTGGTGCGTTGCCTGCCTGCCCATTTGTAAAATGGGGTGTTAGTCTTGTCAGAGATAAGAGAAAATTGGGAACATGTCGTAGGGTAAAAAAAAGACAGAAATATTGCTCAGTGGTCCAAAAGGCAAATATCCATCCAAGGAAAACATTCTGACTGCCAAAACCCGTTAAAAATCTCACAGTGCATGTATTTGATACAAGGCACTGGGATGCCAGACAATTGTATATCATTTCAAATAAACTGTATAATATTTAGCTTCAAGTTGCAAAACAAGAAAGGGAGGAAGGCTGGAGGGAATGGAGTGCGTGAACGCAAGAGATAAAACTACATCTTTTTGTTTTTTTAAGTTAAATTATAAATGTTATGAAAGCTTTAAGTCCTCTGGTAGTTGTGTGCATGTGTTAGATAAATCTGGTCTTTTTTTTTTGGGNGGGGGGGGGGGGGTGGAGTGGGGAGGAGAGAAGGATGTTCGAGTGGGCACACTGTTGATGCCAGCCCAAAACTAAAAAAAGTAAGGTCTATTTTGGTTCGTCTACCGACAGCTGTATATCAGTTATTCAGAATCGAATCCATCATGCTTTGTAATGATAAACTTACGTTTCAAGGTTTTCAAAAGTACACACGCACAAAATGAAATCCTTTATGTTTTCTGATGATAAAGCTTTGCCGTAACTTTTGCAAAACTGAAATAAAAAATATAAAAAAACTCGAATCCTTCATGTTTTCTAATGATAAAGCCCTACCCTAACCTGTTTAGCCAGTGAGCAGGCAGGAGAAAGTGAACACCTGGGCGGTATCGCGTGAAACAAATGTGACGTGAGCGGCTGGCATGGCATGATAAATACTACCGAAAGATCGCTGTGCCAGATTAGCAGATAAATCTTTCTCTCATTTTTTTTTCTTTTTCTACCCTTTCTCTGTGCCCAGCCTCTACGTCCCTCTCTCTTTCCTTCAAACTCTTCCTTCCGTTCATTCTCATTTCACTCTTACTTTTCATATTCCTTTACATATATTGTGTAAAAAATATGTGTATTTTCTTGTAAACTCAGCTACAGTAGTGTATGCTAATAGCAATTTTAATTTAGCCTAATAACTTCTGTTGTAACTGACTACTATATTTTCGATAAAAGTGACTACCGATAATTGCACCTCATTTATAATTTCAACTTTTACTACAGAATGTCTTTGCCGACGGCTTGTTGGTAATCTAATCTATGACAAAAGTCGCATAGTGGCTGTATAAATTTTTTTTCAAAATTTCAGATCTGATATTCATGCATAGGCTTGAAAACATAAATTATCACAGAAATTTTATTCCCGATCTCAAACACCTCACAGATTCGACATTTTGGATGTCTCTTGTTTTCGTCGGAGACACTTGTTGTTAAGTCCTACTTTTTTGGTCCACTAGAATACTCTAATCTATTTAGAAATCGGTCGACATCTAGTCTCCGTCACTTAGCAACGCTGGATCAAACACCCTAGTTATTACAAGGCGTTTAACTTCATAATCAGTGCTAAAATACATGAACAGCCTACGGTATATATATATATCCACATAGAATTCAGAATGAGGTGATGGTAGATCGTGGCACCACCTATGCGTTTATCCAGAGTTTATCGTCCATCCTCATTTGCCAAATGACGTTCACAACACAGCTAGTCAGTAATTTTTTTTACAACCAAAACGATCATGATAAAGTTTCACACAGTACTGTAATGTACTGTACTTTTGAATGTGAATCTTTTAGTTGATCTATCTACTTTACATCTCGACGTAAAGTTCAATCGGTGGACATTGGAGGTGGCGATCACAAGAACAGGATGTGCATAACGTCTCCTAACACCAGTTTACACTATGCTTATATCAAAGTCAATATCTTAGCACAGAGCCCACACAGAAGCACCGTACACCTGAGATGTTCCGAGAAAGTGATACGGTACAGTCTATGTCTACTAAGCCAAGAATTTCCTACCTGCGTCATCCTTTATTACTGTAAACTTTCCCTTCTTATATATAAATACCTAGCGGGTGGAAAGGTCAATACCTTGACAGGTCGGTCGGGAGCGAGGGGGGTGGGGTGTAGAGACGGATGAACTAAGGTGGTATTAGTTAAATGTTTTAATCAGCATTCTCTAAGTTGCTTACTGCAGTCTAAGGAGGTGAAGAAAGAAAGAAAGAAAGAAAGAAAATGTGAGCAGAAAGAAAGAAAGAAAATGTGAGCAGGAAGAAAGAACTAGAGTAAGGCAGACTGGTGAGAGAGAGACAGACAGAAAGCCAGAGAGAGAAAGAGAGAGAGAGAGAGAAAGAGAGAGAGAGAGAAAGAGAGAGAGAGAAGTGACAAGAACGGAGGATGAAGAAAGATCGGTTGGAAGGAAAAATAAACATGTCTGGATCTGCTTATGAAAATATTTAAAAAGAGCATTTTATGGAGCTAATACCAGAGAGTCTGTGAGGCCAGGTGAAAAAGCCAGCGTGGGAATATGAAATGACTGCTGTGAGGGGATAGGGTGGGAAAACCATTCATAATATCGAAGTTAGTTTGGATTACTTTTGCTCTATGTTTATTTTTGACTGGCCTCGTTTAGACAAGAGATCGAATTGTGCTATAAGTTTGCCACTGTCGTCTGATCGTGCAAAAGAGAAACTATTGAATAATGAACTGCAGTATGGATGGTGATCTGGGCCAGATTAAGCTAGTGTGGGATTTGTAGCATCAGGAGCATCAAAATTGTACTTAATAGTTGTAAACCATAAAACTGAATGCCCTCTGTGATACCAGCCGATAGCATCTACACTAAACAGCAACTGTTACTATATTATTTGCCTGTCAATTCCATTTTTTAAAAAATACGTATTGTTGTTACTAATGTTAATGCTCATTGTATCTTTGTAAAACCTGAGTAATAAAGAACCTTGAATCTTGAATCTTGAAGAATCTAGGAGCGAATTTAGGACCTGTGAGGGGAGGGGGAGGGGGGGGTTATATTACAGTAGAGAAATAATGGGCAAGAATGAGATTGGATGAGATAGAAGAGAGAGAGAAAAAGGAGAAGAAAAAACAGACAGACACACACACATACTCACAAAAGCAGGCAGGCCGGCAGACAGACAAACAGACAGACAGATAATCAGGCGGGCAGACAGACAGACAGAAAGACAAAGAGACTGACAGATAAACAGACAGACAAAGACACACACACGCACACACAAGCAGGCAAATAGGCATGCATACACACACACACACACACACACACACACACACACACACACACACACACACACACGCACTCAAACAGACCATCAATAATTTTCCTAGAAAATTTTGCCGTTCATTCATATTGTATCAATGGTATTGATTTTTTTTTCATTGCTTGTTTGGTGGAGAGGAGGATTGGCGGTGGGAGGGGAGGAGGGAGGATAAAACTTACACGTCGCCGACGCTCGCATTCTATAGTGTGGTCACAAATCTATCCAAGGAAATGTTGGCAAACAAGAAATCCCGCCTAAGATTCCCCATTTCATCAGACAGCTTGCAAACAATATTTTGGTGCAGGTCCCTCCAAATGCTGGGCCCGTACCATGTTATGCCACCTTTGCTAATAGATTATTCCGACAGCAATCCGAAGGGGAATATGAGGCAGGATTGCAACTAATGTAGTTCTAAAGAAGGCAAGGTATATTGAAAAAAAAACCACCAGACCATAAAGTGATATGTGGGCAGTTTTTAATTTCACGATCCACAAATGATGGGAGAGATCAAGCTTCAAACAAAGATACATCACTCAATAAATGAATGAATGAATCAATCAATCAATCAACTTTCTTTCTAAACAGGGACTCCATTTATCAGACATGTTATTGATCACTTATATTTAATCAATAGACCCATTCCCTAATCAATCAATCAATCAATCAATCAATCAATCAATCAATCAATCAATCAATCAATCAACCAATCAACCAACCAACCAACCAACCAACCAACCAACCAACCAACCAACCAACAACCAACCCATAAATCAGTCAATCAGATAACCGGATTTTATATCATTTTGTCTTGCAACCAGTCAAAATGAGGTCCAAGTCACCTATTGACAAAATCAAGTTTTTGGCATGACATACCTCAGAAAAGCTATTCTATGTGCTTTGATATGGTGCAAACCTTTTTAAGCCAGCATTTTTCTGGTCTGGGTTATTGTTTTGAAGTGGCAGCATAAACAAAAAGAACCCAGAAAATCGCGATTGGAGAGCAATTTTCTATACAGAAATTATCTATTCTCGAGCATCGCGGCGAAACGGTTAAGGCTTTGGACTCAAGAACTCAAGGTCATGGGTTCGATTCCCGACCCCGGTCATGTTATAAGGAGTCCACCTGTCTGTAAAATGGGTACCTGGCTATAGGCAGTGGAAGATATTATCAGAATGCTAGTGATCATCGTCTATAAAAGGCAGCAGCACTGTATGCTTTCCAAGAAGCTGAGAAAGTTCTAGAATGATCAGGTCTACTGGGGTAATAATAGTGTGAAGTCGCCAAAGCGGGCATTAGCCTGGATATGAGACTTATAACTGCATTATTACGATTATTAATATTAACATTATCATTATTCTGCCTCACAAAAGCTCAGATTTATACACAATTACAAACCAAGTGTCCATAATATTAATACATTGGCGCACACCTGATACGAACACGCTTAGTACGTAAACTCGGATACTAAGTAGTATAGTATTTTTGGTCCCGATTTTTCTTCACTAAGGGTTCGTGTATGGTTACTACGTGTTTCTTTTAATAAGTACACTTTTGGTCGGTCTCAAGGCGTATGCATAATCCATGCTCCACTGAAATGATTTTACTCTCGATTTCCACAATAAACAAAAATTAAATAACAGATGGTCCAAAACATCTTCAGAGCCTGTATCTTAGTTCCTTGTCTAGCGACATATATAAGCATCATTTCGATAGGTTGCGAGACACTTAAAACAGAAATACAGTGGACCGTCGATATTAAGTGCTCATTTATCAGGTATATCTTATTATAAAGTATGAATTTCACATTCATGGATTCATTATTTTTCTAATCATTAACCATGCGGTCCTCGATATCAAGTATATCTCAGTAATAAATCTGTTTACATACATCAAGACGTACTTTATATCAAGGTTCCCCGGTATACAAAAGTCACTTGATAATCGCATCTTCTTTTTTTTTAATCACAACTTTCTCCGTGCTCCTGAGGAATTGAGATTAGGTGGAGATGACATTTCTTGAATGCGTTTGACCGATCGTTTAAAGACATGTCATTAAACAGAACTATGCAATTCGTAAGGACATCTTGGACACCGTCGCGGAGGGGGTATGGGTCTCCGTGTAACCGGTGGTGGTTGTGGTTTAGACTTTTGTTTCTGGATTTCTTCCTCTACGTCATCGCCAAGTGCTGTGACCTCGCTCTCTACGAGTACTGTCTTGCGTTTCAACGCGCTCACTCTGGCTTTCAGGCTGTTCACCTCTGTGTCCCTGTATCCAGGCTTGATAGTTGCTAGAAGTCGCTCTAGTTCATCGAGATAACTCTTCATGACGTGCGTGTTCACAGCTTTGATCATTGAGCTCTTCTTCTGGCTGTCAGAAATTAGGTCAGAGATCGGCTTGAGTTGGCCTGAAAACAGCCAGGGGTCGTTGTACACGGTGGGCTGCCATTCCTGAATGCCGTTCTCGGCCAAGAGGTTGGTGTAACCACCGTAATATCGCGTCAATGCGGTGGAAGATTGCCGGAAGCGCTCCTCAACACGGGTGGAAGAGGAGACTCTGCCTCCATGAGCGGAAATGATACCAAAGAATGAGGCTTTAGCCTGTGTCTCGACATTTTTCTCGGTTGTGGTGGAGAAGTAGTTAGAGTTAATTTCGTGAACGACCCGGATGTAGCCACCAAAGTAAGCGGATGAGAAGTAGTGTGTTCCAAACTCTTGGATAAATCTGTTGTACGCCGCAGGGTTGGATTCGAAGCTGGCAGGCAGCATGGTGTCCACGAATTCTTTCGCGAATACATCCATCTGCAGTCTCCAGGTTGGAATAAAATCAACCTGAGTGGCGGAATCGTAGGCGCCCACATCGGCGTAGTAATGGGAGTTGTTGACGATGGTGTTTTGCATAGTCTTGTATGAGTGACTGGCCGAGAACCCAAGCTTAAAGAAACTGAAGCCTCCGCCAACGTTTTTGTTCATGGTACGTTTAACGTCTTGGTGTGTCTTGTAGATGTCAATGTTAGCATTAAGCCACCCGCCAGGCAAGGAGTTCATATGCCAAACCTGCAACAGAGAAAATGAACATTGTTTTCTACGAGATCCTTATACATCCTCATGAGGAAAGTATAACAGAAATGTTGATGGTGTTGATCAGCTATCAGAAGGAACAGGGTTGGGTTTAGATCTAGATCTTAAAATTGCAGTCGATATCTCACTTCCTACCACAACTTAGACATATTCTCTCTCTCTCTCTCTCCTTCTCTCTCTCTCTCTCTCTCTCTCTCTCTCACACACACACACACACACACACACACACACACACACACACACACACACACACACACACAAACACACACATATATATACTCCCATATACCCATAGACACACACACACAGACATACACAATTCATACACACAAAGTCACACAAAAAAACGTATACATACAAACATACACATAAACAAACGAACACAAAAACACCCACACAAACACTTACACTATCATAAATACACACAAATACACACACTCCCATCTCTCTCACACACACACACACACACACACACACACACACACACACACACACACACACACACACACACACACACACACACACACACACACANACACACACACACACACACACACACACACATGTAGACATACACACATTCATACACACAAAGACACACACAAACACGTATACCCACAAACACACCCACAAACACACAAGCACTGACACAATCATAAACACACGCATGCACACAAAATCAACAATTATCATCGCCATTAACATACTGTCATCTGTGACAACAACGACATCTTTACCAACAATAAAATCACTACTTCCACCTCTACCTCGGCGCTGTAAGAGATTTCATTTTCAAGCCCACATTACCACAATCTTAAACAAAAAAAAAATTACCTACCTGATCAGGAAGCTGATAGTCTCCGCCCCTGGGGCTCCTCCATGTCCGGCCCTGATTGCAGGTGAAGTTGACCACTGGATATTTGAACCCACTAGGCCCGAGTGGCTCCAGGGGAAGTAAGTCCAACTCTGTGATGTCCACACCTCTAAGCATTCTGCGGATCCCGGGCGGAGGGTTGGAGCAGCTCTTAGTCATAGGGACAATGAGGGAGATGGTGAGTGTCAAGACAGCTGGTGCCCAGATGGTATAGGAGTGATGGTTCGACATTATGGAAGCCTGAGGATGAGAGAAATGAAGTTAGCAATAAAATGACATAATAATGATGATAATGATAATAATAATATTAATAATAAACTTAGAAGTAGTAGTAGTCGTAGTAGTGGCAGTAGTAGTAGAAGTAAACATAGTAGTAAGAGTAGTAGTAGTGTTAGTAGTGAGAGTAGTAGTAGTGTTAGTAGTAAGAGTAGTAGTAGTGTTAGTAGTAAGAGTAGTAGTAGTGTTATTAGTAAGAGTAGTAGTAGTGTTAGTAGTAATATATATATATATAAATCCTTCGAACAGAACAAACTTATCGTAGAGGGTCTAAAACTCTTTAGTAACCCGTTTCTTTAAGTAATAATATCGTAGAGGGTCTAAAACTCTTTAGTAACCCGTTTCTTTAAGTTAATTATTAACAAGGACTTTTATATATTGTAATTCGAATTACTTCAAGCATCCATAGAATCCTGCACTATCTGAGATTTGTATTACTCATCATTTCCTATATCGTGAGCTTATTTTTACTGGTGTGCTCATCTCATGACGTTTGATAATAATAACAATAATAAGAAGAAGAAGAAGAAGAAAAAGAAGAAGAAGAAGAAGAAGAAGAAGAAGAAGAAGAAGAAGAAGAAGAAGAATTATAATAATCTAACAGTCCGGCTTGAAGCTACTTCGGAACTGTCCGGTAAGCCTCGAGTCGCCATCTTTTTTTATCTATTTAATATGTACACGTAAACTAAGTCAGTGCCATCTGACATACGAAGACGTGATCGCTGTAAATTCTGTTAAATTCAACACAGATTTGACCTATGCAGTATACCTGTAATGTTAGGCCTTAAGAAATCCCTCTAATTACAAACTATCTGCAGTCTTTCCGAAGACACGACGCAAGCTTGATGTAATCTTGATAAGCCAGCTAGCTGTGCCGTACAGTTGATCCTGGAATGGCAGTTTTATACACCTGCGTGTCCGGGTTGAAAATGTTTGTCTTAGGGTTACAATAGTGGACGTAAACAAAAGGGATGTTTTGTGACATCCGTGTCAACGCAAAGTGCGTCTCTAACTCCGTACCCATTTGCCTTAATTCCTTTTTTTTCTGTTTTGTAAGGTTTTAGTGCCTGGTCGATATAATTATGTTTTGCCGCCAGTCAAAATGAGCCTAATGTCGCTAAAGTAGAACTTGAGATTGTTTGAGTAAAGGGTTGTATATACAGCTATATTGCCATTTAAACCTATATGTTTGTATAGACAGACAGACAGAGACAGGCATGCAGGCAGGCAAGCACGCAGGCAGGCAGATAGATAGATAGATAGATAGATAGATAGATAGATAGATAGATAGATAGATTTCCATGTTTATGAGTATTATGAGTGAGATGTAAAACAATTTCCGGACCGAGTAAATAAAAGCCCTATACTGATTTGTGTATATGTGTGTGTGTGTGTGTGTGTGTGTGTGTGTGTGTGTGTGTGTGTGTGTATGTGTGTGTATGTGTATGTGTATGTGTGTGTGATGATCTAAATTACATGTATGTTTTTACAAGGCCATTCTTCACTGGCAGTGTGAATTTAGTGATCATAATGTTTTAAATGTTCACGTACTGTCCCGACGTTTATTATACCGTACGTCTCTGTACTTAACAGATGTGATCTGGGCTCATGTCACTAAACTTATTAAATATATTAAACTGATTGAAACTGGGCTGAAAGCAATCTAATGGACGAAGGCCAAAACACTGACGTGACAGGCAAAAAAAAAAAAAAGACAACTTGGATTTCACTGTTTATTAGACTTTTATTAGCATTTATACAAGAATTAGATATCCACCTCTCGTAAATCCATGGTTTGAAGCCACACTTCTGTTCTGCCATTCTGGATTTGAGGCAATACTGTACATGTCATTCATGCTTCATACTATTGTTCTTATCTCGTATTCTGATGTCTCCCTGGGTTCTGACAGACCTGTGCACTTCAGTTAATATCTATTCTGACTTAAATGTAAGCGTACACCTCATGAAGACGCATAATGTGAAGCCACGCTCCTTGCCATTTTGGGTTCATGGCAGATATTATTGTAAGTCTACATGGGAATATAGCTGCTCTGGTGAGGTCTGATTTTCTGTAGCTATACATGATTAGCGGTGGTTCTTTAGGTTTTTGACACCTATTAGAAGGGCAAATCACTCGTTGTGTACAAGCCAATTAATCCGCTAATATATAAAATCCCCCTTTTTTGGGGGCCCTGCCAGCCAGTGTCAGGGTGTAGATATATGTAAAATTACCTGTGATCTAAAACAAGCATTCAGTTTTAAAGTTTCAGGTACAATTTGAGCCTTCCAGATTAAAAAAACTAAAATAATGTTTGTAGGCCTATGTATTTACACGCGGTCAAAACCAGCCAAATGAAAAATTGGGGACCAAATCAGAATTTGAGGTGACCTTTTTCGAAAGAGATTTGTGAAGAATTTTGGGCGTTGACCCCCCTTTTTCTTCCCGTTAAAAGATAAGGCAAAATAAGTACTTTAACATCCACGATAGAAATTTCCCGAAATCACAGTGGTATATGTAGAATAACACAAAATGTTAATAGGACCAAAAGAGCAAAAACCAATAGATTCCAAAGACCTTTATGCACTTCTGTTGTCCTATCTGGCCATGTCCCCATGTTTCTATACTGTGGCGTGGTTTCGGACATGAGTACAGCCAGTGCCATCGCTGGCAAATGCTGTTGTTATTGATAAAATCCCCAATAGGGTCTACTTCTCTTGGCCGGTGTGAGATCACAAAGTGTCCCCCCATCACAAAGTGTTTCCCCCGGTCATATCACAGAATGCCCCCCCCCCCCCCCCCCCCCCCCCCCTTGCA
>JAWQUT010000407.1:393724-411830 GCA_033807755.1 Ellobium chinense | reverse complement strand
TGCTTTGTGTTGACCGTTGACGTAACTTGCAAGATTCGTCACTCGTGCCCAGCCTCGCGGTTCATCGGCGTCAGAAAGTCTGGCGTCCTTTTGTTCTGTGGCCATCTGGCGTAGTTATTGATGAAATAGGGCCAGATGCGCGTTTCCGCGCTGACCTACTGACTGGTCAGTAAAATTGAAATGTATTGTTATGCATTGTTTTGGGGTAAACAGGAATCTGATTGGCGAGTGTACCATAACAAGTTATGATTGGTTGGTTGGGTGCCCGTCTTTGGTCTTTGAGCTTGGTGAGCTTTTGGACTGGAGAGAGACACGCGCCAACCCTCAGAGGTGTAGGATCGGTTAATTACAGTTCTTGTTTCTTAGAGAGACGCACGCCAACCCTCAGAGATGTAGGATCGTTTAATTGTTTTTCATAGAATCACCTCGTCAGTCAGAGCAGTTTAAAGTCTGCAGTCCTAGTTTTCTTGTATTGGATACCAATAATACAAGTCATGTACCATCAATACTTATCGATGTACAATAAATCTCGTGATCATCAGTTGATGCAAGAGCTTCGTTTCATCATCATCGTTGTTGTGTTCTCGTAACTCGTCTCCTTATCTACCCTCATGCTTACCCACGTGGCCAGTAATGTCATCGCCCACTACTACTACGACCACCTGGGCCCACAGACAAACTTGAGTGTCAGAAAGTATGGGTTCTTGTCGGGCCCTGGCGACCTATCACCTGCGTTAGAACGTAGGGAAAGTGACCCTTAGCCACTCATGGCTCACATTAATGCAGCACTATTTCGGGTCAGAGGTTTGAAAAGATAGGGGCTGCCAATGAGCTAACCCCTTGTTTTCTTGAAATAGCCTGAGGTCTCAAGTGGCTTTTCATGGGGGGTGGGTCAAACGAGGAGACACGGAAAAAAAAAAACCACCAACAAAAAACGTTATTTGTCATGAACTATTAAAAGTAATGGGCTATTTTAGATCAGATGCTTATCTCCATTACTGATGAGTGGGAATAGCCAACGGAAATTAGGGCTGGAGTGACGGCAATTGACAGATAATAGTAAAATATAGCAAAGCATTTGGGTGTGTGTACTGTGTAATCTACATAATAATATATCATCCATTTAGACTTGAACCAAGTTGTTCCACAAATCAGGTCAAACGCAGACTTCGTCGCCGAGTTGCAGTTTCAACCAATAGCCGCAGCTCTTAAATGAAGTACTTTGCCAAAATTCACATCTTAAAAGCTAATACAGTTGAATTACATAAAGAAATATGTCCCAGTTTCCTGTCGTATGAGGAAATTATTGAGGAGTTTATTGCATCCAGGCCAAGATCTGTTTTGTATTCTTTTTGCTCACTGCTCACCTTTAACACCCTGACCCCTGCCCCCCGCGCACGCTCTGCCGGGCCTGAGCCCTACTTTTTACATATTATGTGAAGGGGAAGGCAGGGGGAGAGAGGAAAATCGAAAAAGGACCAAAGACTAATAATATATTTTTAAAACATTATCAGGGCCACCGACCTAACTCCTCTTCCTCCCAACTGTACCAATTAGCTTTGGCTTCCTCCATACAGTCTATTGATTACGTAAAGGACAAAATGTCATGTTCATAACTGTAGATAAATGCGAAAGACACAAAGAAATGGTGCTGAAGGTGATTTGCTTTCACCACGCTTGAAGGCAGGACGAGCAAAGCTTTGGGGAGAGAGGTATCGATGTCAAAACCGATATTTCCCAAGAATATCATCGCTGTATCGATTCATTAGGAATAGCAGGGCCATTTTTATGTTAATTTCATGGTGTTTGTGTGTATGGGGTGGGGTGGGGGGAGTAGGTAGGGGGAGTTTGGGGGTGAAATTGAATCAAACCAACTGTCTTAGACAAATTGCCATTTATAACAATTTATGTTTTGATACCTTTCACATATTTGAACAATATGAATCGCTGTAGTTACAGCTTTCCTCCTCCTCCTCACCCCCTCCCTCCAAAACCGCCTCCAACAAACAACAAAACACACAGCCTATCCGTCATCCAGCTCCATCGTGTTTCCTTTGTCTAAAACATTCGACTTTAAAAAAAAAAAATGCATCACAGCAAATTATTCATTCATCTTCTATTCTAATATCAGTATTCTTGAAATAATCATTGCATAAATGTTGCATCATCGATGCCTAACCCGTTGATACATACAATTCAGTGTGTTCACCCTTTCACCCGCTTTGGAGGGGTATGTCACTCGTCAAATGACCTTCGGTGAAGATACAGACTATAGCACTAGAGAAGTGCCTGCACGACAATCATATTTCACTCATAACATCTGTGATTCAAATCAGTCTCTTCAGAGTTCTTCGCGGTAAGTTTCTTTGCTTTCTTCATGAAGAATGAATGGCCATCTGATTTTATGCGCTTGAGATTTTGTGGAAGGAATTCCAAAAGAGACTCACACATCCCTAACCGGAATTCATACCTATTAGGCCTAATCCTAACCCCATCGCTAACCTCACTGCCAATCGAGACAAGAGCATCAGTCAAGACGAGTCCCTGACTCAAATGTCTGCCGAGACAGGAGCATCAGGTATGAGTCTCATTCAGAATTCCTTCCCGATTTTGTTTTTGTCTTTTATTTAAAGACCCTCTACCCCTCTCTTAATTTCAAAACAGAGAAAAGCAGGAGACACGTGGTCACATAGTATTGAATTTGGACCATATTATCCGGACCAAAAAGAACTTGCGAACAACATACAGCGTGGGGTCAGGGGACGTTACTCAAAGATTGTTGCCTCTCTGCTCGCTCTCCATTTTGGGTTACAGGTTACAGGCCTGTAATTGTACTTTCACTTTTTGGTCCTACAACTTAGGGGTTATATTTCATCTCCCCTTTTTCCTCTTTTGGCATGCCCTGCTTGATTGAAGCTCATTATGTGGCCCAAATTTTAAGACTTACCCAACCCTAGCAAGCCGATTGAAAATTTGAGCTTGGTTGCTATTTGTAAACAGAGCCTACATTTTTCACTGGTCAACGCCAAACCCCTCCTCTTCCGCCTGAGCACACCCTTGACCTGGCAGTTCCAGCCCAGGGCTATATAGTGCCTGGTAAAATAAAGTAAAATGGACACAGAGAGAGGTAACCTAGAGAGAGATTTTTGAGACCAAGGTCTCCTGCTGTCCGGACGGCCCGTGACGAATGTGACCCAGTTTTTTCTTCGCCTCGTGATGCATGATTGCATCACCTGCCTGCGTGCCTGTAGGCCTGTGGTCATGTGTTCTTACCCACTGACCGCTGAAATCAGCTGATCGAACGTAAACAATGTACAGTGAAACCTCGTTATACCGCCAGGTAAGGGGCAAACAGAAAAATGGCGGTATAACGAGAATGGCGGTACAACGAAAATACCATGTAGAACAAGGGAAATAAGTAATTTACCAACATTGGACTGGCTACCCCATCAGTGAGCCTATGAGGACTTCGCTTCTAAAAAGCGAAGAGTGTGTAGTAGGATTGGTGTTTGAGTAACAAGCACAGACTGTGGCGCCAAGTGATGTTCTGTCTGTTAGCTGGTTTAGTTAGAGGTGGGGAAGTGGGGAGTGGGGGATAAATTTACGTTGGCGGTATAACGAGCNGGTAACCTAGAGAGAGATTTTTGAGACCAAGGTCTCCTGCTGTCCGGACGGCCCGTGACGAATGTGACCCAGTTTTATCTTCGCCTCGTGATGCATGATTGCATCACCTGCCTGCGTGCCTGTAGGCCTGTGGTCATGTGTTCTTACCCACTGACCGCTGAAATCAGCTGATCGAACGTAAACAATGTATTTCTATTTTACTGAAAAAAAAAAAGATTAAAACGTGTCTGTTTCCTACAAGAGGAATTTGCGGGAATTTGGATAGAGGAAACATTTTAATGATCTTCGTGGTGCGCTTTTTGTATTGTCCTTCTTTGAACAACAACAACAACAACAACAACAACAACAACAACAACAACAACAACAAAACTTGAAGCATTTTTACTTCCTCAAACTACTTCCCTCATCCACTTCCTCCCCACCTCCACTCCTCGGCCCCTTGCAAAGCTTGTCCTTTTCTTTCTAAACCCAGTTCCACATTCATTCTCCTTCAATCAGTCTTAAATCTGACCCAGGAGCTGTCAGTCGGAGCGAAGAATGACTTTGTAATATGCGCATTATTTGCCAGTGAGAATACAACAGTCACAACAGTGTTTAAATGTTGAAGCTTCATGTTGAAACTGGGGTGCTGAGGCACTTTGAGGAGCGGTTGTTGGGATTACAGAAAAAAAATGTCTACTTTCATATATTAAAAACAGGTTGTGGGTTTTTTGGGGGGGCGGATTGGTTNGGGGGGGGGGTGGCAGTCAAACAGCCAGCCTATTAAAGTGCTTTTCAGCACGATCGAGTTTGATTGGCAGTCAAGCATCATCTCGAGCATTTCTGCGTTTAGGGGCGGTGCTAGTTGCATAAGAAGTCACCCTTGTCGGTCAGATATGACCACGGGAACAGTTTGTTAAATACTCGTGAAATCTTTTGTAGGCACTGATGCTAGAGGCGAATGGACATGCCATGTGTTGTTAGCAGGGGAACGCATGGGGGAGGGAGTCAGTAGAATGGGTAAAATTTCAGGGCCAACGAGAGAGAAAAGAAAGCAAAAACAGTGAGAGAGAAAGAGAGAGAGAGAGAGAGAGAGAGAGACAGAGAGAGAGAGAGAGAGACAGACAGACAGACAGACAGACAGACAGACAGACAGACAGACAGACAGAATGAAAAAGAACCAAACTAGGAGTGACAGAAGATGGAATAATAGAAAATATACTGAAAAGCAAGAAAAGGAAGGGGGGAGGGGGAATGAATGAATGCAAACATTAGATTCATTCTCAGCAGTAAAATGAAAAGTTGTAGATGATGAGATGATAATAGTCACTAATAACATCAGAAGTTCAGAAGTCTTCAAAATGAACAGCCTTGGAGCTGGAGGGAACGGTGCGAAACTAGCAATGACTTTAATATGATGCATACTGTTTTATGCGTTTGCAATATCACTGTGATATGTATGTATGGAACCGTTGACCCTACATTTTTCATTGGTCAATGCCAAACCCCTCCTGAGCACACCCTTGACCTGGCAGTTTCAGCCCAGAGCTAAATAGTGCCTGGTACAATAAAGTAAAATGGACACAGATTCCCACGATATCAAAATTTCCCCCCTGGAGCCCTTATTACTGGAAGCAGGGCATGCCAAAAGAGGGAAAAGGGGAGATGAAATATACCCCCTAAGTCGTAGGACCACAAAGTGAAAGTAGACTTACAGGCCTGTAACCTTTAGGAGCACACACGTGTCAGCTCAGCATGGCACTGTCTGGATTGTCTTCTCTTTATACACCCAGTAGGCCTGTAATTGTACTTTCACTTTTGGGTCTTAGGGGTTATATTTCATCTCCCCCTTTTCCTCTTTTGGCATGCCCTGCTTCCAGTAATAAGGGCTTCAGGGGGGAAATTTTGATATCATGGGAAACTGTGTCCATTTTACTTTATTTTACCAGGCACTATTTAGCCCTGGGCTGAAACTGCCAGATCAAGGGTGTGCTCAGGCGGAAGAGGAGGGGTTTGGCGTTGACCAGTGAAAAATGTAGGGTCTGTTTACAAATAGCAACCAAGCTCAAAATTTCAATGGGCTTGCTAGGGTTGGGTAAGTCATAAAATTTGGGCCACATAATGAGCTTCAATCTGGTATGGGTTTGGATGAAAGCTAAAACTTTGGATTCAGAGGGCAGCTCAAAATGTTAATATAGCCCGTAGAGGAAAAAAGGGTCCAATCCTATTACAGGTCTGTAACCTACACGCTGTTACGGTACACGCGACGGTCGGGCGCGAACTGCTTTTGCAACATCTTTCTGGTGGTTCCGTGGACGGGCCGTATTGGTTACAGACCGTCGGGCCGCGAACTGTCTATTACTCAAAGAAATTTGCCTTTCTGCTCGCTCTCCATTTTGGTTACAGACCTGTAATGGGATTGGACTCTTTTTTCCTCTATGGTCTATACATTTTGAGCTGCCCTCTGAACCCAAAGTTTTAGTTTTCACCCAGACCCATACCAGACTGGGGCGATTCCAAGCGTTACGGCGTGACAAAAGTGGTACTTTAATGCACTTTTTTGTCTTCTGATGACTTAGTATTAACAGTAAGAAAAATGAAATTTCACATACAAAAAAAAATGTCTATAAAATGCCCCAAAGAGACATGGGATCGGAAGATAATGAGATTGTCAAACCCTTGACTGTTATGGCGTGACGAAAAAGCTCATTTTTTTTTTACTTAAACATTTTGGTTGAAGATTCCAGGTCCCCTTGACAGGCATGGCATTTCATCTTGACATATATTATAAACAAGAGGATAAATATTGTAACCATTGCGGTAGAAAGCTGGTGGACAAAATCGCCGATGTGTGACAAGGAAATAAGTGACCGTTACGGCGTGACGTTATGGCATGACGTTACGGCGTGACAGGTATATTTATCGTCAAAAGAGAATTAATGTACAGAATTAATTTCAAACATTTATTAACTGTCATGATGAACTTCAAAAATAAGAATTATTGTTACAGCCAACAGACTTTGTGTCATTTAAAGTGCGGCTAAAGTACTTTTATGGTGTAGTGCACGGAATCCTGTGAAATTACTATTTTAATATGCATCAGTGATTCAAACTTCCTACTGACCATCTCGAACCCATCAAATCTAACGCGTTTCGAAGAAATAACAAAGAATAACACATGCCCATGCCCTCCTGTGTTAGCGTCACCGCTGCTCGCCTCGCCAGAAATACGTGACGTCACCAACACGCCTCAAGGCTATTACGCGTCGGGCTCAAGGCTATTACGCGTAGCGCTGCACTCAGTAGGGCTCGCTCCCACGTGGAAACAATGGGTTATTGTTGTGCGGTAAACTGTAAATCTAGAGATGGATCCACAGAAGACACCGTACAGCACGTGGAGGCATCTGTTTTTAGGCGCAGGGGCTCGAAATGATACGGCTCGACCGGGGCTGCCATTGTTCTCGATCGAAAACACCGCGACTTCCGCGCTGACGTGACGTTTCCGGTACGGTTTTTTTCTTACAATTTCAGAATAGGTTAAAAGTTGTAAAATTAATTTCGAAATATTATTTTTTAGCAAAAATGATGACTTTTGATCTAAAACTTGATATTGAAAATATAAAAACTGTCGGAAATCACATTTTTTTCTAGCACTTTAGTCGCACTTTAAAATCACAATATGAACAAATGGTCATTAAATCAATGGTTGCTAATAATTGAGAGACAAAATATAAAGCAGATCTGTCTAAGCCTTCATAACAGAGTGGTCACAATCAAAGATATAGTGACCTCTTTTGTTGAGTGTTGGAGTTGGGAGGATGGTAACAACATCTCCCAACTCAAATGTGTGCACATCTTGCTCACTGACAATGTATGTCTGGGCATTCAATCCCTGCTTCAAAAAGTGTACTTCTGTAAAGAAGTCTAAATTTCCTATGACTTGGGCAATGAAATTTTTTGATCGAGCTTTGCCCATTACTCTGGCCACAATAAAATCCCCATTGAAATTTGAGCTTGGTTGCTATTGTAAACCGAGCCTACATGATTTTTTTCACTGGTCAACGCCAAACCCCTCCTCTTCCGCCTGAGCACACCCTTGACCTGGCAGTTCCAGCCCAAGGTTAAATAGTGCCTGGCAAAATAAAGTAAAATGGACACAGTTTCCATGATATCAACCCCCCCCCCCGGAGCCCTTATTACTGGAAGCAGGGCATGCCAAAAGAGGGAAAAGGGGAGATGAAATATAACCCCTTAATAGCAGAACCAAAACCAATAGTGAAAGTGCAATTACAGGTTTGTGACCATTTTGGTGGAAGATGGCGGACACAGACTGTCTAAATTTAGCCAGATATCCCTTTGTAAAGTTTCGTTGACGTTGAAACTTCCAAATTTTTAATGACGTCCCGAATTTCTGCTCGACATGAGCACATGTACATGAGCACATGTACACAGAAAAAAAAAATATATAATTTTGCGAACCGGAAACACGACTAAGCGTCAGGTTCACAGGTTGCCCGTGTGTGCGGTGGCGCCATCTATAAACTCAGGACGACTTCATTTGCGCAGCGTCTGTCGGCCCAGTCGGGTCAAACTAAGTTCGTGGTGCAGCAGCTTTTTTCTTTGCATCATTCCTGGACACTTTTTATACGTCAGGTAACACAATAACAGTAGATCTAGACTAGTTTTCGTTATATTCCATCAAGTTCTGTAGACTATGCTCTTCTGTAGGCTCTCCAGTCCAGGGTGGAAAATGACCGAGGGTTAGCCTTAGCCTTAGTAGACGTGTTTGGTTGGCAGAGTTGTGCCTTCTCTGATCAGCTGACTTACTGGCATCGTTGTTTCAATTTATTGTGGAGACATTTTACACGTCAAAATATCTGTTTTCACATCTTCTGTTAAGCTCTGCGAACTGTGCTCTACACTCAGCTGGCCATCCAGTGCAGTACAGTAGACATCAGTAGTCAAAATGCCAGAGGTGTTTGTCATTCGTTATAGACTAGACTATAGTCTAGTCTATCCTCAAAGTCAAATAAAGTGCCGGTAACCGCCATCTTATTATCTACCGCTATATCCCTACTACTGTATTCAGGGTTGCCATTTTGCCGATAATTATAGGAAATCCGATATTTTTTCCTATTGGATTGGAGATTGCTGATTTGTTCTCCAATTCGCTGGGACCACCCTAGTCATAGTGAGGGTATAATCACGGAATAGGACCGGTCTTGTAGCTAAACCAATGACTAAATGAACTATATCAATGCAAGAGCGGTCCTGTCCCAGGAGATAGCCATAGTGAGTTCGACGAATCAGAATTCGACTCACGATTTCCAAGGCGAGTCAACCGTATGCGAGCGAGCGAGCACACTGGGGAGGTCACGGAGGCAGCCTCTTGTTTATATAATATCGTCACGGTGCATTGGGCCAGATGCGTTGTAAGAATGCTGTCGAGATGCTTGATTATCGATAGATTTTTCAGCACCGCCGAGCCCTCGCGCATTCTCTTCCCCCTTCTGTCTTATCAGTGGTGGTGTAATACACACACCCTACTTATCGTGCTTGGTTAATGGCACTCGCAGTGTCCAGTTTTATTGCCTCTCTCTATCCGCGGCACCGACTTGTTTGTTTTTCAAGCTGTTGGCGTTGTTTGGTACCACGCGGGGAAGAGGCGTGGGGCAGTTGGACTAATCAGAAATGGGCATTAATTACTTTCTTTTCTTCTTATGCAAGGATAATTAATAGACATAAAGTTGGAAAAAATATTATTTCTTCTTCCTTCGACTAATAAGTAATTGGAGGAATCTGATTTCGACAATACATGGACTCGACTGTATTTTTATGCCTCATTACTTTATAAATTAAATAAGAAATACTTCAGATACAAGGGGAAAGTGGTCATATATGATAACATAAATGCGCGAGGATATCGGGCCGTCGCAAAATTTTCATTTTCAGATAATTTTTTGGTCAGCTGCTGCTGGCAACCCTGTCTATTAGATTTGCATACAGAATCCAATCAGACCTTCAGATTTTAATCAAACACCATTTTCACATCAGATAAACTTTGTTTTGACATAAGTTAGTTGCTACCCTGAAATTGATGCCTCTGTCGATATTCCGCTACCTTTGGCGCCCTGCCGATTACCACCGCCCTACTTCCGGACCAGTATGTAGCGGCAGTGTTGTCACTGGTACAGATTTTTCCTGTAAGTATAAGGCAGGGTAATGGCTTCACGAAATCCATTTTTCTGAGGAGGAAATAACTTGTAAATTATTGGAAAATAAACTATGACATGTCGGATTGGCTTTCTCTAACAAAAGCACCGATTTAGTCGAAATATCGATCTAGTCCATGACCTGTCTATGGCTAAAAGAACTGTATCATTATCAGTATCATTGCGGTGCTGTCCTTTGACATAGCCGTCGGATCAATGCATAAACTTCTGGCAAGATTTCCGCAGGCAACAACCCGTTAGGGTTAGGGGTAGGGTTATTAGGGGTAAGGGTAGGGTTAGTAGGGTTAGGGGTAGGGTTAGGGGTAGATAATCCAAATGAAATTCATCCTGTCCCATCAGAATAATCCCTCTTTAGTATATGTTCTTATTTCGGAGGTTGTTGCCTGTGGAAATCTTTCCATTATTCTGTTTCATTGTAAACTGATAGTTTGTTTTTTTCGCTTCCATACTGTGAGTAGGGAAAAGCACATGGCCAGAGTGGCAACACAGACATGTGGCCCGCTGCTTAAGCGATGTCACTTGTCAGACCTTAATTTTTTCCCCTCAAAGAAAGTCATTTCCTTGAGAAATGTAAGAAGACAGATGCCGTATAACTTTACTGAAAATAAGATTAAGCTCTCTATTTTTCAATTCACACAATATGTTTATAAATTATTACACTTACTTTTCAGTTCACAAAATAATAAAATGTCATTGTTGTTGCATTGCCACTTTAAGTGTGGGCAAGAATGCGCTATGTGGTCTTGGTAAATTGATCATACAAACCTCTAAATCATTTCTTTTTCCTCCATTCTGAATTTTTTTGTTGAAGAAACAAAAGGAACACTGTCTGCTATTGTAATCCAAGAAAAATCACTAAACTATAAATTTCGGGAGAAACTACTGCAAACGGATGACGCCAGAAATTACTGGCACGAGCCAGTTACTGGCACTAACTAGGTCTAGAGAATACTGATTTATGGAGGATTGAGGAGGGGATCAAGAACAAGTTTAAGTGGTCTTGGCTTGAGAAGAAAGACACACATCACGGCGGTTTGCTTACTTTACACAAGAGCGGATCACTTAGTTTCGCCAGGGCTAGCCAGGTCTTGACAGGTGCTGCTGACTGGATTGTGCCTAGTCTAGTGTTATCTGAAGCACGTGCCGTGTGAGTAAGTAAGAATTGGCATTTTACTTTTATAGCTGTCTTAAATAAATTCAAGAATCTGAGCATGTGTAAGTAAGTAGTAGGTATCAAATGAAAGCTTAGCTTTTGCACTCTCTTCACCACGAAGGCGCCTTTGCATGCTTCATCCATACTGTTGAGGGGAGTTTTAAAATGTTACATAATTTTTATAGAAATTTTATGCTTTTTTTTGTGTTTAAAATATTTATAGCAACTAACTCTTGCTTTACAAATTGTTTTTAATGGATTCATTAATTCAGCAGTTGCATGAAACATTCTTGTAAGTGGTGTGGACTGTGTAGATTACAATAATGAGGCAATCACTTGTTTCTGATTTATCACCATGTTAAGTCTGCCAACAAAGTTCCACAACTCACAAGGAGCAGTAAGATTATTTATGATATCATGGGTCAAACGTAAATCCAGATAAAAGTGCATAAATTTGATGATTGCAGAATTAAGCAAAGAAAAATAAGACAGGTTTTCTCACTTTGAACAGTGGAACTTTCATACCAGTGCTTTTTTAACTAACTGTGTAAACAAACAGTGCCGAACAGGCGACGAGCATACTAGAGTAGTGTCATCGATTGCGAACGTCACGATTTGCGAACACCTTCACACCATTTCATATCGGCACACACTCTCCTTCTATTTACAAAGAAACTGACAACCTGGCATGTTGGCTACACATATCTGGTACTATCCGGATATACGTGATGTCCACCATCTTACAAGATGTCCGACTGAATCAATGTACCATCAACAGGGGGTAGCCATCTTAGCTAATCCACTTCCTCCGGAAGAATACAGTTCTGAACCGGAAGAAGGCTTTACCTTGTTGCCTGTTTGGCTATTTCTATATTTCAATAGTTTCAATGGTGGCCAAATAGCTGTAGACATCGTCTAACTTGTTTAACAATGTGAACATGATTTTGGCATTTTGGATGGGGGTGTTCGCAAAAAAAACACATTTGGTTGTTAATATTAAGTTTGCGAACACTCACATATTTTCCCTTAAAGGGGCAAGGATGGGGATTGTAAGGCAATATTAGGTGATTAAATTGCCAGCCTGAGTCTAAAATTTAAATTTCCTTTCAGCTACGGCTAATCCTGCTGTAATTAAATTACCAGCTTGGATTTTCATCATTATCATCATCACCACCATCAGCACAGTCATCTTAACTGTTTTCTCCTTCATCTTTAACATTGGCATCATTCTGCATTCAAATACAAATGAAACCTTGTATTATAAAATGTAAAAAATTTTTGAAAAAAAAAACAAACCAAAAAAATCTGGTAGTACAATATACTAGTTTCGCAATGGTTGGACAGATGTTCACAACTCTTGGACAAGTTTAAAAAAACATGGCAAACCTTGGACGGGTACCTGACAGTTGCCCATAATTTTTTAAAAGACTATGACTTTATTGGCTGAACTTTGCTGTCCCATCATAATTTTTGCTAAAAAATGTGCGTCTATTAGCCACTTTCGGTTTCTATCGAGGTCTTCCCAGACCGAAGATAAACGAGGTCAAACGAAGGATACCAATTTTTTTAGGCTATGTGTGTTCGCAGCCGTGACACTACTCTAGATCAAAAGCATTTAAAATAAGAAATTTGTTATCTTGTAAAGGCTTGAAATCTGACGTAGATCTAGCATTTTACTTTAGAATAAATGGCATACTTTGACAAGATAAAGTTACATGATAGTAAATTGATAGCCATATCCAGGTGCTGGAAGAACTGTCAGGTATCAAAGATAAAATGAAAACACCCTTCCGAGAAAAGCACATGCAACATCTAGCAAGATGCCTTATTTTTCTGTACAGCAGACTATAAAAGAGACTTTCTGAATAAAATATAGAATAGTAGTAGCATGAAAACTGGAGGAGCTCACTGTCATAGCCCGAAATATCAGGGAAAGACCAGTTACAGCAGCTCTGGGGAAACTTCTGAACCAGCTTGGCATTTTATGATTTGATGCCTACTGTAAGCTAGACAGATAGTTTTACAACTTATGCATATCACTTTAGTGTAAACCAGACCACCAAGGGTTTTGTCAGATGAGCGCAGGTAACTTGATCGGGTCCGTTGCGTGACCTTCTAGCCAGGGCGAGTGAAAGCAATTAACTAAGTGATTCGGTCTGAAACTGTTGTGACATGGAGATCACCTGTCTATGTGCAAAAGATTGCCGAGTCTGGTCTTGCATACTGTACTTGCTGCACCAAGAGGCTAGATTACTCCAAGTCTCTGTATAATTGTAACTGTTTCTGCTCTATCATGAATTTGTTCTTGTTTCCATATCTTTGTTAGTCTTATAGAATTAAAATTGTCTATAATTTTTGTATGTGTCAGTCAGTTGCGCTTTCCATTTGACTAGTTGCAGTGCATTTATGGAGAAAAGAGTTCAGACAATTTTGTCACAGGTCACTTACAGGTCTGTATTATGTTATGCAGCTCCATCCTTTACATTGTTGCAAATGATCGTCAATTCTAATATGCAGGTAGTGAAGCAACAGTACTGTAATATCACCAGATCTAGATCTAGACGTCTAGTCAGTACTAGTAGTTAGACTAACCTGTAGAAGGAAAGGCACTTTGATAAAGTTTCACTTCCCAGTAGGCAACCAAGTGATAAACTGCAATAACTACAATAATATACAAAAAATTGCATTTCAGATAATATTCATAATCATACACCCATAAATTCTGAAAACTTATGAGTCATAGTCTACCTACTCCAATCTGTTATTCAAGTAAAAGCAAAGACTGAACATCAAATTGGTATTCTTTGATAAAGACTTGCAGAGAAGTAACCTGTGAATCTTTGTCAAACTTTGTGATTTCATATGGTAAATTTCTTATTCTAGGATACGGAAGAGTGCAGATTTTGGTACTACAGGATGAAGCACTCTGAGTCTGAAGTGAGAACAGCACTTGCAGTGACAGCAGACCGGAAAGATGGCAAATTATAGCCACAGCAGGAAACTGCAGAACAAGACTGAGAATGGTTATCATAGAAGTAAGTAGAATGCCTCATCTGCAGGTATAGAAGTGCTGAATTTGTACTTTTATGCATAAACTACAAAATTACAACTCTTTATGTCAGTAAAGACTGAAAAGTAATATCAACCATCCCAATCTGGCACTTCCCAAACTTAGTTACTTCTGACAACCTTTACTGCTTTCTGCATGTTCATTTCTGTATTCATTCTTACAGTGTTTCAGCCTAAGTAGCAGATACACCTTCATAAACCACAATTAAGTAGCCTTATAGCTACAGTGTCTTTGGCAGTATTTAGGGACACTATTGTGACATCACTTTTGCTGTAGGCTAAATTTTAATGCTAAGTTTATTAAATACTAGCGTGATGTTGAAGTGAATGTTAACCTCTCTGTCATCTTATAATGATTTGTTTGCTTGCCAGTATCAACTAAATGTTTAGGACAGTTAAATAGTTCACCTGTACTGTGATATGTGGCCATAATCTTGGTCTTACACCAGGTTTATGTCAATACTAAAACCTTTGTCATGAAAATGCAAAAAAAGTTGGTAGGACAGTATTGCAGTTACTTGAGTTATGAATAGTTCTCCTAAAGATCAGTCATTTGTGCAGTTTCCTTGATGTTTAGGACTGGGGGGAAAAAAACATCTGACATAACATGAAAGTTACATTGCTGTGTCAATATTTTTCTGTCTTCTGCAGTAGTGATAGTTTTTTTTTAAAAGTCTGTTTATATGGCAAAAAATGTGATCGCATCCATGGTAATAAGCATGAGGTCTCAGTATCTTGGCTTAGAGAGGAGGCATGATGCAGGATGCACCTTATGAAAAATATGTTCTACAAAGATTAAAAGGAATAAAAGACAGAAGTTTTCATTAGTTCTTCTTAGAATTCTTTATTATTATTTTTTTTCTGTATTAAAGGCCATTACAAAATGCCCTCAGTTTAGGACCATCATTCATAGATGGTAAATGGTTATCTACAGTGGTTTGCCTAAAAAAAATATCTATAATGACAAAGCCACAGTCACAAATAATCTCATGTATTCTTGGTCTTTTGCAGGCTTTGGCATCGGGTGATTGAACATTACCACATTTAATACAGTTCTTGCATTACAAATTGCACCAAACCCCAACTTCAATGGCCTTTGTGCAAGATTCATAAGATCTTCAGGACCTTTAAAGAATCAAACATCACATAGTGTAAATTTGCAACAGCAGCATGAACAATAACTGTTACATAGTGAACATCTTGAGCAACAGCTGCAGCATCTTGAGCTGCTACAGCAACATGGACAGTGGCAGCAACGTTTTTATTAACCACAGCAACATCCTGAAAAAGTGCATCAACATCCTGAACATCTTGACCAACTGCAGCAGATCCTGAGCAACAATAGCGGCATTCTGAGCAACCACAGCAACATCCTGAACAGCCAAAGTGACATCCTGAGCAAACTACAGCATCTTGATTAGCCAAAATGACATCCTGAGCAACTACAGCATCTTGAACAGCCAAAGCGACATCCTGAGCCACTGCAGCAGCATCCCAAGCAACTATAGCAACCTCCAGAGACAACCACAGTTACACCTTTAGAAACTGCAGTGACATAGTGAGCAGCAGCAGCAACATAGCAACTTGGGCTGCAGCAGCATTATCTGCAAATGTTACATTGTGATGAACTTTTGCAGCATCAAAGAACACAGCATCACCAGCAAGGCAGCATCAGGAGCCGTTTCAACTCCAGCAATGGCTTTGGTCTGTAATCATTTCTTCAAGACAGCCATCATCAAGTTGAAGGTTAGTTAATTATTGAAATTATCATTGTGTAAATTTGCTTGCAACAAGTCAGAATGAGGCTTAAGTCGCTTTTTGGCTTAATCAGTTTATGGTATGACATGAAAGTTTAATGTGTTTACTTTCATTGGGTGAAAACATTTTTGGCCTAGCAGTGTTTTTGAAGTGGAAAGGGTCATCCTATGCGGTGGAAAGAATTCTGAGAAAATCACAGTTGAAGAATAATTTTGCATTATAAATTCATCTGATGTGCCTCACAAGATCTCTGATTTATTCACATTTACTTACCATTGCCCGTAAAAAGTCAGTGTATTTTTGTAAAGAAATAATTTTACTATCAAATACTGAACAAGCAAAAACATGATATTGCATGACCCCAATCATCTTGAGAGCCTGAATTTTTAGTTCCTAGTTCAATGACATAAGCCTTGTTTTGACTGGCTGCAAGACCATTTGTACATCAGTGCATCCATCTCTGTTGCAGACTAACAGCCCTGGACAGTGTATATTTTTGATTGAGACACAGGTTCAGACTTAATATCTTTTTCTGGAGAGTTTTTTGACGTTTTGAAATAGTATGTCTACAATATATATATGAGTACTTCACAAGAAAAGACTGACCACTTACTTCAGTTTTAATGATAAAATAGGCAAGTATTCTGCTGATATTATTATATTTTGTGTTACCACTTGTGAACAAAAACTTGACCTAGTATAATAAGTTGGTAGTTTCTGATCCCACAGCATGACTTGGAATTTTTTTTTTTTGCCTAATACTATGTTATTCCTTCAGGGTACCTTGCTCTGAACCTATGGCCATCTTTTCAGAGTTGCAGAGAAGTAACTATTTCATAGAGATGTTTAAAAATTATCACATTTATGGTAGAATGTTCTGTATGATATTGGGAAGTATGAATGACATGAAGATACAGGGCCCCAGTTTGAAATCCTGGGAGAGAGTTGATTTTCTGAATGAATTATTTTCAGTCCTGTGAGTTTTATTGTGTTTTTTTTTTTCTTGCTCCATGAGAATTCCTGTTTTGCCTCTGTGAGATGGATCCAAATTGAAATTGTTCACGATTTTCAGGAGTATGGGTTTTGTTATTTTCATCTTATATTCTGAGTAAGCACATGGTTGTCAGATTCATGTGATAGGATTTATCGTTTTATTTACTACTAGCCATGTCGCTGCCGCTTTCCTTTCTTTATTCTTTTACCAGAGTTGTTAAAATCTCATTTATTTGGACTGACTGCTGAGATCGTCAAAGTTTTTGTGCATTGCCACTTAGTTTTCTTGAGGTTGATTGTTGGATTTATGTTTTCAGAGTGTGGTTGAGCTGGGAATTTCGTTCAATATTTTGTATTATCATTCAGGCATAAGTTCATGTTGGATTCATTTCTAATGATCGCATACTGTATACATAAATAGTGTCAAGAGTTCTGGGTAATTGAAAGAATTTCAACTTATGGTGAAGTGGAAATTTGTTTGGATCTATGAAGGTGCACAGGTACCAGTTGAATCATACTTTTTTTATGTTTTGAACCTCACTTTTGGTCCAGACACTTTGGTGCATACAATACATTAAATTGACCTCTTGCAGACTTTTCAAGGAAGAAAATTATGTTGAATGTGGCTGGATCAGCATGAACAGCACATGTTTGAATTGAAAGTGTTTTGCAAGCTTCAGTACATTTGGGGTTTAGGTTTGACATGAAATTTATACATGTCAAGCACAGCAACCTATTCTGTGGGTTCTGTAATTTTTGAGGAACTTCAATCTTTTTGTTATGGGGTGTGACCCATACGATCTACCTCCTCTTGTGACATTTCATGGGTAACTTCTTCTTTTTGTTGTTGTTTAAGTCTTGGATAGATGAATATGTAGACCCAATGTCATCACTAATAGAGGTGTACTATCTCCAGCTGTGGGATGTCTTTTTCTGATGGCCTAGGGTTGATGTGTCCTTTTCTTTCCGGAAAACTCAAATCGATACCTGGGGACAACAATTCGACAAGCGCCATTTTGCAACTTTTCAGGAGAGCCAAAAAACTTACTCATTTCTACAATACTGATAGTAGCGACTCAAGATTTGGATATGTTGTAGATGTTTTGTCATTGAGTCTGGTGTCATATACTAGTTTTTGTTTAATCCCTAATTAATAGGAAAAAGTCCAAAATAGTGGATGTGTCGCTTTGTTGCTTTCATTGGTGCTTGGTGCAACAAATCGACAATGGCTTGTGACGGTTTCTTGTACTAAAATTCTGGTGCAAATTGGCAACAAGGGCTTTTGACGTTTTGTTGC
>JAWQUT010000407.1:361768-374650 GCA_033807755.1 Ellobium chinense | reverse complement strand
CCCCCCCGCTATTTACCATCCGCCACACTGGGGCAATCCCTTTCTTTCATCAACCATAACCCGTTTTACCGCCACCGCCACCATGTCACCACAATAGCAGAACACTGAGCACTCCGTGCCTAGATCTAGTTTGACCTACATGCAGTTCTACAAAGCATAAAAGTGCAGTGCAGTGGAAAGAGCTGTTTTCCTTAGGTTTATGTCAGCACATGCCAAAAATATCCCAGTCACTCAAGGTGTTTTGAGAAACAGATTGATTGAGTTCGGTACTCAACTGAGTATCGGCTCCGAGTCCATGTATGTCGAAATCGGATACCTCCAATTTCTTATAAGTCGAAAGAAAAAGAAATGATAGTTTTTTTTCCCTTCTTTGCGTCTATTAATTGCCTTTGCATAAGAAGAAGTTTTTTTCCCTACTTTGCGTCTATTAATTGCCTTTGCATAAGAAGAAGTAATCAACGCCTATTTCTGATTACTCCAACTGCCCACTGCTGTCACAGAGGCAAAATCACCTCCGGCGTCCTCCCCGTGTAGTGCCAAACAAAGACAGTACCGCGGTAGAGAGAGGCAATAAAACTGGACACTGCGAGTGCCACTAACCGCAGTACAGGCGTGTGTAGGGCGTGTGTATTACACCACCGCTGATAAGACAGTAGGGGGAAAAGAATGCGCGCGGGATCGAAAAATCGATCGATAATCAAGCATTTCGGCAGCATTGTGTAATCTTGCCCAACAAAGCATTGTGACGGTATACAGGTACACTGTATAAAAGGCTGCCCTCGTGACCTCCCCAGTGTGCTCGCTCGCTCGCTAGCTAGCGTACGGTTGATTCACCTTTATCATTTTCAACTTGAATTTGTCCTCTAAACGATGACGTCCTCTAATCCCGTGAAGAGAAACCTCAAGACTCTTTCCACTGAGTCGGATTAACGAAACATACTTCAGGAAATCGACAGAGGTGCGATGTCGAAGAAGGCCTTAGCTGACAAGTACGGCATTCCCGCTAGCACGCATTCTACGATCTTGAAAACCGGGAACAAGTGGAAAAAGCGGCGGCCTCCTCGTCTAATCAAACGAGTGGACTTGCATTACACTAGTCTAGTTAAGGGGAACCCTACTCAAAGCATTTCTTATAAAGGCAAATAATCCCATCTAAAATACTTCCCCACTATGCGTATTTTAGTTACCTTCTCTGTTGACTTGCCCTCGTGACCTTCCCAATGTGCTCGCTCGCTCGCATACGGTTGACTCGCGAAAATCGTGAGTCGAATTCTGATTGTTCCAACTCATTGGGATGGTCCCAGCGAATTGGAGTTAAGCGGACTCAACTTCAAAATACAGTACATGTATACACAGACTGTGAATTGACGCCTTTTGCACACATATCTCCTAAGTAACACTGACTGCCTGAATAAATAAATAAATAAATAAATTTTAAAAAAAATAGGATCAGAAGATCTTCAGAGAAAGATACCCCCGTCTAACAATAAGTGTTTTGGCCCTTTCACTTCCATACACTCTAAAGGAGTTGGGCCACACTTGGGTCATAACTCCTAATTGTCCTTCTGTTGATTTTTTTTCCCCTGAACCCGCAACCCCCAGATCCTTAATTCCTTACTTCATTTCATCTCTTTCACAATGTCACCATGAATCCATACCCAGTAGTCGAAGTTGCATTTTAGGGACCGGTAAATTATAATTTAATTAAACTTACTGTGCAACATTCCACTGTTCATTACGCTTGGTCCATATCCATGCTGAGCTCTTTTAGTCTTTACCGCAGACTCAGCCAGATCCTTCAGAGTATGTGATCGCGCCTGTCCTCATATTCCGAGCAACTTAAGTAGGTCGTAGACCGAGGTGCTCACCATATCCCTTGCCCCTATTTCCACAGCCATTACTCTAGCCGTTGCCATCACTCTAGCTGTTATTCCAGCTCTTCTTAGTTCGAGAACAAGGTCACTGTACTTGGCAGTTTTGTACATATGTTGTTCATCCATCCTGAATTCAGACGACATGGTCAGTTCAATCAGCAGCATCTGCTTTGAGCTTGCTGAATGCACGACGATGTCTGCTCAGGGTACGTCTGATAGCCCGGCAAATCTACTGCCATTTCCCAGTCATCCGTACTTTCCAACACTGTTGTCACCGGAGGGCTGGCAGATTTGGTGGCGGACTTGCTGCTGATTGCCGCCCTGCACGGAGGAAGTACCTTGGAACAAACTTAGCTATTTGTCTCTTATTTGCCTCTTGTCTGGCCTTGTCGATGGCTTCAGCTAATACCCACAGAACTCCATTGTGGTGCCATATGTACCGCCCTTGTGCCAGTGCCACTTTTCAACCTGATACAGTATCACATGCATCAAGGTTTGCTCTCCATTGCAGAGTGGGCATTTAGCATCTGTGGTCTTTCCCCATTTCTTGAGGTTTGCGCCAGTTGGTAAGAGGTTGAACACTGACCTGATGATGAAGCTTAATCGCAGTGGAGCCATGTGCCATATGTCATTCCAAGTCAGAGATCTTTGCAGCGCATTCTCCCATGACGTCCATTGTCCTTGTTGGACCTGTTGCACTGCTTTCTGGACTCATGTCTCATCCTCTGCATCTCTGATTTCTCGGATGACCATGTCTCTGCGCTCCTTCAGGTTCGCCCTGGACCATCATTTGGTATCACCATGGCCAAATCCTCTTCTGTTGGTTTGGCTGATGACCTCTATCAGCTGTAGTGCCTCCTTCGCCACGTCAACTGCTGCACCGACTTTCCATTTCCTACCAATCTTAAGGGTGGGTTGGACAGACCGAACCAATGCAGCTGAGGATTCCTGAAGGATCATTGCAAGAATGGTTTTCCCAGCTTTATATTCTTCCACTACCGACTTGAATGGAAGTGCTAGTCTGGCATTTTTGCAGTAGAGGGCAGTCTGTGTCAGACATGACGGCAGTCCTAATCACTTCCTTGTGAACTTATTAATCTTCCTCTCGATTGCCTCTACAGTACTTGAGCTTATTTCATAGACAGGCAGGGGCCATAGCAGCTTTGATATCAGCATGAACTGGAGGCATCAAATCTTGAACTTGCTGAAAAGCCCACACCTGTCTCTCCTCAATACGCAGTAGTCCATCTTCTGCCATGTTCTTGGTTTGCTGGACAGCACTGGTATCCCGAAGGGTGACATCATACAGCTTGCCAAGGCTTTTCACTGGTTCTTCGCCGACTGTTGGTATTCGTTGGCCGGCCACCGTGAATGTGACATCAGCTAGCTTCCCTTTTCTCAGAGTCAAACTCCTGGATTTCTTAGGCTTGAATTTCATGCGGCACCACGTGATTAGTTCGTTTAGATGTCTCAACATTTTCCATGCCTCACTCTCCTTTGAAGTCAGGATAGTTGTAACATCCATGAACGCTTTTAGTGGTGGCATATGACATCCATGTCCTAAGTCTGGGCCCTTCTCTGCACTCTCTCTCATGCAGCTTTCGGTATCACTTGCATGGCCAGCACAAATAGTATCGAGGAAATGGTACATCCCATGGCAATACCCACCTGTGGATCATCAATCCATTGCGTCATGTATTCCTTGGGGATAAATCTCATCTGGAAACCAGCGAAGTTAATCCGCAGCATGATCCTTATTGGCTCTGGGAGGTGGTACATTTCCAACGCCTGCCATAGCATCTGATGTGGTACGGAGCCATAAGCATTTGCGAGATCGAGCCAGACGACGTGTAGATCCAGCTTTTCTGTCTTGGCCCTCTGAATGGCTTCCCAGATCATTGTGGTGTGTTCTAAACATCCCGGAACTTCTGGAACGCTTCCTTTTTGTACTGTAGTATAGACGTATCCATTCTCCATCAGATAGGCCGTCAGTCTGGACGCCATCACAGAGAAGAATATCTTCTCTTCCACATTGAGGAGCGATAATGGTCTGAACGGCCCAATTTCTGAGGAGTTTTGTTCTTTCGGGATGTATATGCCATTTGCCTTCCAGCACTCCTTGCTCACATGCATCTCATTCCAAGCTTGCTTAAGTAGGTGGGGAAGTCGCTTGAGTATGCCAGGGCATCTCTTGTAAACCACATAGAGGGAATTCCACTGGGACCAGTGGGTTGATTTGCATCGTGCCTTATGTACGACCCTGGATATATCCTGTAGACTGGGAGGGTCATGTCAAATTTAGCCCCTGGTTTCCCAGGCCATATAAGCCCTACCATGTGATCGAGTAGTGTCCTGTTTGTCATCAGCATATGTTTTCCTCAAGTGCTCATCTAGCGCTGCTTTATCTTTTGTCAAAGTACCTGAACGTGGTTGCTCGAACAGGTCTCTGGCAAACTTAAAAGGCTCCCTGAAGAATGTCTCTCTTGTTCTTTGTGCCTGCCATTTCTTCCTGCATCGCCATTCTGATTTGCACAGAGCACTATGCTGCTCTTTAAGGTGATTCCATAGCTGACGGAGCCCCTCCTTTTCTTCTACAGCTACTTTCTTGTTCTGTTTCCGCGCAGGGTTCTTTTGCTTGAGAAGTGCCTCAATCTTTTGCTGTCGGTGGCTTTTGTTTGTTGCGGGCCCCCTCGCCTGCTTTACTCCGACAGTGAAGATAGACAATGTCGCCAAATACCTCCAGCTTATGCTCCAGCATAGCCTGTTTCAAGTGTTTGGCCAGCTCTTTGGACAATGTTTTATCCAGGTCTTTCCACGTTGTTGCACTTGCAGGTTGGGAACTCGATTGTCTCTTACCCCGTCCATGAGGTCTAGGAGCTCCTGGTCACTTGAGTCAGCCTGAATCTTCTCAGCACTGTGGATTGCATCCTGGGTGAGATCTTCTGACGTCTTATCTGTCACAACACAGCCCTGCTGGTCAACACCTCATTTTCGTGTGGTGAATCTTCATGCCGCATTGTGTGGAGAATTTCCTACCACAGGCACATGGATACTCCATCCGCTGTTCCATACTAATAGTACTCTGGACGGTCCAAGTCGTATCCGTTTGGTCGCCTGTGGTGGATTCATCATTCCCCCCCCCCCNCCCCCCCCCCCTCGGTGAATCCTGGAGGCATTATCTATTATGTGGACTAGTAGCGAAGTATGATGGTTGAGGGGGTGCTAACCCTTTCAACCCAAATCTAGTCTTTGCCAGTGTCACCTTTCTCTCCAGATGTCCATCAGTCTTTCCCGTTTGTCACCAGTCTTTCCAGGTTGTCAATGGTCTAACCATATGGTGTAAATAGGAAGCTCTCTTACTCAGAGAGTGAGGCAACCGAAGATCTTCAGAGAAAGACACCCCCGTCTAACAAGTGTTTTGGTCTTTTGAATTCCTGAAACTCTTAAGGGGCTGGGCCACACTTGGGTCATGACTCTCAAGTGTCCTTCTGTTGATTTCTCGGGAGGGATTTGAACCCACAACCTCCAGATGCTTAATTCTTTGCTTCGTATCATCTCTGCCACCACAAAGCCATAGTGGAAGTTGCATTTTAGAGTATATTACTGTGCAACATTCCACTGTTCATTATGCTTGGTCCATATCCATGCTGAGCTCTTTTTCGCAGACTCTGCCAGATCCTTCAGTATGTGATCGCGCCCGTCCTCATATTCCGAGCAACTTGAGTTGATCGTAGACCGAGGTGCTCATCATACCCCTTGCCCCTACTTCCACAGCCATTACTCTAGCTGTTATTCCTGCTCTTCTTAGTTCGAGAACAAGGTCACTGTACTTGGCATTCTTAAGAATGAGTTGGTACCATAGGCCCATCCCTCACATTAAACCCTTAGTTAATGAACCCTTGGTTGGAGACTATAGAAGTTCTTTTCAGCATCAGCAAGGATGAACATACAAGATAACTTGGTTTGTAGGGTATTTCAACACAATGAATTTATGTTGATTTGTAGAAACCCTTTTATACCCCCAACCTTTTTATTATACTGTACCAACTTTGGCAAAGCCCCAGAGTTGGTGGTATAACGAAGTATTTCTAAATCTTAACCCACTGTACTCTTTTACTGTACCGGTATTAAAATTTTAAATCATAGTTTCTGTCACAAATAATTTCACCCCTCTCCCTCCTCCCNCCCCCAATAACTTTTACACAAATGATCACACAACTGAAGCCCTGGAAAAGGCTTGGTATTAATTTTAAACCGATCACAGTGTGATTGACCATTTATGTACTTTTTATGTGATTCCAGGTAGGCTGGTTGCACTTCTTGGGTGATACTGTATACATGTACCACCTATAGATGTAGGTATCAGGAAAGTGTTTATTTAGGTGGTATACCAACTTACATATAAAGCTTGCAGTTATTCCTTCCCATAATTCTATTCCATCCTCAACCTATTCATCTAGACTATCCCTTCTGCTTTTCCTTTTAGATCTAATCTATCTTTGTTTTTTTTTATTTGCCTGCTCTCTCCTTGTTTGTAACAAGGAATATAAAGTGTACACTTGACAATTGCTTGTGTTCATGCATTATAACAACAAATGGGAAAATGAACATCTTCCTGTCTGTTCCGACAATCAATAAAATTGTAGTCTGTGGGTGTCTGGTAACTCTGCACCCCCTCAAAACTGTTGACAGTTACAGCGTACATGGTCGTTCATACCACATGACACGGTCTTTTTCCTTTTTCTGGTGTACTGCTATAGCTGAACAACTGTTCTTTTTAGTCCGAAATATACCATTACCAACAGAAAATTTGGTAACCTTGACTTCAGTTTCACAAACTTCACTGTACATGATAAGAGCATGTTTGAGTGGTTGTCATTACTGTCAGATTAACCGAAAACCAATCAGACTGTCTCTCAAACTCGCATTCACACACATACTTCAATTAAAAAGAACTTGTGAAATATTGTCATAAAAAATGTATTTTGTTCTGGTAACAAAACTGTGAATGATGCTCAGAAATGTCATAGACATAGGATGGCACTAAAAAGGCAACATTATTCATATCAGTGATACATTACACTGAAAATTAATAACAGTATAGACTGTGCAGTCGCACCTACACACTCAAACAATTTACAGCTGTATCACAATTTTAGAAACACTATTTTGGAACATTTTATTCATTAGAACTTATTTGTTTAGTCCCTAAAGAGAAACATATTTTCTTAGTAGTAGTACATGTAGTTACTGGCTTTTAGTTTTATGCCCGTTCCAAAGTGCCTCAGTGTACAGTGAATCATCAAGGGGTAGTGGAGCCAAGGCCCACCATTATGAGCAGGAACTGGAAGATCATGATGACGGGTTTATCATAAGAAAAGACTAGGCATGATCACCCCTTCCCATCTTCCTATAACTCTGAAAGAAAACAGCCGTATTAGCCCCCCAGTAAAATCAGAACCATGCACCAACTTAGTTTCTGAATCCCCATCTGCCCTAGATTATTACTGAATCATAGTCCCCTACATGAAGGACCCCCATTATATCAAGACAGATGGTACAGTTTTCTTCCTTTTGTTCTCTGCTCACCGTCCAATCAACAATGCTTCATCACCATTCATTTCAGCTAAAAAGACGAGGAAAATCAGGATAAACTAGCTGAACTAATGGCAGACGCAGCTGTTGGTAATAGTAATACAGTAAAAGCAGAGTCATAATTTATGCAGTGAGCAACACGTTACATATGGTGGAACTCTGTAAACACACCTAGTGCTTAACACTACTTCCTGCTTAACACATTCCCATTTAACAGAGCCAGGTCTTTCTTCCTTATAAACAGCACTCTGGATAATATACAACTTCTGAAAATACTGTATGCTGTACACTAAAGCTTGGTCAGTAGGGCTGTTGTGTTGTCGGATTTCCAGTGTACACAACCAACACAGAGACAAACATAACAGTTATTTTTAAAAACCGTAAAACATGGTATGCACACTGGTAGACAGTGTATTTTCGATGAATTTCACCATCTGATAATAAGTGGCCTAAAACTGCATACATTATTTATGCAAGATTAACAATAACATGAAAAAATGGTTACGTTCTCACACTTGTTCAATTAGGTCTACACAACCAGTCATTCATACTTACTTCTGATGCTCAGAAGATGCATTGTATAAATTTACTGTATAGTACAGTACTTCTACAGTGTGAAAAGGGCACTTGACGTTCTTGACTTCATTTCCTGCAGATGTATTCCTAGTCTACAGAAATGTTGGGGAAAAAAGCCATTACACAGAAAGCAAGAATGGTACAGTAATGAAATATAATACTAGTTGCTTTCTCTGCAGTAAACAGTCGTGTAAAGGATGTGCCAATCTGTTGGGCTGCCAGTTTATTTTACAGTCACATACATTCAGATGAACTCTTTCTAGACAGTGATAATCAATGATATACAGTACATGTATATACAGTACTGTGTAACATGCATAGAGACAAAGTGCGGCTAAAATTCAGCAAGTGTCATGCAGAGTGAAGAACACTGTAGGTGGAATGTAAGTTCAAGTACAGATAAATGAAAGGAGCTCGGAATACATGATGATTTCACCTATACCTACACACCGACACAGCTGTTCCTTTATTTGCCTTCTCATTTTATTCCTCTTCAATATTACACATACATGAATACTGGGTCACATTTTGCCATCTGTACACACATCAATACTAGAACGGTATCTATCTCTCCTTCATCATTCATAACAAAAACTCAAAAAAAAGCATGCTCCTTCATTTATTGATTTCTTCCCACGCCAACAGATAATGCACTAGATGTTGTGATAATACAGAATTATTTTGCAAAGCTGCCAACTTTTAAATAACAAAAACAAATAATAATTATGGTCATGTTTTGTGCTCCATCATCAAAATCTGGAAATGGAAAAAACCTGTATCAGGACATAAACATTGCCTGCTCCAAAAATCTTCAATGTTTGACTTTATAAAGTTTAGTAAAACACTTAAAATTTCATGAAGTTTGTGTCGCTTGTTGTTCTTAAGCCACACTACCAATGTTATTATTATCATACAATCTAAAATATTTACCGCCACATCTGAAAAAGGAAACAATCCATAAAATACTAGAAACTCATCACTCTCTTTCTTCAGGCATCTCCTGATAACTGTTTGTGTTCTCCACAGCACCTTTTGACGATGCAGAAGGTATGCACTACAGTGTAAGGTATGAAGATGCCAATAACACTGGCATGAAAATGTGCAATTTTAAATAGTCTCTCTATAAAATCAGAAAACAGGCCATGGGGAAAGGGGAAAGAGGTTGGATTTGAATTTCAAAGGTTTAGACAGGCGTAAATAAATAACTATAGACTCAGAATAGGTGAGGTTTAGCCATTCAAATACACGTATAAACTTTGTGGCTGTTGCTTGATAGGTAAGGTTACCCTGTTTACCGAGTGTAAAGGCCTAAAATATAAGATAACCTGCTTCACTGCCTAAGTTCTCACAATCTAATTGGTTAAGGGGCCCTTTTTCTTTGTGTCAAAATTTTGAGGAAGAGTTAAACAACATGTTTGGAAAGTACTGTATTGTGGCATGGAACCCCTTGATAAGTTAATAAGAGGTATAAAACCTTACATAGCCAACAGTGAAAAAAACACTGGCATCTTCATACTTCATACCTTAATAAATAGTGATTATCAATCTATTCTCACAATAATCATGTAAAATTAAAATCTTCCAGACAACAAAATACATGAGCCCGTTTTATACAAACTTGTACCAGCCTCACATCTTAGTGTTCTTAGCCTGACAGACCAGATCTATGCATTCTTCACAGCTTACTCGTTTCACTATATACTGCTCTAAGAAAGCAACGTTTTCCTCAAGATTGTAATACATGTATACTGTTATCGCTGAGGATGTTCAATTTCTCTGAATGAATGGTCCAAAAATTGAGTGCATAACAAAAAATGGCAGCAGCCGCAGGGATCTCTGGTTTTGAAAGTTGCTTTGTTATTTATTCTGTTTTCATGTTAAAATGCTCGCTTTTTTCAGATTCGATTCTTCGATTTCTGAACATTTTTGCTTTCTGCCATTCCTGGGATAAACAAAGATCTGGACATGGCAATGGGTGCACAAATGAATTTTGTGAATAACTACAAAGATCAGATTTCATAATTTTATATTGACACAATTAAGAGGTGGAGGCTCGCTTGAAAATTGCCTCTCATGAACTCTGATAAAGTCAGAATTTCTGTTTGTTCTGGAATATATTCAAACACAAAATCCATCTGCACAAAACCAGGTAAGACCAACAACCTGACAAGGTGAGCTTGCGTGAGATTAGACCTCAAATCAAAACGCACAATTTACTCATAAAGGTGAAAGAAAGGTAAAAAAAAATTCAGTGGACCAGCAAAGTACCTGAGTTGTCCTGTGTTTGAATGATGAATGGTGTCATTTACCAGTTTTTATATAATGCCCATAGGTTAGTCTCCCAAAGAGGGAGAAAACATAAAAACTACAATTTCAAATGCTTGAATGTCTTGCAAGACCTGATTACTGGTGCACACAGGAACACAAGTGGGTGAGAAGAGGACATTACTCAATGATAACATCAAACATTCTCATCCAAAATACTGATATATACAGCTAACTTCACATTAAAGGACTAAGTAGGTCCTAAATTTTATACAGTGAACCTCAGATCCAACTAGGTCGCTGGGACCAACCTTCAGTCCTCGCTGAAGCAGAGGTCTCGCTGAATGCAAGGTCTCTGCAAATCATATGAAAACTGGTCTATCTCTAGTGAGAACCTTGAGCTTAAAGGGTAGGCCTACTTAACTTTCCACTTCAAAAATATCGCTGGTTGCTTTCCTTGACTCCAGACACCATTAGTGTGACAACATCGCGAACTGATACATATAATGTACGGATTTATTTTAAAATCTAATTTAGGCTTGAAGAATTCAAACAGTTGGATTTTAGATACGTGTAGACAAAGCAGTGTAAATATTGAGAAATGAATGATTTCAATCACTGTCTCCGAGTCTGTGATTAAAATTTTGCCTCATGCGATGATTGATATTGGTCCAAACAAAAGGCTTGGCCAATCATCAGCTGAACATATTATTCCACCCTTCGGTGTCCATTCCCCTCGCCCTTGCATTGCAGGGACTTCAAAAGACTTTAATTACTCTTCTGCTGATTGCCCAGATGGTCCTCTTTCCTCTATCCCCTCCCTCCTTACTCCGCTCCGCTCCTTTGGACACGCAACTACTGTATTACCAGTAACCTTTCATGTTGACTCAGTCTTGTAGACTGTTGTTAGCAATTGTTACGTAAACTTTCGGAGTTGCTCACTGCCGACAGTTTTATTGCAGATGAAAATGATGTGTGGCGGTCCCACTTCAGGTCGATGACCTCGTTAGAGCCGAGACTGCTAGAATTTTATATTCGTTGGATCAGACTCAGAGGCACATTTACTAGTCTATTATAATTAAGGAAAAAAAACTGGGATTTTCATTTCTCTTGTTGAATGCGAGGTCTCATTGCATTTGAGCTCATTGTAGTGGAGGTTCACTGTAGTGACTTAGTGTCATTATCAACAGAAATTATTTGGTCCCTTAACAAAACGCAGCATCAAAAAATTCATCATTGTTGTGAGCAAGTATATCGGAACAAATATCTGCAGGCAAGTCCAGCATTTTGATGTCATGCCTGAGCACCAACCTCTGAAGGTAATTGGGATGATGCTTGAAAGGGTCTTTTAGTCTCAAAGCTGGATCCAGATTGACAAGTTTTGGCCTCATATCAACAGATTCATGCAGCTTTTTCCTATCAATAACTTCCAAATTGTCCACATTCCTGTGGAAGCTTTTTTGATGTCCTACTATTCCATTCCTTTGATGACTGTCAACTTCACAATGGGAGCATTTGTACCTGCGTTCACTCATATGTTGCTCTGTGTGTTTGCCCAAGTCACTGCTGCTCTTTGCTATATAGCCACAGATTGGACACATTAGCAAGGCCCCTGTTGTTGTGAGAATAGACGTGTATTTGAAACCTGGATGTTTACCCAGATGAAGCCGAAAAAGGAATTCAGTAGTCAGCACTTCATTGCAAATGTAGCAGTTGTATCTAGCAGGTGTTGCTGTAGAGGATCTAGACCCTGAAAGAGATGAAACGGATGAAAGCTGAAAATATGATACTGGTACAAGACTGACGGCACCATCCTCAAGCACACACCAATCATACATGGTATATAACTTGTCAGTTGCCACTTCTTTCAATTCACCTCATAAAACAAAGATAGCACATGTATTACAAACTGTCACATCACATTTTTTATCTACTGAATCCACAGAAATAGATTTTTGCAACTAACTCCTTTACCAGAAGAATGATTTCGAGGCTCTGACATAGGAATATGAAGAGATGTTTCTCTGTTGACAACAGATACTGGGTCCCTTATGGGCATATGAACTGGCTTGATAACAAGTGGTGGTTGATCTGCTTCATGTAGAGATACAACATCAATCTTTCTATGAGGATGATCACACAGAATGTGTGCCTCGATGTCTGTTCTGAAATACAGCAAAAAAAAAAGATTATGCATTCAGGTGCAAATGAAATTTCAGACAGATCATCAACACATTTCCAAAACCAACAACAAAACTGAACATAAAAATTTACAATTATCATGGAAAGGACAGTGAACCTCGGATCTAACGAGGTCACCCGGACCGACCTTCAGTCCTCGTTGAAGCTGAGGTCTCGTTGAATGCAAGGTCTCTGTAAGTCTGGAAAACTGGAATAATCTCTAGTGAGAACCCTTAGCTAAAGGGGTACATACATAACTTTGCACTTCAAAAATATGGTTGCTTCCCTTGACTCCAGACGCCATCAGCGTGACAATATCATGAGCTGATAGTCTACATGTTCCGATTTCTTTCCAAAAATTTTGTTGTTGTTGTTGTTGTTGTTGGGGGGG
>JAWQUT010000407.1:346819-361757 GCA_033807755.1 Ellobium chinense | reverse complement strand
GGGGGGGGGGGAAAGAAGGAGAGGGGACAAAGCAGTGTGAATGTTGAGAAACAAATGGTTTCAATCACCGTCTCTGAATTTGTGTTGAAAATTTCTCCTAGCGCAATGACTGACCCAAACAAAAGGCTTGGCCAGTCATCAGCCCAGCATATTATTCCATCGTTCGATTGTCCATATTCCCCTCCTTTCCCCTCGCCCTTGCATTGCAAAGACTTCAACGGCTTTAATTACACAGTCGAGTCTGCTTAACTCAAAATTCGATGGGACCGCCTCAGTGAGTTTGAGTAATGAGAATTCAACTCATGATTTCCAAGGCCAGTCAACTGTATGCGAGCGAGCGAGCGCCCTGGGGAGGTCACGAGGGCAACCTCTTGTTTACGGTGCCTCGGGCCAGACGCGTTAATGTACACACTGCTGCCGAGATGCTTCATTAATTGATCAATTTTTCGAGTCCTCGCGCATTCTCTTCTCCCCACTGTCTTATCAGCGATGGTGTAATACACACGCCTTACACACCCTTACACACGCCCGTACTGCGACTAGTGGCATCTGCAGTATCCAGTTTTATTGGAGATGATTTTGTCTCTGTGACAGCGTTGGGCAGTTTGAGTAATAAAAAAATGGCGTTAATTACTTCTTGTTATGCAAAGGCAATCAATAGATGCAAAGAAGGGCAAAAAAAAAACCTATTATATCTTTTTCTTTCGACTAATAAGAAATTTGAGGTACCCGATTTCGACATATCTGTACTCTTCCGCTCCCTTCCATTGATCGCCCAAATGGTCCTATCTTTCCTCTATCCCCTCCCTCCCTACTACGCTCCTTCACACACGCAAGTATTATCGGTAACCTTTCATGTTGACTCGGTCTTGTAGACTATTGTTAGCAATTGTTACTTCCTTCGGGAGTTGCTCGTTGCTGACAGTTTTATTGCGGGTGAAAAGGATGTGCGACGGTCCAACTTCAGGTCAATGACCTCGTTAGTGCCGAGGTTGCTGTGTATTTTGTATTCGTTGGATCAGAGGTAGATTTACTACAGTATTACAAATAAGGGGAAAAAAGGGGGAGCTCGTTGTATTCCAGGTTCACTGTATCCCTATCACAGCACAAATTCTACGTTGTGTTAAATAGTAATAAGAAAAATAACAATAAAGAGGCAAATAACTGAGAGGGAAAGGGTCACATTACAGAAAAACTTGAAGCCCAAAGTGAGATATTATAAGGACAAGTCCTGGGCCATCAGAATGCTTGTAGTGGCAAGATTTTAATATATAAAATCTGATTAGTACAGTATTCTGATTATGTACTGGATTTGCAGGAACAACAGATGGTCCACAGAATCACTGATGCAAAATCTGATTTCTAATGGCAGTGAAATTTCTTTCAAGCTTTTGTTGGGCCATGCCAAAATTGTTTAAGTTATGGTGCCACAAGAGAAAAAAATATCACGTCATCCAAATAATTATGCTATTATTACACAAATGCTTCTGCAATTGCAGGAGCGAAGTCAAAATTTGTAAAACTCAAGTTTTTTTCATTTAAATAAATAGACTAGACGTACGATTCTAATGTCTCTAGAAGAATCCCTATAATAAAAAACAAAAACATGGACAATTTGTTGAGAAACTGATGAATTCTGAACCAGAGAGCTGAACATAATGTATGTCCAAAGGGTAACGAAATGCTTTCTGTTGTCATACTGCATGAAAATAAAAGATGATGACCTACCTCACATCACTCCTGAATGAGCAGTATCTGCATAAGTGACAATCTGCTGGTATTGCCAGTCCCGATTGTCTAGGCAAACATTCCCCTGATGGTGCAAAAACGATGTCGGATCTTCGCTCACCTATCTGAATTGTCACCCCAGGATGCAGCCACTTGAAGTGCTCCTCAATGTCAAGAACAGACTTCATGAAGACTCTGCAACTACCACACTTGAAGGGATAATCATCCATGCCCTTCATCTTTTTCTGCTTTGGCTGATCGTTAGTAGTTACTGAAGAGCTGGCAGCTTCACTTCTTGCGGTGAAAAAGTCTGAATTCTTATGAGAATCTTGGGCAGCTGTGTGGATTTCAGAAGTTCTCTTGCTCTCTATAACTGTAGTGATGTCCTTTCTGTCTACACCATGCAGTGAAGCATTCATTCCAGTCTTATCTACTCTCTGAGGACCACATTTCACTGAAGTCTTGTATGCAGTATTTTGAATGCTTATAGGGGAATAGTTGGGTTTGTGGCACATGCTTTGCGTGAGGTGTTCCACAGACGTTAACTGTATTGTTTCTGAAGCATCATTTTCAATTGATTTGGAAGGTGTCTTGGGAAGACCAACTGTCTTGTCTATCCTGGGATGATCTGTGCCATAAACTTGTAATATTTCATCACTAGGAGCATTTTCAGTTGCTGTTTCTGGTGCCAGCTTTTCCCCACTTTCACCTCCACATTTCTGGTTATGAGCAGCAGACTTTTCATAGTCATTGATGTTTCTCTGAGATGGACATGATCCTCTAGAACTTTCCTTCTCATTGTTCTCAGCCGCAGTCTCTTTTGAAGCTTCTTTGTCTGAACTTGCTGGAAAAAACATCTCAGCAGATTTATCACTGGATGCTTGAAGAGCCCTGCTGTCATTGTAAAAATTAGGGACAGAGGTAGCAAGAATGTCTGAAGTTACATTTGCTGGTGACTTCCTTAAACTTAAGCCAGCCTCCAGCTTTGAATCAGTTGCCATTTCATATTCCAGACAACTCCTGTCTGCGCTGCTTTGTATGGATGGTGCCACTTGTTTCATTTCATCTTTTCTTCCTGTGTGCTGTGGAACTTCACTCTGTTCATTATAATTTTGTGCAGGCAACTGTGCACTGTCTGCCTGGCTTTCATTATCTTTGGACTCAGTTGCATTGATTATTTCGTTACTATTATCACAGGACTGTAAGGCAGTTTTTACAACTGGTTGTAGAACTTTCCCAGCTATTTCTCCCTTGTCATCTGTTGCTGAAACTTCGATTGTTTTGTCATTATCAGAAATAGACTGCAAGACAATACCAGTGTTTTTGCCAACATCAGGACATGGAACATGACTAGTTTTATTTCCACTGTCTTGGAGTCCAGAAACTTTATAAGTTTTGTCTTTATCTACCAACTGTTGGGTTTTGACAATGGTACCACCATTTTCAGGGCTTCCACCGTCATTCTCTCCACTATCAGCAGAGCGATCTACTTTTTTTGAATCTTCGGGAAAAAGTATCCTGTTTTCTCTATTCATACTTTCAGTATCTGAAGAGATTTCAACATCACCAGATCTCTCTGAGTCATCTTTAAGATCCTCCAAAGCCCCAGGCAACTGCTTTGAGCCTTCCTCTGGTACCAGTATAGTTTCTTTCTCTGGTTCTGCAATGCCTGGATTACAGACAACATTGTGTTCCTTTATATCTGGCTTATTTGATCTGTCTGTTGCAACAACAGTGCCTGCCTCATCCATGTCATGATTCAAACTGGCACCATTGGTGACTTTTGATGCTTTTCCTCGTTTTACCGTATCCAAACATGATACTTTTCCACTTTTCAGCTTGTCCTCTCTGTCATTTGCATGAAATGTTTTATCATTCTTGCTTGAATGATGATTCTTGGAGTGAAAATCTGTATCGACGTTTCCTATCTTTCCATCTTTAGATAATTCAATGCTCCGGAAAAGTGTCTCAAAGGCCACTGTATCTTTCTCTATACCCTTTTCTATCTTTGCCTGCTTTCCCCTGTGGACAAATTTCAAATGATTTTTCAACAGGTGTAGAAGAGAGTAAGTTGCTCTACAATAGCCACAATTGTAGTATGGGTGTTTGTTGTTGATATGCTCTTGCATTATGTCGAGATTCCACTCACACATGAACTGGCACTTTGGATGATTGCACTGATAAAGGCGTGGCTTCTTTTTCACTGCACTGTCTGAAGAATCATGCTTCGAACTTCTGGGATGGGTTCTACGAATCCTTGCTTTTTGATCACCTGAATGCTCAACCTTCAAGTGCTGCTTTACTGAAGTGTGAGAATATGAAGAGAATGGACAAATAGAGCACTTAAAACTGGGTGATTCTTTCTGCAGACTGGTTTTCTTAACAGACAAATGCCCTTCTCCATTAAAATCAACTTTCTGCTTCTTGCTTCCACCTTGCTGACAATCTTCAGCTTTTCTTTTAACAACCGTGTTACGTTGACCAACCTCAGTAGATTCTGTTACCACTCTCTGATTTGCAAATGAAGATGGCTGTTTGTGAATCTCTGGTATGACAGCTGCAGAGGATGTTTCTGGTACATGGCTACTGCCACAATCTGATCTTCCAGCTTTGCCCTTATCCCCTTTATCCTTTGAAATATTGGGTGCCTTTGCTATGAATTGCTGTTTATCTCCATCTGTTTTAGTCAAATGACCATTTTTACTTGTAGATGTTGACGACTTTGATGAGTCTTTATAGAGAGTATCCCTTGGTTCTGTGATGGTCTCTGAAAAGTCCACCGCATTTCCTGGGGAATCCAGTTCTGAGATTGCCCTTTCTTCTTTCTCAATGCTCAATTTCAGTGATTTTTTCTTGATAACATTCACTCTATCTTCTGAGAAACTTCTCTTCTTCCCTCCCATTTTTTGCTTGGCATTTTGCGAGTATGACGCTGTGAGATCCCTGAACATGGTGGCTGGCTCTGTTCTGATATTTTTGTCCGTAATTTTTTTGTCTCTCTTTTTAAGACCTGGGTTTGATACAGCCACTGTTTTGTCACTTTTATTAGACACTGATTCGTCCTCATTTCGACCAGTGTCGTCTGTAGTTGACATCATGTGTCTCAGTTTTGAAGATTCATCAGGTGGTACACGATTTCCTGAGAATTCTGTTTTCTGAGATATATTATTTGTGTCTTTCTCTGTTCCCACAGAATTTTCCCGCCCATTTTTCACACCCCATGCTGTGTTGTTGGAACATGGTAGTGTGGCTGTGAAAGGGGCACAGATATTCAAAAAGGACTCTAGAGTCACTGTGTTTGACTGTAAGCTTCTCAGGAACTCATTTTTCTTCAGGTATCTATACATGACAATATTCGAATTCTGGTCTTTGTGCTTGAGTTTTATATGATTTACCACAACCTTGCTGAGCTCTCCTTGATAGTGACAATGAGGACATAATATTACTCCCATCTTCCCCTGACAGAAAAATATGTGGCTGTGTACACGCTTTATAGTCTTGAAATCTCGTTTGCATCGCTTGCAGAAAAACTTCCCATCAACAGCTGTATAAAGTGATTTAAGGCAAAGATCAATTTCTGGCAATCCACAAACATCAAATAGTCGATGCATATTTGTTGGCTGCAGTTTTGGAGCATCTGATGCTTCTGAACGATTTACAGAAACCATTGTCTTGTATTCTAGAGCTTTCTGAACAGGCACTGGAAGTAAATTGCTCTGTGCACCTTCTATGTTGTTGAACAGTGCACTGTGTTCCTTCAAAATATGGTTTGCTAGATCTGGACTACCATTAGCCACAAAACTACATTTAATACACTTCACACTGATTGAATTTATATAATCTTGGTCAGAGGCAGACATGCTGTGCTTGCTAATGATAATATGGTTGTGAAAATCAGCAGTATCTGAACTTCTGTAGTCACAAACATAACATCTCAGATTGACATACTTCTGATCAGTCACTTCCACATGTGATTCTACACAATTAGGGACAGCATGAGGACAATTATTGTTACTAACTACCAATAAATCATTTGGCAAACTTGAAACATCTGAACTGGTAATAATGTTTATTGTCTTTGTGTTGCCAATCTTCTTGCAAAGAGGATTCTGGGAAGGTAAATGGTTGTCTTCCAAGAAGAATGAAGTTGTGCTTTCTTCACTATACCGACTCATATTTGTATCATCTTTTATACAAGCTGTTCCCTCGCCAGGATTCTGGGAATCATCTTCACCCTCATTGCCTTCTTCACTACTTCCCTCTGCTACTGAGCATCTCTTGTCCTCTGGCATTTCACCATCATCATTTTTCTGATGGGAAAAATCAGAAGTGTCTGAAGTGTCCACAAGAGAGTGTGTATGTTCAAATTCATCTCTACCATGTACATTTGCAGAGACATCCAAGTATTCCTTTGACTTTTCTACAAGTCCACATACACCATCTTCTATGGAATCACAGACTGACTCCCCTTCACCACTACACTTAACACCTGCACCGTCTCTCCCAAGCTTTGCTTTTTCATTTGAATCCTGCGAACTATGACTGCCATGGTCTTCTGCACTGTTGCCCGTGGGCTCTTGATTTCCTTTGTTCTCCAACATTTCAGCATTATTTTTCTTCGCTCGTGAAGAATCAGTTGTCTCAGGCACAAAGTCTGTTTGCCCATCAGGATCACTATCAGAACCACTTGTAGGGAGATGAAATTGTTCCACTGACTCCTTGTTGGGGTCATTCTTATTAAGATCCATTTGAGACTCTGACTGACTGCTTCTGTGGGATATGCTAACTGAATTTTTTTCATTATTAATTCCAATTACTGTGCTTTCATTACTCACTTCTGTGTTCTCAGCTTCAGTTTGCAAATTTTCCTTGAGATTCCCCTCTTCACTATTTCTCACTACAGATGGACATCTGTCGTCATCCATCATTTCTATGCCATCTTTTCTATGCTGTAAAGAGCCAAAAGTGTCAAGGATTGCATCTGCCTGCTCACTGACACTTTCCTCAACCAAACTAACAGTCTCTGGCACAGGTTCTTTTGCCTCCTCTGTGGAGCCAGAAACTTGCAGAGTTTGCAAACCTATGTGATCATATTGGGGAGAATGAGAACCAACCTCCCTATCATGATCTGGAGCAATATTTGTATCAGTGCACTGCATATCTTGATCTTTAGAGGCCAAAATTTTAGTGGGCTCTATGTTCTCATGCGTGCCGACTCCTTCGTTTGTATGATAATCACTTGAAATGGAGGATGTCCCACACATATCACTTCTATTTTCAACATCTGAAGATTTCTGAATATATCCTTGCCTCCTAAAATGTGTCTTCCTCAGTAACAGCCGCTCATAGCTTTCTCTATTTACTTTGCGGTCTTGACAAAGAAGTGCCTCATGTATTCTATACATTCTGGAATGTTGAGGATGCTCAGCTGACATGTGCTTTTGCCAAGAAGCTGAGTCAAGGAAATAGCTGTCACAATGTTTACATCCTACAACTTTCAGTACTGATTGCTGCAAATGATCTTTAAGATTATTCACTGAGTCAAAGTGGGTTTCACAAACATTGCAAACAAAATGAAATTTGGGATCACTTTCATGTTTGGAGGATGACCTTGTCTCCAACATCCTTATAATGAATTTGATATCCTCATTCTCAAATTGGGCCACTGTGGCACTATCCTCTAGCAATGTGCAAGAAAAGGCATTTTTTCCTATAACCCCAATATGCCTTTTCATATGATTTATGAGTTCTGTGCCTGAAATGCTCTTGTATCCACAGTAAGTGCATGATGAACTTTCTTCAGATGAATGAAATTTTTCACTGTGGTCATGCAGATCAACAGACTTGTGTGTGGTGTAAGAGCAGTTATGAAATCCACACTGATAGAAAGATGCTTCACAGCTTTCATCATTATAGCTGGCAATTTCAGTCTCTCTAGAAACACGGTCTCTGGCTGAATGGGCAAAGGGTAGCTCATAAGAGGGATCTGGTGGAGTCACTGCTTCATAGACTGGCTGTACACGATCTGGTGATGTACGAGACAAGTCTAGAGGCATATCACCAGATAGATCAGTTTGTTGACCTTCCAAAGAATGTCTCTTGCATCTGACTCCAACATCTGATCTCACAGAGCCACCATCATCGCAATCGTCATCTGAAATGTCTTCATAGACTGTTTTGCTTACTGCACTCTTCTGAGGATTTGTAACAGATGCACCAGCGATCCCGGTCATACTTTGCTCCGTAGTCTGTTGTACAGGCTCTTGTTCTGGCTCAGAGGTAACAGTCTGTGTACTGAAAACTGTATTTTCCTCAAGTGATTTCTCACTTGCTAAGTTTGTATTGTCCTTTGATCCCTGTATATTCCTATCCATTTCATTAGATGCAGATAATGGTGTGTGAGCTGCTTCCTTCTGCGTGTCAGAGGAACAGGAGCTGCTGTGATTTCCCTGAATCAAACATTCATTATCATTTGCTGAACTGTCACATGTGCTATTCAATTCTCTCTCTTTCTGTGACTGGCTTTGCTGAGTCAGTGTACCTACAGGTAAAACAAGGATGGATCGATCATGACTCTTAATGACCACTGACTGATTACATGACTGATCAGAAGGACTACACCAAGGTGTGGGTTCATGGGTAGAATTACTATCTGACCTGGTTCCCTGTTCAGCGTTTTTCTCATTACAAGATGCTGCTTCATTTATGTTTGAATGTTCACATAAATCTTGAGACTCTGGAAGATTCATTTGTAGGTAGGTTATTATCTCCTCAGCCATTGGCTCCTGTACTTTACTATAAATGTCCTTTATGATAGCCGTGAAACGGGGGCATTTCACAGAATATCCTTCTGGACAACAGGAAAAGTCTCTATTATGTGCATGATTTTCCCATACATGTTTAAAGAATCCTTCATACTGATTGTACCATTTTGTCTTACACTTAAGGCACAAGAAATATCCCTTCACAATTCTTAAATAATTATCCTTTGCTCTTTCTTGAGCCTCAGATGCTTCTGATGATGTGGTGCTCAGCATTCTTTGCTCAGATGCCTCTGACTCACAAGATATATTTTCAAATCTTGAACGTGCCTGTAAATCTGCAGGAATTGGTGATGTCTTTTCTTTCTTGATAGTGAAATCTGCAGGGTATTCTGTGGAGTTAGTACATGAAACTTCATCTATGTGATGATGCCCAGTACCAGTGGGTACTGGTCTACCGGTACTACTTGTGAAACATTCTACGCTATCAACAGATATGCTCTCATCACTGTCATCAGTCAAGTTTATTATTGAATTCAAGGAATCAGTGCTGCTCACTGCAAATGGATTATTTTCTGGTGCCATATTTACATGCTGAGAGATGAATCCTCTTCCATTTAATGCTCTTTCACCATCTGACAATGTCTCTGATACACGAACTGTTGATAGGCCAGATCGTACTTGGATTCCTGATCTGTTACGAATTTCAGCATGACTTCTTGCTGCACATGGATTGATAAGAGTATACTGAGGAGGATTCGAAAGCGTCACATTCCCAGATACAGCAACCACTGGTTGTGTCACAGGAGATCCCGATCCAGAGGAAGACACAGTGGCTTGGCTGACGCCATTGGGCACCTGTATAAAGGTGGACAATACTGGCTGAGTGCTTTGTGAGGAGTAACTTGGTGCCACTGGCAAATGTGCATGCCTAGAAACAGTTGCCAAAGAAACTGGAATTATTGGCACCAAGTAATAAGCCTGAGTTTGTCTTTCCTTTGACAAAGTGAAAACTTGTGGTTGTGATGGCTGAGAATGTGCTGGTACGTTTGTTGTGGGTGTACTACAGGAAATCGGTAGTGTTGCTGGCATCTGTTGGCCATGTAGTAGATTCTTTGTAAGACTGCTTTTCTGTATTCTATAATGTGATGTACTTATAGGAACATGCGTTGTCTTTTCAATAGTTTTTATTACTCTTCCTGTACTTTTAGGTATTACATTGGCATTGACAGGCTGGTAGAATGCTTTTCCATTATTCTTTGCCCGATGCATAAGTTCTTTAGTAGGGCTTGAAAAGTTTAACTGCACCAATGGGGAATCTCGTGGATGTTCCTTTCCAAGATGATAAAAAACCTGAGTTCTGGTCTCACATCTATGAGGGCAATATTTACAGCAGTACGGCTTCAATGTGACATGAGCTTCAAGATGCTCAATGAATTCAGCTTCTGGTAAATCTATTCTGCACAAAGAGCAGGTGTATTTTGCACTTTCAATGCTGTAACTGATGCCTGCAGTAATCGGACTTCTGACCCTACAATGGTGTGCCTGGAATAAACCCTGGTCTGAGGTCGTCAAATTACATTTCTCACACATGAAATAGCCCAGATCTTGCCAACTGATACTTGGAGCAGGTATTCTGTCTGCCATGCTGAAGCAAGATTGTCCTCCAACCACCTTGAATCTGAAAAATGTAAATAAGATCCTTGTTAATGGAACCTCTGCAGCATTAATGTCATCTCCATGGTGTGGTGTGGTGTGGTATGGCAAGGTGTGGTGTGAGTGTGAGAGATATATATACTGTAATTGGAGAGGAGAGGAGAGAGAGAGAGAGAGAGAGAGAGAGAGAGAGAGAGAGAGAGAGAGTCTAAAATTTGATGTTACCCTGAATGGGAAGTGTCAGTGAGAAAAAAATGTTTGCCTCAGTGTTACACCAATGCACAGCACGACACACAACACTGAACACTGACCACTGAAAACAATTCATGCTGATGAAGAAGTTTAATTTTTCCTTTCTATTCATGTTCTTACGATGGATGTGATCATATGTGCCAGATGAACATGGTCAAAGACTCCAAATCGTAAAGGTGAATAATCTGATGAGCATGAAGCAAGTGAGACAATTTTTATCCCTAGTACTGGCACGGACATCATGGTAATTATTATCCCGAATACAGGTATCAGGGTAATGCTGCATAAAATGTCGGTAAAAGACTTGTTACTTGTTCCTGGAAACAATATCAGTGCACTGCAAACAGCTCCGTTCCCCGGGTCAGAAGAATTGTTATTAAATTACAGTATCTGTTGTTTTCTGGTTGTGGATCCTTCTTGCCCTCCCTGCAAGTTACAACTTCTTTTTTATCCTTTATAATTATATCCACTCTTTTCCAGTATTTGTTTCAGGTGATGATGTTCTGTCCACTCCTGTTGTTATATTCTTCCTCCTCCCTCAGTCTCCATGTCAGTTGTTTCAGTTTTGCCATCTGATGGTTCCAGACATTCGTCGGTGAAGGAACGTCGTTCTAGCTCAATAGAAGTGCTTATGATAATGATAATATAAACTTCCTCTGGTTATAGGGGCTATTTCTGGCAAAATTCTGTGATTAATGCCGGCTGAATTCAACAAAAACAAAAAAAACAACAACTGTAACGTAAACTAAATTAAAGATACTGTGCTGTTTTTTAACAGTCTTTAGTTCCAGTGAGTGAACTAACCCGGCCAACTTGGCTCGGGATCTTTAGTTAATATGTCATGTTACATTCTAGCCCTGGAGATCTGAACGAACGGCAATGAGACGAAGTTGGCTAACAGAGCGCTAAGCACAAACATTCACTGGAGAGAGTAGATGTACGAAATTCACGGAAGCTTCGTAGAAGACAGGGCTAAAATGTTCGATCTCCGCTGGATAAGAAACGAAAACGAGGGAAAACAAAACTTCACCCAGATTATATACATAACATATGTACATGGACCTATGCGCAAACTGAAATAATACATCCACTTTATTCCAACGTGTAGTTAATCCTAATTAAAATAAATGGCACACATTGAGTACTGTACTGACTGATTCGATCCCCTGAATGGAGTACAACGTACGCCCACCAGATCTGGCGTTTTCATTGAAAAAACGTTATATCCATACCAAAATAGAGGGATGTAAGATATTCCAAAATGGAACCCTAGAAACCTACTCTTGTGCTGACGCCCACTTCGCTACTGGTAATACTGAATGTTGACAAATGCTGAGAGCCTGAGACTAACTGTATAATCCTGCGCAGAACACCGTGATCAGATCAGAGTCCTCACGCCCGTCATTGCTACAATTTGGTTACTGAGCACTTAAAATGATATACACCTACCTGTAGTTTAGTATGCACAAAATGCCGCGACATAATCCACAGGCCACGACATAATCCAGCGGCAGCAGTGTAACCCAGACACGGGGTTTTAGTAACAGAAGTAACGACGTAACCGGAACCAAGAGCTGTGTTTTGTGACACTAGACTACTTCACTTGAGAACTCCCAATGTATTCATCTACTAAGACATCTGTGGTTTGACCTTAAAATAGCCATCACAGCATACTTTTATTCACTTTGTTATTTTAACGCTATTACTCATTCGTTCGGTAATTTCGATGAGACTGTTTAAGCTCTTTTACTATGTATAGTTGTTAGGAATACCCAGTGTAAATCTGTATGGGAATACCCGATTTTCCGGGTCTCCAGGCAGCATTACATCAGCCATTTCGGTTCACATTACAAAAAAAAATAAATCATTGAAACCGTTGTTATAGGGACACCCAAGGGGTATCAGAAGAGAGGAGAACGTGTGTGTGTGTGTGTGTGTGTGTGTGTGTGTGTGTGTGTGTGTGTGTGTGTGTGAGTGAGGAGGGGGGTGTTTAGAGTGATTACACACTGTCAAACTGTCTGGCCATTGTCAAACTGTCTGGCAATAATTTAGATACATGTACTTAATATGTCACATAGAACACACTTTTCTTTAAGCAACACAGTCATGGCTTCCATAATTTTTATTCCCATTTATTCTTCAAATATTTATACTGTCTGTAGAAAAAAGCAAGATTAATAATCTTTTAAAAAATATAATGGGGNGGGGGGGGGGGGGAATTAACAAAGCTGTCGGAGTAATAAACTACAATTAATAGTAAGTACTGTAATAGGGTTCAGTTAACGTCTGGCGCTTGATCAGTGTAGGTTTAGAATCCTTGAACGACGAAAGATGCATCGATCTCCGTGCCATTTGTAGTTTCTTAATTAACACACACACACATACACATACCTTTCTTGTGAGTAAAAAAAAAAACAAAACTGTCTAAAAACACGCTCTATTCTGGCGTGCATCGCAACAGTGCAACACAAACTACATGTACATGTATTTACAATACGAATTTCACAGTCGCCATACAACCTTTTCTTTATTTCCTCATCGTATTCTCTTAGTACAAAGTGCAAGATATTTTGGAAAAAAAAAAAAAAAACGGACAGATANGGGGGGGGGGGTTGGGCTCGGTGTTCAGCGGACAGAACGACTGCTCAAGTTTCATATAGGTAGCATTTCATTTCTGGGAATTTTACCATGACAAATTATATTTCCCGAAGAATAAAAAAAAACCCAACGGCCAAATTCTCATTTCCCGATGTGACGATGTCTTGAAATCTTAGTCAGGCGAAGTTACATTTTCCCGATAAAATTCTCCACCTTTTCAGGGTGTGAACCCTGAACAGCTTGCTTATTCGTTCCGTTTTCTCAAGTACTTTCCAAACCGACATCCTTCCAACTCCCCGTGCTGATCTGGGGGCAACAAAAATACAGTGTACATAGAGTACTTCATGCGGAAAGCCATAAAGGAAAAAGATAATAATACCGAGCGAAGCCTCTAAAGCTGACCGCCTAGCTCTAAAAGTATGACGATGCCAAGAGATGCCAACACAGGGGTATGCAATTTTAAATACAGGCAGTCCCTATAAAATCAGAGAATTGGCCATGGGGAGGGGGATTAAACTTGAATTTCAAAGGTTCAGATGGTGCAAATACTTTTGTAGACTCAGAATAGGTGAGATTTAGTCACTCAAGTATACACTGTGTAATTGTTGCTAAGCGGGTAAGGTTACCCTGTTTACTGTTAAAAAATACTTAAAATATTATAGTATTTATACTTTTTATAGGAAGCCTGATTTACCGCCGAAGTTCTCAATCTAATTGGTTTGGGGACATTTCGCTTGTGAAAATATTTGAAGGCAGAGTTAAAACAACACGTGCGGAGAGTATTTTGGCATGGGACCTGTTTGATAAGTTAAAGAGGGGTATAAAATCGTATATAGCCAACAATGGAAAAGACCTGGGCACCTTCATACCTAAAGACACACATGCGGTGTTTTTGCAAGGCTGACAGCGGAACAAAAAAAAAAAATCTGTCTCTCCTACATGAGAGAGAGAGACGAATAGTAGAAAGCAAAGAAACGTTATGGACGTTTAATGGCTAGTTTATCAAAAGAGACAGAGAAATTAGTTTTGAGAGAGTAAAGGAGAACAAAGAAAAAAATTGTCCACTTAATAACTAGGAAGGCCTCTTAACAAGAATGACAAACTGAACTTAATGAGCAAAGAAGAGCAAAGAGAAAAAAAATGCGCACGATATGCAGCCAGTCCTATTCTGAGCTTAATGATTGTACTTCAGATAATAAATAACTCACAGGTGTATGACAAATAAGAGCTTGTCTATTACCGACAGTATCCTTTATAATCGTAAGAATTACGTTAATGACACTTTAATGCTGCATAACCCTTACTTGGTCGCGTTCAGCATGTAGAGTTGTAATTATTACGACGGTAAGAGATCCCATCGTTAATGCGCGAGGTATCAACAAATTGCAGAGGGCGAGGTATCAACAAATTGAAGAGACTTCTTAGATTTTAAGCAGTGACCATCATATCACTATGTAGGTTTTACTCTTTTTAGCAATAGATTCACAGACCCTCCAAAATTTCGAGATTCCAACTTATCTCTTGCTGGATAAGGTGGATAATGCCAGGTTATTTAATGACTGATTTTATTAGTCATTCCAACAACATATCGTATGTACAGTGTGTCATGGTCCTTAATTTTCTAGAAGGTTAGGGTTCTTGGAACCTATTAGAAAGCCAAAGCACTACTGTAATTTTGTGCCACCCAATTAATCCGCTAATATATAAAATCCCCTTTTTAGGGGGCCCTGCCAGCCAGCGTCATGGTGTAAAAATATGTAAAATGACCTGTGATCTAAATAAAGCATCCAATTTTAAAGTTTCAGGTACAAATTGAGCCCTCTAGATTTAAAAAAAAAAAAGTATGTAGGCCTATGTATTAGCATGTGGTCAAAATCAGAATTCGAGGCGACCTTTTTTGAAAGAGCTTTGTGAAAACTTGTGGACGGTGACCCCCCCCCCCC
>JAWQUT010000407.1:304042-346814 GCA_033807755.1 Ellobium chinense | reverse complement strand
CCCCCCCCCCCCCCCTTTTTTTTTCTTCCTCTTAAAAGATCAGACAAAAGAGAGAAATCACAGTGGTATTTGTAGAATAACACAAAATGTTACTAGGGCCAAAAGAAGAAGAAGAAGAAAAAAAACAACATCAACAATAGGTTCCAATAACCAGAAGCCAAGATGGAAGTCAAGGGCAGCAACTCTTTATACATTTAACAAGTGGATGCTGTCCTCACTATGCTTTTTCAGATATGATTCAATAATATACAGACTATGAACAGTGAAATTTCAGTATGAAGTGCTCATATATAAGAAATGATATACCTCCTCATTAAATACATTGTATATAATATGAATTTCACATATGTACAGATTCAGCATTCTATCCCTTCACTACTCTGAGAGATCAGTAAGTATAACTTTTCCAAGCATAGAGGTCATACTTTAAATTACCTATCGAGGTTCTACTGTATATTATCTAAAGACCTACAAAATCAGTAGTAATAGTAACATCTGTAGTATAGTTGACACGTGAGCTGTCCTCTGGTGTCAATAAATAAATAATACGACTAGACTAGATCTAGAACCTTACCTCGCCCCGCGTTAGGACAATACGTGGTGACCACATCATCACCGAGTCTGCTGTGTAAAAATGATAAGTGTTCTGGATCACTGTACGCGAAACGTTCTCAAGATGGATCATGCTGATGACTCGCACACTGACTCGCACACTGCCTCGCTAAAAATACTCGTCCTCAATGTTTGTCATTAACTCCTAGGTCGGTAATCAGGTATGTCTCTTTGATTATCTCAAGTACACTTGTTATGCTCAAAAGATAATATTCATTTGATAACCAGCCATAACGTGCGCATCTTTTTCATTGCTCTTATCTGCTCTTTCATATGTAGTCTACCTGTCTCACTTGATAACCTTGTTATCAAAAGCGCACCCGTTTTTCTGCTCTCTAACATTAATTCGCCGTCATGTAGGGAGATGGCGGGAAAGGGAGGGAGTGGGGCGTTATTCTTGATATCACTTTGAAACAGACCACCTCTTTTATCAAAAGTAGCGGGAACCGCCGAAGACCGGTTTTACGGTTTCTAGACTAATCTGTAAAGAACTTGTTTTACAGAGACAACTAGTCTAGTCCAACAGTTCGCGCATGCTGTTGGTGTTAACTCGTGCACTGTCTAGACAACGAAGACTTTAGCAATATGCAGCGATCAGCGTCTGATAACCACTGTGTTGTTATGCACTGGGTGCACTCTCTGGAAAACACAAATTCTGGCAGTGTCCCTGATGAGTGTCTGATAACAGCTATGTTGGTATGCACCAGTGCACCGCCCGGACAACTCTGTGATGGTGTGCACTGATCAGTGTCTGAAGGCCTCTCAGTTGGTGTGCACTAGTTCACTGTCCCAACAACAACAACACTTATAGCAGTGTACATTAATCAGTATCACTATCTGATAGCCACTCTGTTGATGTGCACTAGTGCACAGTCCGTACAATAATGACTCTGACAGTGTGAATTGATCAGTATCTGATAGCCACTCTGTTGATGTGCACTAGTGCACAGTCTGTACAATAACGACTCTGACAGTGTGCACTGATCAGTATCTGATAGCCACTCTGTTGATGTGCACTAGTGCACAGTCCGTACAATAATGACTCTGACAGTGTGCACTGATCAGTATCTGATAGCCACTCTGTTGATGTGCACTAGTGCACAGTCCGTACAATAATGACTCTGACAGTGTGAATTGATCAGTATCTGATAGCCACTCTGTTGATGTGCACTAGTGCACAGTCTGTACAATAACGACTCTGACAGTGTGCACTGATCAGCATCTAATAGCCACTCTGTTGATGTGCACTAGTGCACAGTCCGTACAATAACGACTCTGACAGTGTGCACTGATCAGCATCTAATAGCCACTCTGTTGTTATGCACTGTCCAGAAAACATCAGCTCAGGCAGTGTGCACCTATCGGTATTTGATAACCACTCAGGCAGTGTGCACCTATCGGTATTTGATAACCACTCAGGCAGGGTGCACTAATCGGTGTATGACAGCCACTCTAATGGTGTGCCCTGGTGCACAATCTGAACAACAACTCTGGCAGTGGCAAGGTCTTATGAATAATAAACTGGAGACAAGCACTGTATTTTTTTTTAAACCAAACAGTCCATCAGTCTGGTCGATGCACTGTCTGATTAAAAACCAAGCAGTGCGTCAGCGAACATCGCCAATGTGGTTGGAAGACTATCTGATCAACAATCAACCACTCTGGCAGTGTACCTTTTCCAGCACTCTGGCTCTTAACACTGGTCCACTGTCTGATATTTTAACGGTGTGCACTTGACTGTGTCAGGTCGACAACTAGACACTGTAAACTATCAATGTGCTGTTAATCACACAGTGCACAATGTCATAATGGCTAACTGTTAACAGGAGTGTTTGGTATCAGCCGCTCGATTTCAACAAGACACAAGTGCACATCATTAAATTTGCATATGGTGCACTTCAGTTCATTATGACACATCATCAAATTGTAAGTGCTCACAACCCAAATGCACATCATCAGAGCAGTTGGTGGTAGACAGACAGTGCACACCACCAATGTAAAAAGATGCACATGAGCACAGACAGTGCCCACGTGATACACCGCTTATTAGCCTGCAGTTCACAAGGTCACAATCCGAAGTGCCCCACCATTGCATAATGCTGAGGTACCTCACAATGTGCCATATCGTAAGTACCTGATGGGGCGTTAGTGGCCACTGTGCTAGACAGTGCATACACAAAGTGCATGACAGTGCAACAGTGTGCATCACAAAGTGATAGCGTACCTTTGCAAAACGCAAATGGCCTGACAGTATACAGTGCAAACTGCCAAGTGCCTGAGCGTGCACTGGTGCCAAACGACAATGTCCACATCTTTACTAGTGATTGGTTGCTTTATTTAGATGTTGATGTTATCTCTGTTCCGATTGGCTGCTATCTTTAGCGCTTTGGAATAACCCCAGCTAGTTTTTATGATAATAAATTATGAACATCTACACTTTTGTTTCTTTTGTTCCACTCGAAAGCAAAAGCCTAAAAGGCAGTTGGCGGTTCCAAAGTCCCCGTTATTTAATTTGCTCCTACTATTCCTTCTGTATGCGATTTAAGAACATGGCGAGCTCTATAATATTGTCCCCATTGTTCCTAATACTGCTGTATGAGGGGTACAAAGTCCGCTTCTTTGAAGAATACTGAATTATTCTTAATGTCGATAGATATAGACGGCATACGCATGAAGAGTCTTTGAACACCAACAGTCATTAACACTCTGATATTCTGAACTATCCTTTAGAATGGATCTTCGGCCTATCGTTTCATTTCTCCCTTCTCCCTATTGCTGCCCAGGGCATAGTCTATTACTCTATATGTCTTGTTTTGTTCTTTTTTTTCGTCCATCTCCGTGGAAAAGATTAAAGATGGATAAGGGCTGATAACTGTTGAAGTCATGAGGTTTTTTTATAAAGCACCTGCGAAAGTGCCACCAGACGTTCGTTCTTCGTATGGGGTCATCAATTGCCGCCCCCCCCCCCCCCCCCCCCCCCCNCCTCCACGAAAAAGAAAAAAAATCTGCAAATGGGACAAAAGCAAAAAAATCGTCCATTGATTTATTAAGTCAACGTCAACCGAATTATATATGGACTAAAAATACAGTAGTCCAAATCTTATAGAAGCTACGCACACCTCCCTGCCGCGGCTATCATGCAAAAACAAAAAAAAAGTACTGTACCCATGATAACCACTCATATGGTGTGCAATAATGTACTATCTGGGCAATAACGACTTGGGTAGTGTGCACCCGATTGATGTGCTCTATTGGAATGTCTGGACAACAACAATATCAACAAGCATTGGTGGCTTGTCTGACAACAACCACTCTAAAAGTGTGAATCAACAATAAATTGGAGACGCACCCCACATTATCTGGTCTGTCGATTTGCACTGGTGCACTCTCTGGATTTTAACCAAACAGATTACCCATGAATATCACCTGAGTAATTGTCTTATATTGTTTGGTCAACATCTAACCATTTTGGCGTTGTATAGGCCTACTCTCTGCCATTCTGGCGGTGTGCATTAGGACAAAGTCTGGCACCTCGGTGGTGTGTACATGTGTGGATTCTCCGGAACCCTCACGCTATGCACTGGGCACTGGTCGGTCATCAGTTAAGTAGCGCGCATCATCAGTGCCGTTGTTGACCACCGCTAAAAGTTGTTACTTCTTGACTAGAGTGCCCGATGGTGCACTAGTTCGACCCACCAAGATTCTGACAGTGCTTAAGTACACATGACCAAAGTTGCATAATTATGATGCTCATGTGCACAGGCAGCACATTATGACATCTCCAAACTGTAAGCGCACAACACCTAGTTTACCAGTGCGCACTGCCAGAGATATTACTTTTTTACCAGACAGTGCACTAGAGCATGATCCCAAAGTGCATCCCTGACGAAGCAATATCATGTGTGTGCTATGCCGTTCACATTTCAAAATGCATAACAGTATACCAATGCGTATCACAAATTGTACGACAGTGCGTGCTAATCGCCAAGTGCCTGACAACGCACCGTCAGCATGATCAACTTTAACCTCGTGATGCGACGGTAGAATAAATTCGCATGCCAGCGCCAACCTTGGTGGCGGCGTTCGAATTTTTCAGCCCGGTGTCAGTTGGTCGGCCGGCAAACAACATACGCAACAGTTATTATCGGTGACAATGGTTACGCAGCCAGCCGGACCCTGGAACCGAGAAGTCTCACACTACGATAGTTAACAGTGATTAGTTGCTATATTTAGAAGATGTTATCTTTATTCCGATAGGACACTTCAAAACGCTGCTCGCTGAAACACTGTCCCCAAGCGATCTTCATCTCGATCTAGAGTTTTAACAGAATACACTTCACACTTCCAATAAACAAAACATTATTAGATGAATTGTAGATCTAACTCTATGTTACAGTAACCTTGTTGGCTTTACTACATCCAGAGATCTAGATCTTCTAAAAAAAAAATTAATTCTGATCACCCCCCCCCCCCCCCCCACATCCTGACGGGACTAGACCTTGAAGATCTCGACAATGGCATCTAAGTCTAAATCTAGACCTGGCTACGGACCATTGCACGAACGGTTGAGGTTTTGGGCCGCAGAAGAATCCATTCGCCCCCGATGAATTCGAAAACAAAATCGTCAATCGCGATTTTGAGCCTGAATCTTGACGCCAGCCGGCAAAATCTACATCCAGATCTGCGATAGACACAACTTCGCAGATTTTGCCATCTCAAGACTTTTAGAGCAGATATCACCATCGAAACCGGTAACTATTACTGATATGCACGTCCTGGACGGTGATTTCTGATTGGTTGTTATATTTAGAAGGTGACGTTTTCTTTGCTCGGAAGAGGCTACGTGGACATCCAGATGTCTACGTAGTCACCGAGGCTACGTAGACACCCAAGCCAACCACGTCATTATTTTCTGCGTTCAGATGTCTACGTAGTCACCGCGGCTACGTGGACATCCAGATGACTAGTCTACGCAGTCCACAGTGTGGGAGCGACCAGTACATGTAAATTTCTTCTTTCTTTGTCAAAATGAGACATATATATGTTAAAGAAAGTTAAAACAATCATAAAGGACAAAGACCGTCCTCTCCACAAAGAATCTGAAAGATCAGAGAGAAAATCCGAAGTCCTCTCCCCTTCTTCCATTTTTCAATTCTCTTTCGCGTTTCAAATAAATCCACGACCCCTTGAAAACACTGAAAGGCTTGGTCTTGACAAATCCATGCTCCTTCGGTGGAGACCGCCATTTATGTTGGGTAAGGGTAAGCCTCGTCTAGGCTATTTTTAAAACCTATTTTAAATACACAGAAATTGGTGACGTAGTTGGCTTGGATGTCCACTTAGCCGCGGTGACTACGTAGACATCTGGATGTCCACGTAGCCTCTTCCTCTTTGCTCCGACTGGCTGCTATTTTTAGCGCTTAGGAGTAACCCAGCTATTTTTGATGGTGTGAGCACCTAAAACACAAAAGCCTGCTTTTGTTCCCTTTGTTCCGCTTGAACGAAATGATAGGCAAACACCCGTTCCTATGAATGCAGTGGCGCTGGTGCCAGAAAGATTTCAGTGCCAGAAAGATTTTTAGTCTAGTCTTTAACACCTTGTGACGTCATAAGAACTTGGACGGGAAACATACTTGCTACATGTGTGGGATACGCTTGCATCAACATGTGGGACATATAGTTTCCCAACAGTCATAATTATCAAATGCGATAAACGTTCAAGGTCAGACCACTCTAGTCAATCACTGGTCAAGATAAGGAGATGGGTGAGAAAAAGAGTAATGATGTCATAAGGACAAGAAGAGAAAGGCACAAGGAGGAAGAAATAGCATGGGTTGGGGAGGAGGAATTCCCAAGTTTCTGACCATTATCTGCAGGCATGCAATAAACTGGAGATACTCTCCCAACATCATAGTCTGGACTGATGTAATTTTTGAAAATTTTGAATGTTATTCTTTTGAAATTAAAATTTCTGAATGCTGGTTGATTGGAAAACGGACTTCTTTATGTGCAAATTTCAATTTCTCCCATCAAAAGTTTCTTTCCTCTCATTTATATTACATATGTAAACAATTCGCCCCCCCCTCCAAAAAAAAAATAAAAAATAAAAAAATACATGGCCAAAAAAACTTCATCACCTAAACAGAACTGAGCAGAGTTTTTATCAGTTCTGTTTAGGTGTGATTAAGTTTTTTGGTCATGATAGACTGATTTGAACTGATAAAAACTCTGCTCATTCCACATTCCTCAAACGTGTGGTTTAAACAGCCCTGAGTGGTACCAGCCCTGCCTACAGTACACAATGCATGGATGTACAAATGTTCTGATCTTCTAATAAGGATGCCACAATTTTTTTTATTTTTCAGAAATTCTCATAGTTTATTTGTCCATGGTGGAACATAAATAAAACATTCACATGATAATTTTCATTCAGATGAACAATTTCTGATGTTAACAAGTTTTCATCATGAGCTTTGGCTTTATGTTGTTTTTTTTAAGCATATGAATCTGGAAAAAATACCCAGAAAAACTTTCTTGAGCGGGGGGTTGATGAAAAACCTAACCATAATTTTCCATTCTTTCTCCCTGACAGTTGGTTGAGTTGGTCACTTCTGTTGATTCCAGGTAGCCAAACAAAGAAAATGCTCCATTATCTTTAGAAATGTTTGAAAGAAGATAATCAGCTGTCCAACGAAACTGTTTTAATATTTTGTGCATTCATAGTTTATATGTTCCATCTAAAGGCAAAGCACTGTACCAGCTAAAAAAGAAATTATTCACTGCAGACAAGTTTTGTTTGTGGATACCAATCCTGATGGTGTAAACTTAACATACAAAAGATTTCTTGCTTAAGTCTACTTTATTCAGTCAGCCATTCCACTTTTCCTCCCATTAATAATCGAAAGATCGGAACTTCCCGTACCACTAGTACCTGCGCAATTGCGTGGGTCTACAATTTCTGAAATGGGGCTGAACTTTCCCACATTCTGTCTTACCACTCATCTAATCTACAAATAATTACATATTATAGTCTAGTCCAGGCGTAGTTGTAACCAGGTACAATCTGGACACACTAAAAATATTATGATAAAAGCACTTACCCGAGGATTGTGTTACATTCCTAATACAATGGATTCCTGCCTTCGGCAAGATGGCTACCGAGTTGTCCCGCCAATTCAGCGTGATCCACCCACACTGACTTAGTCTTCGATACGTGACGAGTGGTATTTATATGACAGCGGGCTCACGTGACTGACTAGGCCAATGAAACTTGATGTGAAAGGTCAGGGCATGATGCAACATCTATAAATAGCTATGACTTTTGTTTTTCTGTTTTCTCATGGATGACATCACTGATATACATTGGGCTAACATTTTCCGGTTCCTTTGAAAAGCTAGTCCATGCATGATAATAATAGAAGTGACGAAACAATTTTATGTTGGCTTTTCATACACCATGTCAGTGTCTGTGAAATATATCTTCCGTTCCTTTGGGAGAATTACCGTTCTCATTTTTCAGAAAACGCCAGATCAGATGATTCAAAGTGTTTCGATATGTTTATAATACTATGGAGTCTAAATTAAACATGTACGGACATGTATTTCCTTTATCCCCCTCCCCTGCTTACTGTTTTACGTATAAAGTAGCGCTATGAAATTATAAAAAATATCATTTCTAAAAAAATCCCTTCTGCTGTGCTTACTTTCAATACTTTCATCCGACATTACCAACTTCGTGCCCGCTGCTATATTTAGCTTGGGCCAATGTTATTGTTATGGAGGAGGCGGGCGAAACATTACCAAACGCATTCAACTTGTTACTTTTCAACCTATCCCAAGTACTATAAACTCAGGTCATTCTAACACTATAGTCAATTTAGTGATTAATCATTAATGTCACTAACTAGTCTATCATTCTTTTGCTTTGCCCAACGACACAACATCATAGTACGACTGTGGAGCAGCAACAAGAACTATCCTACTGTTACTGTTAGAGTAATCATGAAAACAATTCTTCAATACTTGTATAGACTCGGGAGCGCTTATCGAGCTGGACATTAAACGTTTCGATTTGCATCGATCCAATCTCGATATTGAAAGCCTCGCGTGGTATCAATCCCAGCTCGACATCACGAGGTGAAGAAAATGACTATCAAGACTTCATACTTTTCACAAATGTTCCAAATATTGCTCTAACAAAATAAGTTAAACTACCTAACGCACGCTTGCACCGATAATCAGGACACAGATGTGATACACCTCAGCAAGAACAACAACATTGACCGCAGCTCAAGCAGTTAATATTGAGCTAGTTTAGCTAAAAAATGTAGAGATAAAGATCAATTAGAACAATTACAGATACACGCGGTTTTTTTCTCACACTAAATTAATTGTTGATATACTATATACAGAATTAGAGCAAAATAGATTATTAGAACCAAACAACAATCACAAAGAAACATGCCACTCTTTCAGAGAGAGAGAGAGAGAGAGAGAGAGAGAGAGAGAGAGAGAGAGAGAGAGAGAAACTCTGAAATCAGCACATTTCTGAATCATAGATAAGGCTATCTGATGTCAGGCTGAAAAGGGAGAAAATTAAAAATTAATAAAACGAGAAATTCTAAATTTCTTCTTCTTCTTTTCTCTTCCTATCTCAGCCTGCCTCTTTGTCAAATAACAACCATTTTTGTGATATTAAGCATCTCAACTTAGCGATTTAAAAATAAGAAACAAGCTATCAAATGTATATATAAAATGGGATTGATGCCGAAGGACGTGCCTCGCGTCGACCTCGGACCGATAGGTAGCTACATCGAATAAAATTCACTCTGATTACTGTCAATGAAATATACCCACCATACTTGGGGAGAGTTACCGTTCTTACTTTTCAGAAAACGCGAGAAACTAGAAGACGTATCGATTTCATCCAAGTGCTCATCACACATGTAGATCTAGATCTAGATCTAGACTCTAGATCTATAGCGTAATCAAATCTAGATAGATGAAGCTTTGACTTTATTAAAATGGATAAGTGCAATACACCTAGCCGTTCAACAACGGAGTGCGATTCAACAACGGTACCATCGGTAAAAAAATATGTGTCAAGGAGTTGCATGTTATTGTTATTGTTGACATCCAGAATCCAGGTCCAATAACAGTCAGTGTTATGTTGAAGTGTAAACTTGTTATTGTTGATCATGTTCCATGTCCTTATTTATGATCCAAAGCAAACTGTAATTTATTCTAGATCTGTAGACTAATCCTATGTCAAGTGCTGTAGTGTGTTCATTAGCTTATGGTCTAAACTTACTAATAATTACAGTTGAGTCGACTAGCTTTACCTGTTTACAAAGGATGGCCTTTTAATTTTATTTTATGGGAATTAAGGAGGGATCCTTCTCGATGGTCATTAGGGTTTGAGATCCTGTCTTGACAGGCATCAGGGCAAGAGATCTGAAATTTGGTAACGCCATGAGGTCTCTATCAATATATAATTTAAATATAGCTTGGTAATGGTTACCCAAAGAATCGTTGGAATACTGTGCCTTATCAAACTTTGAATAAATTTGCTCCTGGTTTCATGATAGACTGCGTCTACTGCAGGTGTATTTTTCTCTCCATTTTGTTTCTGCATTAAATCTTGTCAATGTCATTTCAGTTTGTGTAACACCAGTGTATATATATGGCCACTATTATTGGGCACTATACATAACTATTTATAAGCAGTATTTTCTCTCTAGAATGGATTTATGATTTGAGGGAAGCATTCCCCTATGTCATAAATTTGATGGGGAGGGGGGGGAGGGATTTGTAAATATTTAGAGAAAATTTAGGTTTCTCTCAAGTAATGCAAACTTTAAAGTGCAGGAAAGAAGGAGAGATTGTTGTGAGTTCATTGTATTTTTAGGGAAGAAGTTGAATTTTTGGCTTTCTCTAACAACAGCACCGATTTAGTCGAAATATCGATCTAGTCCATGACCTGTCAATGACTAAATGAACTGTATCATTATCATTGTGGTGCTGTCCTTCGAGATAGCCGAATTTTTAGGGGTGAATTGCACAGTCTGAAGAAAATACTGCAAGTAACTCTCTGAACTATAATGAAGCTTTCAGAATTCTAGGTAGAGATAACTGTGTTTTAACCTTACTCCCCTTAAAAATGGCAAAAATTAGCCTACTTCAGGCTCTAGAATGGTTTTTAAAAAAGTAATGTCCCTTAAAAGATGTTATCTCTTTTATTGTGTTCTTGAATTCTGTGACCCTTATTCTCTTTTACAAAGTTATTTTTCAATGAAGGAGTCAGATAGAATTAAAAAGCCTTCATATGTGTGAAATGAAGTTCATATATGAAACTGCACATGTTAAGGAAAGTCTGAGTAGAGCTGTTTGGCCATTTTAGAGCTTGATCAACAGCCAGTTACATAATATTTTTCATTTCGAAACCCATATAGATAGAAGAAAACTGTTACAGCAATACAAATTACTATTCAGAGAAAACAATAACAGCCATGAATGTTACAATCTCAATATATTCCTGATATCATACTTGTCCAGACTTTAAAGGGAGATTGTTGTTGAAACATGGTCACCTTGACAAAAATCCATTATTTGAGTCTTATCAGTCACACTGGCATTTGGGGTCATGTCACAGTGGAAAAAGGCCAGTGGAACTTTTCAGGGTTGAATTTTAATCTTAAAGGAAGCAAAAATAAACTCTTCAAAGATTTCTTGCTTCCATTTATCATGACAATTTCAGTAGAGAAGTATTTTATAGACATTTGTGTGCATCAGATCCTATTTCTCCAGACTCTTATAAAGGAAAGTTGCATCATCCTACAGACCATAATAAATCATACGATATCCTATTATTCCAATAAAACAGTCTTTCAAGCGTCTGTCATCATAACTCCTCTACCAGCCCCGGACAACCCACAGGGTTACATTATCCAAAGTCCAAATTGTTACACCCACTGCACATGTGGCAGCCATAAGCCTCATAAGCTCACGTCAAATACGTTCTAGCCACATGGCCAAGCTGTCTAGCTAGTCTCTGTGGATGGGTGATAGCATGTTGGTATGAATGTTTTAATTACTCTGTGAACAATAGACATGTGAAACAAAATTATGTTGAGACAATAAAAATGCAGAATACTTTATCTGTCTTACATTGTCAAACTTCACATTTGAATTTGAATGATCAGAACCTTAATTAAAAGCTGAATAATACGTTGTCAGATAGAGGTGTCTGTTGCTGCTGGAACTTAGGTGATGTCATTGTTTTTCCCACAAGCCACTGCTGATCAAGGAAGGGGAATAATTCTGGACACAAGGGCCAAACCCATTAATTCTAATGATGTGCGTGTCCCCCTTTAAGATTTGCACAATATTGTGTCACTGTCAGTGCCAGTGTTGGAGGCTGGATGAAAGAGACTTTAAGAAGACCAACCTGTACATAAATGCTCATTTGAAATTCACTGATTTCAGGAGATGGAAAAAGTTAGGACAAAATTACGAGGTATTAACCATATACAACATCCAGGATATCGATTCTTAGAATGTTATTGTTAATACTTTTTAATACCACCCACAATTTTTTTTTCCATCTTTCAACAGACAATGGGAACTGCAACTCCCGTCACAAGCTCTGGAATGACTTCAGACATCAAGTCTACAGCTGTGGTCAAGTACAGTTCGGCCAGATTTCCTGTTCAGTTTTCAACTATCCGTCTCAACACAGATCTGAATTACCCGCCAAGTGATCGACATTGTGCAGAATACTACATGTTTCCTGAGCAAACTATGCACAGAAGTGCACATCAGTTTTCACAGTTCCTCAGGTTCAGTAGTCCATGAGAATTCCATGATGTTTTAAACCATCCACGCATTCATTATTGGCCCCCTTTGGAGGCTTGTGTGGGGCATTAAGAAGTTACCCACATGCTGTTTTTACTACAGAAGAACTGCAATATGAAGTATGTCCTTGGGACATGGAGAAAGTATACTCATTAACCCTACTTAGTATCAAAGTCCACTTTAATAATCCAAAGATGGAATAATAATGAATTTGTGCATGTGAAATTCATACTTAAAAACAAGATACGTATATGTATTGAAATGAACACTTGTTTGTAAAGTTCCACAATATTTAAAATGTGGTGCCTAAAAAATAAACATGAAAGAGTGTCTTGGAGGAAGTTTTGATAAACCACTAGAGACTACATTTACATGAAAAATATGGGTATTTTTTCTTACCCATGAGTGCCTTCCACATGTCTTCAAAATTAAGAGTAAAGGTTACTAAGGTACCCATGAATGTTTCTGAAGATAATTAAAACTGCTGCTTTTTAATATATGTGTTGTCATCTGATACAATTCAAATGGTATCAGTGTGTTGCAAAGAAGTACCTAAAAATAATAAGTACATAAAGTACCATGCAGTGTTCAGGGATTCCATGTTTTGGAGGTATTTTGAGATAAAAAATAACAACAAAAATGCAAAGACGTATTCATGAATGCCTGGAAAGGTTAAGTCTACTGGGTTAAGTAATGAACTTTAAATAAATATATGTGTCTTTCTAGATGTCCTGGAAGGGTGTTTTAGATGGACAGTGCTCAGGACTCGCCGTGAGTCTGATTCCCTCACATAAAAAGTGACATGGGAAAATTATCATAAGTTTTTAGATATTTTTTTATATTATATATATATTGTTGATTTTACTTGAACATAGAAATTACAGTATTGTAAATAAGTGCTCTTAGTTTGACAGATATATTTTCTGTTGTGATGTAAAGATAATGACAAGTGCAGTTGCTCATCATAGCATTAAACTTAAGGCTAATTCTCCTTGCCTGTACAGCTTTGTCTGGAATTCATCCCACATTTCTTCCTCTTCTCTCTTTTGTTTCATATTAGCTAGACATGTTCTGGCAGGAGGCCTTTTGCCTGTATAAATGGTGCTGTGTGCCTCTGGTCCACTGCTGTCCCAAGCAACTTTGACTGCAGTACCGAGCCCTCAGACCAGTGAATTTCCCTTGCTGGTCATATTTATGCGATGCTTAGAAGAACTCAAAGAATACAAAAAGTATCAGGGATTCCATCTTCTTTTGTGCTGAAGTAATTCCTGTATCATTGTTACATTGTGTTTTATAGATCCTTCCCCCAAGTTTATAAGCTAGATGTCAGAGTGATGTTATCTCTTAATTCAACATTCTCTTGAAAAGCATTCTGTTTTCATTCTTTCAGTTTAAACATGGCAGACACGTATCAAGATTTGGTTGGGCAGGTAGATGTGATCTCATCATCAAAGGTGAGTAAGAAGAACAACCCATAGTATAATTATTATAGACTGATTTTATTATGTTACTCACGGCATCTGATGATCTCTTGTTGTGGGCCAGGAATTTGGCTAAGAGATAGAATGCTTGTCACTGGTTTTGAAAGGTCCCAATTTCAATCCTGCATGTTTTGGGTTCTTCTCAAGTATTTTTTTTTCATGATGCTGTAATAGAATTTATTCTACTGTTTGCTCACTATGCTTGAATGTGACAATAGAATATATACATGGCTCCTTGCTGAGTGCTGGGTGGGGTGGTCAAATTTTGGAGGCCGGTGTCAGCTGATGGACTGGCAGACAACACATGAAATAGTATTAACCTTATGGATAAGGTCATGCAGCGGGGAAGCTGGACCTGAGGTTCCTCACACTACAAGAGTTAAAAAACACCCTCATATTGGCTCCCCTAATTGAATTCAAGCCTCATTTCATATATAGTCATAATCGGGCTGAAAGGGATGTTAGAATTGAATTTCCAAAAATGAAAGAATGAAAAAAAAACAATGGATCTGAAAGAGGTCGATTTGCAGAAAAGGGCATAACTCCTGTGATATTGCCTCATATTTTATCCTAATTTGTGTGAAATGGTCAGCAAATTCTTTTATCTTTCCAAATCCAATGATACACCATTAGATCTTTGTTTAACAAACACAAGTAGACTGTGCTGCCACTGCAAAGTGATTGTGAGAGCATAATCAGGCACTTTGCGATGGGAGAGACAAAATGAACATTCATTAATACACCTGTCTTTTAGTGTCTGTATCTTTCCACTCTCAGAATATTAAAGCACTGTTAAAGATGCCATACAGTGAGTCACCACAGATCAGCATCATGGTGCACAGACTGAGAAAAACTCTGCTCTTGGAGGAGTTTGATGTTCACAAGAATCTCATGAAGAAGCATGCTGTAAGTCATTTAAAGCATTTTTATGAAGTCTCTATGTTTAATGGAATGGGGGGAGGGGGGAATGTCAGTATTTGAAAATTCAGGAAATTTTATTGCTTTGAAATATGAGAATGACAAGAGAGAACTAATAATGTACAAATTATAAATGCTATGAAACTGACAATTGCCTGATCATGTAATGTCCGTCTGCCAATATCATGCCAATATCATGCTGGTCTAATGCTGGTAATGTTTAGTCTAGTGATTGTGGATTGGCCAGTGGAATATGCCGTACAACTTAGTGAAGGGGAAGCTATTACTACTGCAGACCTCCTGCCTGTGGCACCTTCTTTCTGATTTCAGTGTTTGAGGGTTTTTCCTGAGGCCTTTAGAGCTTTCTCTCATGATTTGGTTGTTCAGGTTCTGTTGTAAATAGGAAAGTCTCTTACTCGGAGAGCAAGACAACAGAAGATCTTCAGAGGAAGATACTCTCGTCTAACAAATGTTTCGGCCCTTCTTGAAGTCACCCACCTCATAAATTAAGACCAGTTAGCATCCCTGATAACTGCATTAAAGCATGCAAAACTGCCTCGTGGTTATTGTGTAATGTGTGTTATTTTTTTTTTAAGATATGCTGTTGGCATGGCACGCTTCAAGGGATTCTCTGAAGTCAGAGAATTTTGTCCCTCTTTTGAGAAAACAACCTGACATCAATGCAAAGGACTGCTAGGATAGAAATACCATTTTCCAAAAACAGTTTAAATCTTGTCTTTTTCTGTTTTACTGCTTGCGTTGGACATTCTCCTTCTGCATTGTGAATTTACAAATATATTTCATTTGTATCATGTAAGTTGTAAATTATATAACATACTCAGCTGAACACTGCAGAAAGTTTAGAAAATTTTAAGAAAAGTGAGTGGCATCTCTGTGAACTTCCATACAGAAAATATTGTTAACATAAAAGCTACGGAAATACTCAAACTCTTGAAACATGCTATTACATATCCTGAAGGAGGTGTAATATTTAGTGCTGCTCATGCATTGGGCATACTGGATATGAAAGAAACTGTGAGACTAGTTATTAGGGAAACTGCAGAGGTTTGTGAATGTGCATAAAAGGAGTCAGTTTGTAGAAATTTTGAACCTGTCATCAAATTCTGTTTAAAGTCGGGTCTTTGCTTTTTCAGTTCTTCATCAATTGAAAATCAATTTTAGCTTTTTTAAAGAGAACCTTAGACGTGTTTTTGTTGCAACAAAGCATGTTATGCTTGTGGCAAATACGTCCTCTTGACCAGGTCATTGTAAGGTTAATATTATATAAGCATTTTTCAAAACATGTTTTTCCAGGAAGAGTGGAGCTGGCTGAGGTCGTACTACAATGAGGTGATTGCTAAGGGACAAGAAGACAAGGTAACATGGAGCAGCAGGTGTAATTGTATTTTGTTTAAAACCGTACCAGCTGATCAGTACTGTCAGAAAGCAAGTCCTGCCTTAAACTGATATGTCTCCACTCAAATGGATTCGCTCTCATGTTTCAAATAATAGACGTTTTTAGATCAAATTTGTTTACTGTCACAATTGGAGGGTAGTAAATTAGCGATCTGCAAAGGGTCTTTGCAGTATGAAATGTGTTTCTCATGAAATCTGGAAAAATAGTGCTCTAGTGTGAAGGGTGTGATTAATTTCACATTGGTGAAATGTCCCTTCATGGCCCTCCTCCCCCGTCATACTCCAGTCAGGCTTATAATTTTCCCATTGACAGCAGTTATGGAGAGTCAAGACATTTTTCTGTTCTTATTTACTGTGTGATCCAGTAGGCATCTGCTAAACTACCATTAGCTGATTACAGCTCATGAATTGCAATTAATCTTGTTAAACTGAAAAACTGATGACTCCAGTTGCCCAAGCTTAACCTGAACTGTGATCAGTGTTTATGAATATGAAGTGAACTAGACTGACCTCTGCTCAGTTCATTTAAAAAAAAATAAATTTTTTTCAACTTTGCACAATCTATGCTATGATGTTACTTAGTTTTCACATTTGTACCATCCAAGGCTGATTTTTGTATTTTTTTTGTATTTTTAACATTTGTACCATCCAGTGCTGAAACTTGCATGTGCAGACAAAACAAGTCATCTTTTGTAACATCTTTTCACAGAACAAGTGTCTGGTCAGTGCAAACAAAAAAAGAGATTCTTTCACCGAGGATATGTACATGAATCTTATTCGGCATAGGTAAGTCTCTGCAAACATATTATTAGGGCCTGAAGAGTTGTCAGCATATTCAAGTCTGTTCATGAGGGTGTCAGTGTCATAAGTATGCCACTCATAGCCTCAGTAATGAAGAGATACCCCAGCAGTCAGGGGATCCCAAGCCTGAAAGGAAGGAGTTCAGATAGAGGCAGCAGATTTCTTGTTTGTTCCTGGAATTTGCATCAGTGCACTTAGGGCATCCCCATAGATGCTCTGCCTCTTGTTCCAACCACTGGAGAGTGCTGACTCACTGTTCCTATCTGTCTTTGTTCAGCGGACCTTCCCATCAAGCTAGCCTAGAAAAGCAACATATGCTTTCTGATTGTTCATACCTCTAAGAGCTTTTCTCTCATTGCTGTGGGTGCAACAGAAGTTGAAATGCTGAAAATCATTGAAGAAAAAACTTCTGTACTTCTAATCCACACTGCTGGGTTGAATGAAAACATGGGGTATTCCAATGTGTCATGATATCGGTCTCATCCATAGAATGTGATGCCACTGAAGAATGATATCTAGTAAATATTTTGTTGTCCACAAGGTCAAGTTAAGGTAATGGATATCAGGATATTCATTATTTTAATCAAATTGTAAGGAAACCTTTATTGTGGATCTTTATTTTCAGCTGTGCAGCGAGTGTTGAAAACAACCAGTGCACTGCCTTAGAATCAACAGAGGACAAATCAAGACAAGTGGACTCAATACCTGAATCTTTAGAGGTACTACCATCACCGTAAGATATCTTTGGGAAGGAATTCTGAATTTTGAATGTACTCACACTTCTAGATCTAACTCTAGCCCTAACACTCCCTAAAGCCCATCTAGATAAGGTTCCTGATCCTCATGTCCATCGAGCTAAACGCTCATCAAAACGGGGTCCTTCATCCTAATGCCCATCGAGACAGAAGTATTGAATTTTATCAGGTGCATTAGGAAGTTATTCCAGCAGATGACTTGTATCGGCAATTTTCACATCTCAGTTAATGAGTTATACATAGCATTTAAAAACACGGAAAGATCTCCACAGGCAACAACCCCTGAAATAAGAACATACTAAAGAGGGATTATTTTAATGGGACATGATGAATTTCATTTGGATTATTACCCCTACCCTTACCCCTAACCCTAACCTTAGCCCTAGTAGTGATTAAACGGGTTGTTGCATGCGGAAATCTTGTCAAAAACACTCAATGCTGCTGGTATTCTTCAGTGCTCCTGAATATCATTAGGAAAATACCTTCAAGGGCTTGGTACCTGTTCTCCTGACAGACCTGGAGCAGGGCTGGGAAAAAAATTGAGAGGAGATCTGAATGAGACACAGGTGATAGTCTTGTGTTGATGGACAATAGGGTTAGAGACTCACCTCCACTAGGGTTAAGGTAGAACTAGTGGCAGAATTTGGATCAAAACCTTTTAAATGATGAATTTGTGATTATTTCATTTTTTCTAAGTATAACCATTTCTTTTTAACTAATGCCACCAACAGTTTATGAAATATCACTTACTTAGCTAATAAGTGCACTTAATTTATGACATGTGCAAGGTAAAAAATGTACGTTTTGGTCGTTTTTCTCAAAGTGATTTTTACGAAGAGTTGGCTTACTCTCATGCAGGATTTCTAAAAAACTATTGGAGCAATTCTTTAGAAATTTGGCATGTACATTCTGTATATAATTATGCAGGGTTGTTACTTAAACAAAGTAATTCCCTCCCATACTTCAAGAATTAAGACCTTCATGCATATTTAATGAGGTTGAATTTTTGTTCACCGTGGGCAAAGTCAAATTTCAAATATTTGTGAAAAGTTTATTTTTAGGAATATACTAATAATTCTACTAGGGGCCCTGCAGCAACATGAAAGTAACATGTCTGTGAAATTTCAAAGTAATTGGTCAATATTTGAGGTCACGGGCCTGCATGAAAATTCATTGGTATTTTAAGTATTCCGGTAGCCATCTTGAATGCCTAATTTGCATAATTTATGCAAAAAATTACATCAATAAAAGTTTCATTCCATATTGATGGCACATGCGAAGTTATAAGAGAATCAGTCAATAAATAGTGACATATTTAGCACCCTAGCCACTAGTTCTATCTTAAGGTTAGAGCTGAGGGTAGAGTTAGGGGTAGGCTTGGGGTTGTATAAGTAGGCATGAGTTCTGGTTAGAGTGGAAGTCCCCCTTAGAATGTCTTTAAAAAAATATTTATTAGATGGTTAAGTGATCCACAGAAAGATCTGCTGTCAGTGGCACAGGGAAAATACATGTACATTTGTGATGCTAAACCACAGTGTGATACATATAAAGGAGCATCTACTGTAGAGGAAACCACAGTTATGTAGCACATCTCTACTAAATTGACTGTGCTTCTCATTTTACACTCTGTACTTTGTTTACTTGCATTCTAATGGGTCTGAAGAGGTCTGGTATGGATCAGCTAAGCAAATCATCATGACTGGGGCAAGATTCAAGATTGTCAATATTGTCTTATATCATTTCTCATCTAATTTGCCATTTTTGGCCAGCAGAGATGTATTATAGGAGTGTTCCTCTGTCACTATATTTGGATCATGTAAATGATTATTTGTGCATCCTGTTGTATCAGTTTTATTGTAATTGCCTAGTAACTCTTTAATACTTTGGTTGTAGATAGATGAGTTCTGTTGTTTGTAAAGATTTTTAGATTTTTTCTACAAACTTCTTTAGCAGTTTAAAGCAACAGAATGGTGCAGATTTGTTTTCCTTGGCTGATTATTCTGAAAATATTAACACAGCAGAATTATCATCTGTTGCTTACTTTTGGAGGGTCCTCATACACCTCATCATGAATGATGCCAGCATGTTTTGGAAGGTGACAATTCACATTTTCCTCAGTCCACCCGTCTGTAAAATGAGTACCTGGCTATAGGCAGTGGAAGATATTGTCAGAATGCTAGTGATCAGCGCCTATAAATGGCAGCGGCACTGTATGCTCCCTAGGGAGTCGAGAAAGTCCTAGAGTGATCAGGCCTGCTGGGGTAATAATAGTGTGAAGTCGCATGAGCGGGCATTAGCCTGGATATGCGACTTATAAGCCGCAGCAGTATTATTATTATTATTATTTATGGTTAGGCTAATTTTTATAAGCCTCTCTTAATTTTCCCTCAAGGATCTGAAGGGATTCCACCATGAGACGCTGTGGAAGTTCGAGGACATCAGCATGCTCATCGACAGTGATCTGCCCATTTTTGGTACGGGTGAAGCGAGAAGGCCATGCATCAGTCTGAGACTGAGAGATGCACGATCACCCCCGATTAGTGTTCTGACTGGCTTGGATTACTGGCTGGACAACTTGATGAGCAATGTTCCGGAGGTGGCCATGTGTTACCACATAAATGGATTAGTGCAGGTAATGTTGACCAATACATTTACCATCAGTGATGTGCAGTTTAGCTCCTTCACCATGTATGACATACAAGCATTACATGCAAACAGCATTATCCTGGTAATTTCTGGCATACCCATACATCTATGAGTTCATGAAAAACATGACACAGGAAGGGGATTAAGTTCATTTCTCCACCGACGTCCCCCGTGATGCAGAATTACATTTTGCTTGGATAGTTATAATTTGATTATTTGTAGACCTAAATGATTAGTACTTATGTTGGCATCTTTACATTTACCATCCTCATCCCTCATCACCAAGCCTCACAACTGTTATATTGTAGGCAGATTTCTTGGAGATATATCAATTCATCTGCATATTTACCGTCCTCATCCCCCTATACCCTAGCTTCCAACAATTGTATTATAGATTTATTGTGATATTTTAATTCCAGTTGCCATATTCTTGTGGCATAAATCGTAAGTTATGAAAAAGAAATACACATTTCTTGACAAACTGTACACCTTTTCATCATCATTAATGGAGATAATCACTGTGATAGTTTCATTTTTCAGAAATATGAGGTGATTAGAACAGAGGACATCCCAAATTTAGAGAATTCTAGCTTTGATCCCAATGAAGTTCTTGATATTGCACAGAATATCATGTCTTTCATCAAACGCAATGCAGCTGTACAAGGACACACATACTGGCTTTACAAGAGTGAGTACTGTATAATTCAACTTTCCGATGTTGTGATTCCACTGCATTTCCTTTTTGACTGTTCTGTCATTTCACTGAAATGTGTCTACAACTTGAATGTTTACTTCCTCTTTCTCTTTGATGTCACTGCTTTACATTCATGGCACAGTGAATTGTGGCCATTACATTTATCTCCTCAAATAGAGGTGAGCGCTGACCTGGCTTCATGTAGTAACAAGATAGTAATAGAAGACATCCCAAAATGAAATAACATCTGAACACATATATGGCTATTATCATGGGGCATAAGACATAAGTATAGGATGCAAGTATGTTGTGCACAGTGACGATGTATTGAGAAAGTAAGACCATAATAATTATTATTATCACTGTGACTCAGTTGATAATTAATACTGGTGTCACAAAAGTCACTATCACAATGTCTCAGTTGATGTTAGTTAAATGAGTTAATCAAGCCAAATTGTGATTATTGTTGTCGTCTCACGCTGTCAAGAGTTTCATTCACAGCCAATGCCAGATGTAGTTTTTGTCAGATAAAGTAGAATTTCACAATATTGAATTCCAGGGGATCAGTTTTGAATATTCAAAATTGTGAGGTATTGAGATGGTGAAATAAACTTAATAAGGGAATACACAAAAAGAATTTCACCTTTGCAACAAGGTTGCAGGGAATATGAGATTGTGCTGTCTATTGTGGGTTGTCCGTAGAGTGTAATTAATCTTTTGTTTTGCTCATGCTATAGGTGAAAATGATGAAATGGTAAAGCTTTATGATCTGACGGATTACTGTAAGAACGAGATAGCAGAGGGAGATAACCCATTCACTGTTCCTGTTGGATTGCTTTGTCACCGAGTTGGAAGCAACCTCAGACGGACAGGCCAAAGGAGGACAGCAGACGCCAGAGCTATGTTTGAGAACTGCTTACGACTTCTTGATGAAACAAAGCATGCACAGGTAGGAAAACAGGCATATTTGATGAAGATACCTGAGGGGGGAAGAGATGATGTTTGGTGCTGGTGATAAATGTCTTGAGTTGAACAAGAAGTGATTTCACTGCTTTGGTTTTGGTGGTCCAAGCTGAAATGTTGGGTCTAGATATACAAGTTTTAGATGCTTGCTTTTGATGAAATAACAATAGTACATGGGCAGTAAATTTGCTAGAGATTTCCAGGCTTCTCTGAAATAATTCCTTGATATATTAATAACTCTCACTGAAACTTATCGTGGGGTGTATGTACTGAGTGAATCAGTCGTTTTGTGCAGTCTTAACTAGAAGACAAGAAATATTTCAGAAAGTGTTTGTGTTGTGTGTTATACTATGAAAATTGGACAGGAGTCCATCAAAATTTGTGTTGTGTGTTTTACTATGAAAGTCAGCCAAGATCTGTCAATATGTGTGTTATATGATATACCATAGGAGTGAGTCATGAATCCGTCAAGATTTGGAACTTCAAAGATGGAATAGTTTAATTATCAGGATGACGGAACAGCATTGTTTTTTTCTAGTAAAAGGAGACTGCTTATTGTTTTATGACAGGTGTGCGCTGATGCTCACTTCCATCTGAGTGACATGTGGGTGCCAGACAAGTCTGTAAATGACATATGGCAAGAAAAAGGCAAAATTTCTGATCCTGTAAGTACTTGGTGAAAGTATAAACTGTCATTATGTTCTCTGTTTCTCAGAAATAAGTTAACTTCCTAATTGCCTTAAAGTACACTTATTGTCTATTTGCTGAATTAAAAATATAATAATTAAGATGGTTCAGTGTAGAATTACATTCATAGACAGGAATGTATTGAAAGATTCTTTCTGTTTAATCTGTCCTTGACAGCTCTGCAATGATCTGGGCCATCATACTGCAAAAAGGAGTTAACTGTCACAGACAAGATAGAACGGTTATTTCCGTTTAATCACTATATTAAAGGTGGTGAAGGGAATGATTAAATTTATTGAAGGATGCAATTATGTGACACTACTTGGTTGCGGTGTTCATAATATCTGGCATATTTTGTTTCTAAAAATGGTGGTGACTAAACAAAAATGTGCAGTGTAGTGAGTATAATAAAGTGCACATAACTGCATTGCTGATTTAGGAGCCTGTCTGCATCAGCTCAGGGATTTTCACTGACAGGTTGTTTGGGAGTTTTGATGGTTCCATTGTTTTCTGATATGAATGCCGGTTACAACTGCCATTGCTAATTGTATGTATTACCTATCACTTTCTGAGCCTACATTTTCAGCCGTGTTTTCTTGTCTGGAAGGCTGACTTCATAGCACAATGGACAAATCTGGAAGTGCTCTGTCCCTTTCACACAAGCTATGTTAAGGTTCTTTCTGTTATGCTGCCCATCTTCATCTGATTAATTGTGTATCCTTCCACACCCTTCCACAAAACTGTGCTTTCATTCCTCATCACTTTCCTTCTCAGGACTGTCTTATTCACATGTTTTTGTTTTTTTTTAGCCCTGTGATCTGTATGATGAAGATGAGTCCGGATCAGATGACAGCACCGGATTGGAACAGCAGTCAAAAGGAGGAGACACAGAGAAAGCAGCTACACAGGACCTGAAGGCTTTAATACTGGAAGATCAATCAGCACCAGATCAGAAACAAGAGAAAGAAGAAATGAAGAACTCAGTGGCTCTCAAGGAACTTGTGGTTCGGGGGATGATAAAGAAGAAGGCCTGGGATGTGGTACATGCCTGTCGTATTGCTGGCACAACTGATGAACGCTGTCGAGAGGCTTTATCTCATATCCGCAAGGTGAGGCAGTTCATTTTCTGATAGATGAATAATATAATGATAAAAAGAGGGATAAAAGCATTTATATAGTACTTCACTGCATACTCTGGAAGCTCGAAGTGCTGTACAGCCACATGCTCAGGTACGCAAAACATTAACACACATCAGCACACACATACAAGCGTACACGTATCCATGCACATCTAAGTATGTATGCTCAAGGAGCACATAAACTCATTCAGAAGTCATTTATTTGGGATCTGAATAGTTCTTTTTGAATTTTAAACTAAACTTGTTGTCTTCCTTCAGATTTTATTGTAGCTTTGAAAATTTGAAAAAAATTAAATTGCAAGACAAACAAAATTTTATTTTTTGATGATATCACTTGACTCTTCCTTACACCAGGGCCTGAACTGCATTGATAAGGATCAATCCAAAGGCAAGAACATTGGATTAGTTGAGAAACAACGAACCTGCAGTCCATCTAAAGCAATCCCTCTTCATTATGCACCACTCAATAAGAACACAGGGGCGGAGGGAAGATCAGAAGTGGATGAAGGTCCTCAAATGTGCAGTCCATTTACTCCAATACCCCTTCATTACATTCCTCTGAAAAAGTCTGAAGGAAGTTCAGTAGATGGAGAAGTCACAGCAGATGATGCGAGCTATAAGCCTACCTCCAAAACCACCACCAGCAAGCCTTCCAGCAAGTCTTTAGGTGACATTTCAGACTTGAGCAGCAGCAATTCTGAGGCAGGCTCAAGTACTGGCAACATGGGCAGTAGTGAGGAAGATAGCTCTTCTGAGTCCTGGCACAAACAAGCCAAATTTCAGCTCTTGAGGAAGGCAGCGATTACGTACTTTGTCTTTGCTAAAGAGTTCTTTGAGATCAAGAAATATGGACACACCTTGAGACATCTGCGTTATGCAATGCATTGTTATGGTGAGGCAGGTTTCTTATATATTCTTATATTTGTGGTGTTTTCTTGTATTGAAGGTACAGTTGACAACTATTAAATGAAAAGAGTTACATCAAAGGTACTGCAGAGAGGAAAGGATACAATGAAGAATAATCATTGATTTTCTCTTTTAATGCTTTTCTGTCTAAGTCTGTTCAAACAGATCAGGTCTCTGATCCTGCAGATTTCGTATTATCCACTGTCTACTTCATTCGATTGCATGCTTTAATGTAAAGAAAAGATCCACATTATGCATACATAATTTTAGTTGTGCAAACTGCAAATGTATATTTGTAAATAAGATCTTCTGATACCATTACCACTTGCTACTGGTGAGTCAAGTATTTAAGTATTAACTTTTAAAGTCAGATAGCAAACTATGGCCAGAAATCTCACATGAAGGGCAGTTTTCAAATTGCACATGGATGAATCAGGGTCACAGAACTATATCAGAGTCATGGCTGAAATTTTATAAACGTTTGAACAGCAGCAGAATACCTAAATACAATTTAATCCATTATTTACCAGATTGCCTACCTCGAAATTTTATTGCATTGTCCACTATCACTCATTCATTTTCCTGCTCAATATTTTTTTTGTGTGTGTGATGCGCTGGTTGATTTTGATAGATTTGTGTCCATTGACATGATATACAGAATAAAGCGAAGTGTACCATGTAAAGCTGCACCCTCCAGTCATTACTACTGAGACGCAAACCTCGTCTACAAAATGGGCTTGGGCCCTGCCTCAGCTCAGATGAATGTGCTTTCATATTTCAAATACTAGACATTTTGATATTCATTTCCTTACAGTAACATTTGGAAGGACAATGAACCAGCGATCCGTTGTTTCTATGGAGTCTGAAATGTATTACCTGTGAAAATCTGAAAAACTAGCGCTCTAATATTACACGTTCAGTTGAATACAAATTAATGAAGTGTCCCAAAATGCCTTCTGTCTCTTTTTATACCCTAGCCGGGCCTGTAAGTATTTGTTATAAAACAAAATGTACAGTTCCATAACTTAGTTGCACAACTTCACTGCCCTGTATAAGCTGCTTATATATTTGAAATGTTCAATCAGAGGCCTTGGAACTCCTGCACAAGAGCGTCAGAGGAGAGAATCAGGACAAGGAGTTGTACTTGATGTTACTGTACCTGGCTGCCCAGGCACGCTGTTCCCTACACTCTACATGGCAAACCTGTCATCGTGACTTTGAGGAGTTGGGAGAAGAGGAAGCGGCTATCCTGCACTCAGCTCAGTCCGTGCTGGCAACACCAAGTGAGTTTCTGGAAAGATGACCTATTTTCATCATTTGAATTTTTTTTGTGTGGCGGTGCAACTGAACATGTGTAACAGCACACTTTACTTCACTTCAGTCCACTTCACTTCACTTCACCTCACTTCACCCCACCCCAAGCTGAGTGAGTAAAATTTATGAGAGATCAGTAATTCTGGTGATTTTTATGTTCCTGGTGTAGATACCAGTTGTAGCTTGAAGAACAACAATTTTTTTGCCACTCCTATATCTACAACATGTCACATTTAATTACAGAAAACTCTTGGGTGTATGAGTGGCCAAGCAATCAGGAATCTAATCTCATAACCGCAAATGAGCTGTATGAACAAGTGATGAAACTACCAGTTGTTGACAAGAAACCCTCAACATTCAAGACAGTACTGAAGAAAAATCAGGCTGCATGTCTAATGAGTCTGGGGTTTACCCAAATGGAAATCTGCAAGGAGAAGGTTGTCAGTAAGTATGATCCTTTTATACAAGTGGGCCTGCTGTGCAGACCTTTACGGAGGGAGGGAAGCAACAGTACTCTTTTTAGTTTGCATGAAATGCCTTTTCATATACATTGATAATCTCCGATTCATAAATTACATTGGCTCAATCAATATTCCTGCCGACTTCATCAGAAGTTTACAGGACCCAGTATTACTTCCATTACTCACATAACTTTTCTGTTGTAAAATACTGTACACATTCTAAGGTTTGATCAGTGCATGGACAATATATAGAGTTTTCCACTCAGATAAAGCTATTTACAAAAACAGTGTATTCAAACTTTAATCACCCACTCCACATTATATCTTTCAGAATATCAGCAGTTAAAAAAAAACTATCTTGTTATGATTGTAACATGTAGTCGCCTTGAGTTGCCTTAATGACTCTTGTCTTTAGTTACATGAAAACTTACAGAGCTGTGCTGTATAACGTATTGTACAAAATACTTTTACACTTTGTTATCATTGTACTTTGAAAATAGCTAAAGTTATTTTTCACATTTCTGAGAGAGTTTCTTTGAAACATTTTAATAGAGAGTCAGTATCTATCTTTGCAACAGCAAGTTTTGACTGGAAAATACTAGCATTTTAATTTTTAACATGTCAGCACAAGCCATGAGCTCTTAAAAATATGGAGTACCTTTACTGAAAAATAGCTTAGAGTGACTTGGGCCATTATCTTGAAACACAGTAATGTATGGTTAACTAGTGAGTCATTGTAACTGAGTCATTTATGTTCTGTTTCATCCTCGTTAGAAAGTGAAACCTTTGAAATGTTGAAACCCATGTGGAAAAAAGCCCTGAACAGTTGCATGAAGGCGGTGAAACTATTTGAGACGGTGGGTGACAAGAACACAGCTGGACACAACTGTGTCAACGTGGCATATCTCCATATTCTGGCGGCAGCAGCTGTGCACAATGACTCGGAAGGCCCAGAACTATTCTCTGCAACAGAGAAGGAATATCTGAACAAGGTAGTTTCATTACCAGTTGTTAATATTATCATGGGTTCTAGCACTAGGAAAGAGACTCGCTGTGACAAGTGTTTTTCACTAATGACCGGCATAAATTGTGACCAGATAACTTTATTGTTTGATAAGGGAGCAAAAAAATCAACAATCATAGTCATGTTTTGAACAGGAGTGGGAAGCTGTTTATTTACTTTTACCTTTGTCCACTTGTCTATGAAATGGATACACTAGACTGTAGGCAGTGGAAACTGAATTCTGAATAAGTAGAAGCTTCTGACTTAGAACAACAGTTCTAGCTCTAAAATTGTCAGTTTTTTCATGTGGTCTGCTGAGACTTGTGTTTTTTTTTTTTTGTTTTTTTTTTGACTTTACAACTTTACTTAAAACTGAAGAATTGGGGAGATATCCTACAATTTTACGACCTCAAGGACGTTTTTAAGCACAGTATTGATTTTTTAAAGTTTTGTTTTATTCACGATCTCAGCAGCTGTGAAGAAAAATGTGCAATATAATACAACAGAGTGTTTAAATTGAGATTACTGAACTTTAACGTGATCGTTAGTTCTCTTCCTGCATTAAGCTAAAGACATTTTTGCATTGAATTTTCTGGTCACTTGCAGAATAGAAATATGAAGTGGACCATCGAAGTATGCCCATAGTTACAAAAATCTGTGATGATTAGAATTTAGATTGGTTGTAAATCTAAGCTTTTCATGTGCAATACCTGCTAATATCAGTGCTCTGTTGTTAGTTGAAGAATTATAGTTAATCAAATGATTCATCCAAATACTTCACGGTGCTTTTATGAAGTCACAGGCACCTTGTCGTTTGCTTATTCTTTCATCAAGTGGTCTAAAGGTGTATGTTGTGACTGGATTCTGTTGTATGTTTTTTTTAGGCTATTGAGTGGTACGAGAAGGGACTGAACAAGTATGAGAGGGGAGAGAAAATGGATGATGCCAGAGAAACTGTCTACGAAAATATAAGAATGCATTACACTGAGATGGCACAGCGGTATCTCGGTGTACCGAGTGGACAAGTCACAGAACAGGTCAGTATTATATCACAAAGGGAAGACCAAGTTTCTCAAATCTCCTCAGGGTCACTTTTGTAAATTAGAAAGTTTCAGCCTTAGTCTTATCTTAGGTAGAACTTGCATCAAGGTCTGTTATATTCATCAGGAGAAAGAATTTTAAATAGGCTTCATTAATGTTTGATAATCAAGTTTGCATTCATAAGGAAAAAATGACGCACACATTTTTATTGAGCCTAAGCACAGTTTTTTAACAGGCATCCATTGGCTCAAATAGAATAATTATTGTCCACTTTCCCAAAATAGCGGATTTCATCATATCAATGAACCAACAGCAAGTGATATGAGGGTAAGATAAATTAGTTACTACCAATTTCATAGTATTGAATTAGAATCACATTTATTAGTCTGTTCAAATGATATCATACCTCTTTTCTTACCCACTGCCTGTCTCATTCTCTGTTGTGTTTACTTTGCCTGAGATTTATTTTTGTTTCTTGTTTTCCAATATGTGCTTACACAGAAATGCTTGTGCAGTAGGTAGTTTTAGAGTGTCATTGTGTACCTTCAAGCAGAAGGAGCAAACCCTGACAATATTTATAAATTGAAGTTGGGGTTTAAAGTAATTACTTGCAGTGTGGGGGTTAAATATTTTTAGCATACTTTGGAGGGTTTAGACTGTGGTGCCATACTGCTTTCCAGGTGTTCTCTATGTTAAATGTATCAAAGGGCAGATTCATGAAAAAATTGCAGTGATTATTGTAAACATCACTTGTAAATGTGATCATCAATATTTTTGTCTTCCTGCATTTTCAGGATCTCCGCAGTATAAAGGAGCTGTTGCAGAAGTCGTTGTCCTATTGCTTTTTGGACTCAGGAGGCAAGCATTTGAAACAGAGCCAGAGATGTGCTGCAATAAACCATCTCAACCTTGCAAGAATCTTTGAAGTGGAGACCAGCCACTGTGTATGCTTTTTCTTTCACCTCTGTATCTTTTAACAGCTTTAGTTTCACTTTTCAGAAAAGATACAGTTAAACAGTTGTGAAGCATTAAACAATCATTCCCTGTGAATCAGACATTTCTCAAATCAGGTTATCTCTCCATTTCTTGTTTCTTCATGTTTCACAATATTCTAGAATTTGTTATTGATAAATGCATTGTTCAGGCCAGATAAACTCAAGGAGAGATGTTCAGCCAAATGTCAATTTTATATTTGCTTTTATGATGCCCTCTTTATGTGAACTGGTTGCTCACTTTTACCTGTACCTGTAAACAGCATTCGGCATTTGAATGTGTGTGAGGATCTTTTATAATGAAGGCAGTGGAGGAATACCTTTCATTGGGATACCACTTTTCACTGTCAGAAACTGATTGAAGACTCTGTGTAACATTTATTAAGTGTTTAGTTGCTAATTGGGGCTGTAGCAANCGAGGGGAGGGGGGATGACAATGCGATTACATGAAATTTTAACGTAAGATGTGAGGGGACCACATGGAGTCCCATCCGCAGACTTTTCCATGCCACAAGGAACCAATGGCTCGTGGTAGAAAAGGCACTGAGACCTGGGGCTGTAGCAAAATGCATATACAGGGATGGCAGAAAACTGAATATTTTCGGAAAACGAAAAATGAGATCTGGAAGACTGAAAAAGAAATTTTAATGAGTAAACACATGAAATAATTGGTAAAGTAACTTTATATTGAAGAGGAACCTGTATGTTGATCTTGGTGTCCTAAAATTTTGCTATCAACTGCAGCCATCCCTAATATTATTCCCTGTGAGTATTTAATTTCCTCCTCTCATCCCTTGTTTCATTTGATGTTTGTAGATAGTCTTCAAAAAAGTTTTTTGTTGTTTGTCTAAAGGATCAGTATCATTGCACTGTGGACAGTTTCATTCAAGCTGTGTTTTCTAGTTCATAATTCAGCTAGGAGTCATTCTGCAAATTCTCTGTTGTTGTCTGGTCGTGACTCCTTCTTGCACTTCCTGCCAGCTTGCAACCTCTGCCTTTTGTGAATTTGCATTTGTATTATCAGGGGAGAATCACTTACGCATTTGTATATTACTGCTCAACAGGCAAATGCATCCAGGAAGAAAAATTTGCGACAAAAGATGGAGGAGAATTTCCAGAAATCCTATGACCTCTACTCACTGATTAAGTGGCGAAGGTCTCAGATGTGTGTCAAATTCTTCTGGATTAGCTCTCTGGTGGATGAATCAGATTCAAGTGAGTATACATCCTAGTCTCTGTTTGGTATATCCTCAAATGACAGAATGCCAAATCTTTTGGAAAAACAAAATTCAAATCTAAAGAAAATGTGCATTTAAGTAAACAATAGAATAGAAAGAATGAAGAGGCAACTTCTGTTTCAACTGGATCCTGTAGGTTGGTCATGATGTCAGAAAATTTTGTCAGCGGTTGCCGCCATCCTTGTATATCTAGAGCTTTGCTAACAATGAGCCAAAAAAGAAAGAAATTAAGCTCTGCAATATTAGACTCAGTGTGTCAGGCACTGTAAAATTATTATCATTTTCAAGTAATGCTTACAACTATTTTGCATTAAACATATTTCATAATACCATTATGTATCCCCTTTCTTTGAACGAGACTGTGGGTGACTATCTTGTCAGCTTACAAATTTGTGCACTTTGCAGTAAGAATGCTTATAGATTAGAACTGCACTTAGGAAAATGAAGTGACTTTCCTTGCTCTGAAAGTTTAACCAGTGTAAACCAAGATATGGTGTTTATTTTTCTCAGTTAGCTCTGGTGTTGAATGTACAATCTGTGATGTTCAGGAGACAAAAGCTAGTGGAAGGAATTTGCTGACTTAAATACAGATGGCAAATGAAGAGAATGTAGTTGAAGAATGGCTTACTACATATCTGATGAAGAAAACTAGCATGCTTGTACATACTGACTTTCCCCAGTGTATGTACAGGTAGTTTTGTTGAGAACACTGCATTCTCACCAGCTTTGTATTCTTATGTAACCCAACTGTTTCAGTGAAGTCTGCAGAGAGTTTCCGTTATATATGAAGGACTTTTGGTAAACAGGGCATTTCTCTGTCTGTATGTATATGATAATGTCTAAGGATTTGGGCTTTCATCATAAATACTTTCTATTAGCTGTGTTGTGAGTGCCTGGCATTGTAATAATATTTATGGTTTTTTTAAATCTCAGAGCAACAAGGCAAGAGGAAAGTGTTGCGAAATGTGTTCAATCATTTGTGTGACCTCCAGCCTGTACTGACAGCCTTAAAAGAGGGGGACTTTGACACAGAGGACAACACTGAAGTCTACACCACCAACTGTTCTGCTGTTCAGCAGCTACTCAAAGCTCTCAATGGTGCTTTTCGTTCTTTCTTCAAAAGGTAAGTAGTGGCTTTGCCTCCCACATTGCTCTCTTGAAAGCTTCAGACTGGTGGTGCTTGTGATTGTATGTTTCAGTTGTAAGAGATTGCTTCTCTTGATGGACTGTGTTTATATATGAAAAGAAAGTCCAGTTTGCTCAGTGTAACCCAGTATACTGAATTCAGTTCATTGCTTTGATTTTCATGAAATTGGAGATCTGATGTCTGCTGCTTTACAATCTTGTGAATGATTACTGTAATTTGACTTTGTTTAGGAGACAACTATTGATACACAAAGTTTGCTAAAAGATGTTATGCGGCTCTGTTTTGTGAAATGGATTATATGTCTCTTTAGTCTTACTTTTTGAGTGAAATTGATGGATAATGAAAAATAAAAATAGTGATGTGGAAATGAAGTCAGTTTAAGCTCATAAGACAGTGCATGTATCAAAATGTGTGTAGTGTAGATAAGAGGAAGCCAATCATTATCATACAATTGAGGCATGTATTTGAACGGATTTCTGTAGGCGCAGTATGGATGTGGACTATCAGAATCTTTATGTTGGGGAAACTTTTTGAGTCTTTGCCAAACACAGGATCAAATAGCTTATTTATAATCTGACAACATACATACTGTACCATATGAGGTCTTCATATAAACAATAATGTATTTAATTTTGAAGTATATGACCTGTTAGTCTATGTATTAAGTATGGCACAGCTCAGGTTTTTATTTCTGTCATCATTTTCGTGAAAAAGAATTTTAGATGCACGGCATAAAATTCAATTTTTATTGTTGCCTCATACAATATGTAAATTTATGAATGGACAGGTAAACTTAAATCAGTGTTAACTGTGGATTTGGTAGACATAATCATTTAGGATATTATATAAATATGTCTGTAATATCCGTCATATGATATGAGTAATATGTTCTCTTTTACATTACTCATCTTCTCCACAGTGGTATAACCAACAACAATTTCAAAGAGTTGTATCAGCGCAGTCTCCGTCTCACTTGCCTGAAAGAACTGGATGAAATCCTTCCTCCACTGATCAGCATTTTAGTTGAACTTAAAACTTTCCTCAGTTCAGATTTCCCTCACTGACAAATGGGGAGAGAGTAGGGGAGAATGAGACGGTGGCAGATGGAACAGAGGAATGTTAGAACTACAAGTTCAAGTTCAAGTTCAAAGCTTTATTTAGGCTAGTAGCCCAACAGTAGGGTCCATAAATCTATAAATTATCTCAATAGGATGAAAGTTCTTTTCCCTTTCCTGGCATTCGTGGATACTTTTGTGCATTTTAGGTTTTCATTTTAATATCTCTCTAGGTGATATCCTAACACACTGATACGTTTGTGGATACTTTTATGCATTTTAGTTTAGCATTTTAAAATACCTGTAAATATTGATAGGTATTTTTATGTACTTTGATTATCATTTTAAAATATCTCTCAAGCATGGAATCCCAGAACATTGATACTTTATGTATTCTCCAAGGTTCTTCTTAGCCACAGAAACTGACACCGTTGTGTTCATGTCAAACAAACAAACATACAAATGAATAAGCAGCATTTTGTAACTGTATTAGGAGGTATTTGTCTTTACCTCAGTTAATTGTTTCATATTCTGAAATATCGAGAACATCTTGGGGGACATTCGTAGATTAGAAAATCATCCGTATTTTCATATAGTGATTTATCGACATCCCCTCTTCAGGCATAGATAGTACATAGGTACTTTTAGCACGATGTTCTTAGATAGTAATGAAGAGGATGTAGGTAACTTAATGCCTTGGGAGAATCTCCAAAGATAGCCAATGACAAGTGCCAAGAAACGTTACTACCTGTTCTCCCAGCCCGTATGTTCCACCCAAAGTTCAGTGAAGATCTGAGTCTTACAGGTGTAATCAAACCCAGTGTTACAAACCTTGTCATGGACGAGCATTTCATAGTTATGGCCCTTTGATATGGAAAGGTCTCCCTTAAAACATCAAACATGCTAAAGANCGTACTCATTGGAATTCAAGTTAAAATTTATCGATGAAGTTGATGAGAAGAAGCTGTCGAAAAGTGAAATTTGTCGCAAGTACGGAATTCCCAATTTCACTCTCTCCACCATATTGGCCTGCCGAGACCAATTTCAGAAAGTCCGCGATGGTGGTTACTTCCCGTAATTTTGCACTGGAACATCTAAACCGAAATAGCGCTAAGACGAAATCATATACGCGGGCCCAGTGATTACGGTTTAAGCGTGTTCGACTGTAATATGTTATCTTTTACATTACTCATCTTCTCCACAGTGGTATAACCAACAACAATTTCAAAGAGTTGTATCAGCGCAGTCTCCGTCTCACTTGCCTGAAAGAACTGGATGAAATCCTTCCTCCACTGATCAGCATTTTAGTTGAACTTAAAACTTTCCTCAGTTCAGATTTCCCTCACTGACAAATGAGGAGAGAGTAGGGGAGAATGAGACAGTGGCAGATGGAACAGATGAATGTTAGAACTACAGTAGGGTCCATAAATCTATAAATTCTCTCAATAGGATGAAAGTTCTTTACCTTTTCCTGGCATTCGTGGATACTTTTGTGCATTTTAGGTTTTCATTTTAAAATATCTCAAAGTGATATCCTAGAACTCTGATACACTTGTGGATACTTTTATGCATTTTAGTTTATCATTTTAAAATACCCGTAAACATTGATGGGTACTTTTATGTACTTTGTTTATCATTTTAAAATATCTCCCAAGTATGGAACCTGAGAACATTGATGCTTTATGTATTCTCCAAGTTTCCTCTTAGCCACAAAAACTGACACCATTGTGTTCATGTCAAACAAACAAACAAACATACAAATAAATAAGCAGCATTTTGTAACTGCATCAGGAGGTATTTGTCGTTACCTCAGTTAATTGTTTCATATTCTGAAAAATCGAGAACATCTTAGGGGGACATTCGTAAATGAGAAAAGCCCAGTATTTTCATATAGTGATTTATTGACATCCCCTCTTCAGGCATAGGTAGTACATAGGTACGTTTATGCACCATATTCTTAGATAGTAATGAAGAGGATGTAGGTAACTTAATGTCTTGGGAGGATCTCCAAAGATAGCCAATAAAGAGAGCCAAGAAAGAGTGCCTGTCCTTCCAGCCCGTATGTTCCAGCCAAAGTTCAGTGAAGATCTGAGCCTTGTAGGTGTCATTAAACCCAGTGTTACAAACCTTGTCATGGACGAGCATTTCATAGTTATGGCCCTTTGATATGGAAAGGTCTCCCTTAAAACATCAAACATGCTAAAGACATTTTATCTTGTAAGTCATTGAGGACCTATCTTTTACGAAAATATTTTACACAAATGGATGAAAGTGCTCTCTTTGTGTGTATGCGTGTGTTTGCGTGTGTATACTTGTATCAGTGACATTGTGTAGTATGTGAATATGTTTGCATACAATTGATATGTATTGCAACGTTTGTGTGGGTGTACCTGCACAGTATTTAATAATCACAAATATAAAGTGCATAGAATCTGTCTTTTTCCAAAGGAAAGTACTTTCTGGCGGCGGAGTGATAAGCAAACAACAGCTTGTTTTTTTCCATTTTTGATATTGTTGTAGAACATGACAGGCGACAGCAATGTCCACTCAAGTATCATTATTGGCTGTTAGTGTTCCATGACGAAAACAGGCTGTTACTTGCATGCTTTTTATCTCATGGAGAATGTGAAAAACTCCAGACTTTTTGTCACAGTGATGTGTTGTAAGGGAGATAATCAAAATATTTACATTCCTTGTTAATGAAATGCAATGTAATGCATCAAAGTGGAAACCTTGATAATAAGTATGTTCATGGTGCATGGAAAAATTATACTTATTATTGAGAAATAATTAATATTGAGGTTTAGCTGAATAAGGAAATGATAATACTAAATCCTTGCCTGCACTATCGCAAAATACACACATTAAATGAGTACTTAATATTGAGGTTCCACTGTGTCTGTCTAGTTAAGTTGGGTGTCATACTGTTTTTATGCACAGCTTTTGATTCATGGAGGTAGGCTTCAAAATGATGGAATGAACTTTGAGGCTTGACTATTTGTGAACAGATCACATGTGGCAAGGATTTGAGCCACTTCTTAGGCAATTTGTCTGTCCATGTCACTTGATGAATTTTTGCCCAGGATGGAATGGGAGGTTGGAGATGGTGGTTAATTTAGTGTCTGTACATTTCTAACATCTCATGATAAAATGGAATTATGTTGGTTGACTTGTCAGAATTGTTGTTTTGATTTTTTTTTGCTTCATCTAAACCTAAGGTCAGTTTCTCTCTCATGACAAAGCCACAGAAATTCATCAATAATTTTTTTGCAGCATATTCACACAAGCCAACTCTTTTTTTTCAAAAACAGTTTGGTAAAGATGACCCCTTTTGTCTCGTGACATTGTATTTACACTCAGTATTATTGTAAATATTAAGTTTTATTCCATGTACAATTAACAGTTTCAAATGGCGATTTCCTGAGTCTTTCAAAATAAACTTTAATATCACATTTTACAACTTGTCAGCAGTGTCTTTGTTATTGTCAATGGAATGTACAGTGTATGTGTTATTCCTTTGAAGGGAACAAAATGGTGCCCCAAAACCTGTACAAATGTTATGTTGCAGAAATGTCCTTATCACTGTGTCAGTGGAAACAAAAAAAATAACATTCAGTCGAGCACAGATAATTTGGATTCTTCAGGGTCTCATCATTGTGTTTAAGTCTGCCGAATTTCAAGGAATGTTTGAAGCACTAGTATAGAGAAACAATGTATCTGGGTCTGAAAGGTTTGTTGGAGGGAACCGTAATTTTGACTTGCATGTGTTCCAGGTATTCATGCTCAACTGTTTAGTTGAACTGACCTTGCTAACCAAATATGATGTAGATCTAATACAGCCCTGTTCTTAACACATGCCATCTAAAGTTTATGTATGTTTTATCTCCTGTATAAAACATTCTGGATTGATATATTACACACCTTGGACAGCTTGGTCAGGAGTCTGCTGTGCTATCACTGGACAGTCAGTTTTATGTTCTTCTTCCTCATTTAAATTCTACACCAAGCATCTTCCAGCAACTGATCTCGGTTATCTACATGGAATTTAGAACATACAGTAACAGTCCAGAATCAATCAGTAAACTATACCAGCCTCTGTATAAGTAGTAAAGTTGAGCAATATCGTTTCTCCATCAGACGGTATGAAATTGTCAGCACCTGTTAAGAGACAGAAAATCAGAAATTCAATTTTAACACAATCCTGTACCTAGCAAACATTTTTACAAAAGTCCCAAATTGTTCTCTTTCTTAAAGCACTTTGGATAACACAAAACTTCTGGTACCACACACACCCTCCAAAACCTGGTCCCAAAGGTATTCATTTTCAGAGTCCTTCTGTAAGCACATACTGTACATGTATTTCATTGCTGGTTTCTAATCATAATTGATGATGGGAGGCTGGTATAATGGTACTGTGGGCCTCATGATGTGTATCTATGTCCCAACTCAGTGAATGCTGATATCAGGCACGCACTTCTGCTGGTTTATAGTAAAAAAAGGCTAATTTAGACAAATACGTTACATTCCAAATTATGTCATTCATGTATTGCCACCATCCTGGAAGAGCTTAATGTTCTCCAGCATTTTATTTATTTTCCCACAGCTTTTATACTTTCTGAGAAAGCCGACAGTCCCAAGCGAGGCATGATAGGTTGGGTTTTTTTTTGCGTCACCTGAGCTGTGTGTGTTTGGTCTTGTGGCGTCACGAAAGGGCAGGCCTTAACCCTTCCTCAGGAAAAGATGTATTAGCCAAAATGGCTGTGACTGATGCGGAAGAGACAGAAAGTAATGCACTGACTTTCGAGTGTTGTTTGCTCTACTTATATCTTTGACTAATTCATTAGCATAAATGCCACCGTTGATTCTTGCTACATCCTATTCTGACACAAGGTGTTGGTAAGACATTCCACTATCAAATTTGAACTGTGGATGGTTACTGCCATGTTGCCAGACTATTTTTTTTCCAGTGATTCAAAGGATGTCCCATTTCTAACAATTTTGTCTAGTATAGGTGTGCACCCTTCAACACTATGACTGGCGTGCATCAATCAAACACGTATCTCTCCTTTGTTAAGACCGCCCTCAGAAGAAAAGGACCGCCCCTTTCGCGACGTCGCACGGACCAAACAAAGGCAGCCCTGTAAAACTAATTCTGACTTATTCGGGCTATTCTTGGTAAGAACAGCAAAACAGACTTACTGCATTCTAAACGTCCGGCACGGTCACTGATCATCATCCAGATTGTGTGATTTGTTGTCTCCGCTGTGACATCGTTGATAGTACAGATGTAATATCCGACGCCGGGGAAATAGGTGGCCTGGAATCTGAAGTGGGCAATCAATACAGTTTCTCATCACAGCAAGCTATTTTTAGTGTGAGAGGTCTAGCTCACCAAGACATGACATAATGATAAAGAATTCCACACTTCACCTTAATCAAACTACACTGTACCTCACTCCAGTTACGTCTAGACATATACGTCACAAAGGCACACTCCGTTCAAGTTATCAAGGGAGATTATCCACATGCAAGGCGTCTTACTGAAGACGCACCAGCAAGCAACAGTTTGTCAATATTCATCACGGTAATGGATAAATTCACTGGGAATACCCGATTTTCATACATTCAAGAGTAGTGCATTAAGGAGCTATAATAATGTATACACGGCTTACACCATAGCTTACACGGATAGAGTCATTGGGCGCCGTAGTGTTCATGGGCAGCACAGCTGACTTCCAGTGCTAAAGATGTGGGGGGCTGACAAAAACTAGAATATGTAAAATAATGTACAGAGTTCTTTTTTTATATGTTACTGAATTGCGCAGCCTCACTCACATTGAGTGCTTCGGTCTAAACCTCGGCTGGAATCGGTCTATCAAACAAAAACTCTGACGAGGATTACCCTACTCATATCGTGAGTAGATCTATCTCTGCGACGGTCACGTGATAAGTAGATAGGACTCTCTCCTACTCTGAAGGTAGTTGAAGGTGTTCAGGTGAAGACAACCCTGTCTAGCAAGTGTTTTGGCCCTTTGACTTCCTGATACTTTCAAGGGATTAGGTCACATTTGGGTCCTGGCTCTGAATAGTCCTTCTGATGACTTTTTCTTTGGTCTCAATAGAGATTCGAAACCAGAACCTCCACATTTTTAATTCCTTGCAGCATATCCTCTCTGCCACCGCGAAGCCATGTTGAAAAGTTTCAGTTCTGATATATTTAAACTTGTGTAATATTCCATGGTTCGCTGCGTTCTGATTCATAGCCATATCAGTCTTAAACCTGATGTTGGGGTTTTACCTGTAACTTTGAAATTCTATGTATACTGCTTATATTAGTCTCAGAAACCAAGCATACAATTAGTACAGTGAGAACATCTTTAATTCTGGGGTCCTGTACAACTTACCTATCCTGGATGGTCTAACATTTAGGCCGTGCTGTAAAGTAAAGATCAACTGTCCTACAGATGACGTAATGTGTGTGCCCAGGATAATGAAGTGAAATACAGAAACGATAAATGTACATGTGTACATGCATTAAATTTATATGTAAGCGGTACATGCATATTACTGTAGATTATTATGTGAGCACAGCAGTGTTCCGTCATGCATAAAAACTGCACTCAACAAAAGAGTGAAATTAAGACCCAGGGGTGCAGTCACCACCAGCGATCATAAAGTCTAAGACTAGAGAGGAATGCAAACATGACATGACTAAGGGAATACGTGTCGGTAGTTTTAAAGTACGGTATACAATAATACTTTCAGAGATCTCGTGTATGCGTGAGTGCGTGCGTACGTGTGTGTATGTGTGTGTGTGTGTGTGTGTGTGTGTGTGTGTGTGTGTGTGTGTGTGTGTGTGAGAGCGAGAGAGAGAGAGAGAGAGAGAGAGAGAGAGAGAGAGAAAGAAAAGAGGGAATGAGAAGATGGAGAGAAGAAAGCCATACGACCTTTCTTTCCTTCTATAAATTTTCGGTCCTCCTCTCCGCTTTGGATCTTAATTTGTGTGTAGGATGGCCTAGGCAATGGACCACCACATCAAGCTGGCTATGTTAATGAATGAATGAATACATCCATTTCTTTCATTCTTAGAAATACAGTAGATTGATGGCTGAACACAGTTTACAGGTCAATTCCTGCAGTAAGTTTATCACAATTCTCAATGTTGTTACATTTGGACAGTTATTTTCAATTCTAGTGATCCCTGTGTCGTTTATTCACTTCCTGTTGGCTCCACCATTGTTTGTAGCTGGACAGTGGCCGTAAGAAAAATACAGCGTAAACCACTTGTGAAACTTGACATACCTAAAACCATCGTTGACCTCAGCAGCTTCCTCCAAGAACCTCCTCAAGGGCCCTTGTCTTCCTTCCAGTTCCTCTGTGAATTCGAAATTAGGCGCCTGGAGGAGGTTTCTCACAATCAACGTCACGTTGATATAACTACTGCAGACTTCACACTCCTCAACTCCCCGCGGGGCCAGGCACTGATTGTCTTTGTTGCTGGGAGAGAAAAATGTTCAATACAACTACATACTAGGTTATATTTACGTTATTGCGAAAACTCATTTCTCACCTCAGGGCAGTTTTAAAATCGTAAAAGAGTAGGCCTAGCGGCCGCTGTCCAGGCAAAATTGATAGGAAAATTCTACTAAAAAAAGTTAACAGTAACCATGAGGGCGTAATATAGCCGTAATCGTGCTGACACGCCGTAAAACACAAACTCACTCACTCACTCCTCACCTCAGCAAGCTATTTTTTAGTATGGGATGTCCGGCTTAGCCAAGACATGAGATACTGGCAAAGAATTCCACGGTCCACGTCAGTAAACCACGTCACTCTATTTAGAAAACTACATCACCAAAACGCGATTCATTCAAATCGTCAAAGATGATTACTCACATCCAAATGCGTTTAACTAAATACACACCAACAGGCAATAGTTTGTAACTACTCGCCATGGTAAAGGATATAGTCATTGGGGAAATCCGATCTTCATACATTCAGGTCTTTGACACGTATTGTTTTTTTCTTCTTTTGGCCCTATTAACATTTTGCATTATTCTAAATATACCACTGTGATTTGGGGAAATTTCTTCCATGGAGGTTAAAGTACTTTTTTTTGCCCGATCTTTTAATGGGAAGAAAAAGGGGGGTCAACGCCCAACATTTTTCACAAATGTCTTTTGAAAAAGATCACCTCAAATTCTGATTTGGTCCCCAATTTTTCATTTGGCTAGTTTTGACCGCGTGCGAATACATAAGTCTACACATTTTATTTTCTTATCTAGAAGGCTCAAATTGTACCTGCAACTTTAAAATTGGATGCTTTATTTAGATCACAGGTCATTTTACACATTTCTACACCCTAACACTAGCTGGCAGCAGGGGCGAAGGCTGACTTTCTCAATAGGGTAATCATAGTTGTAATCATGATTGTAACTTATAGTCACGTATGCGGTATTAGTCGAAAGTGCTATAATATCCGTTCGTAGAGTCACAGTTAATGTTCACAGTATGATACTGTAACACAGAGTATGGACTTAAAAAATCCGTAGGCATCATCACAATTCCTGAAAAGCTACAACAAAAGTTTGAGTAGTTAGAAACAGGTTGGCTGCAAAGACACCAAAAAGTACAGATCAGTTACAGGGCCAGGATCGCACAAAAATACACGTATATTATCACTCACCAAGGTGTAATGGCTCCAAAATTGTAAAATTTAGTTCCAATTAGGCTAGACCTAGCAGGCCTAGGCTAATAAACAAAACATTGGGAACACGACCTTGCAGGAAAAAAAACCATCCAGACCGTAGGGGAGTGACAATCTGTCAAGCTTTAAAAAGAATGACCTTTGGTTGCTTGGGTAGCAGACTGACTAACATCTTTGGACAAACCGCTCTATGCTCAGCGACTCCCTCCCCCTCCCCCGTTTCCGCCTCTAGCCAAATATCCAGACCTAAAACAAGAAGATACTAATTTTATTGAAAACGTAATTTTCAGACCCAGTCTACACCATAAAGCCGAGCCCACCTTTTTGCAAATGGGTAGGCCTATGTGAGTATTGCCATCGTCAAACCTTGCCGGTTTTGAGAACAGGGAGGCCAACTGAATTACTTTTCCAAGACGTTTTGTCATTCATGTTATTTCCCAAGAAGAATTTATGTTTATTTAATAAGTTTGTTTGCATTTTTATTAAAGTCAGAAACCTCCTTCATAAAAAAAAAGTAAATCTACCCCAAGGTGCTTTCCCCAACCAAAGATTTTGGGAATCAGCTACATTGCACTATAAAATAGGCAACGTGGCAACACCAGCACTGGGCTTGTGAATGGAGATATGTGTGGTGAGACTGTTCATGTGGCTTTCTGCAAGTGTGGATTCATTTCTAAACTGAGCGAAAAATAAAAGTGGTCGTAAACTTGTGACTGAAGGCATGTCACTTGTCAGCAACAGTGTTAATTATTGTCGAATAAAGAGGCCCTTGATAATAATGAATTTCACTTAATGCTATAGAATAGTGTCTCGTTTTATCAATATGTTATTTTTATTCCGCATCACATTAAACCGCAATCGGTGAAAGTATCACAAATCAAACGGAGACCTTGATTAGCAGTTCTTCTTTACTAGCCGGTGAAATTTCCTTGCTTTCATTGAG